>HE670898.1:0-77024 GCA_000313835.2 Heliconius melpomene melpomene | reverse complement strand
TTTTGGCCTGGGTTTCATGATTTTACTGGTATTAGGAATACATGTAAAAACGGCAGAGAACGAAGTCGACCTTGGGATCATATCAATTCAGATTGGTACCGTCAGCACTTAATAAACTTATTGTTTATATTTTTTCCAAGACATGTTGAACAATGAGTCGTTCAATAGAATTACTTGTGGGTGAAACAAGAACCTTACACCGAATTGTTCCAATGCCTCCCGATGGGAGCTGTCTCCTCCATGCTTTTGCATATTCTTTGTTTGAGCGTATTGATATACAACAAACTAATAAATTGCGCGAGACTATAGTAGAGTACGTATGTCGTAACTGGAATGATTTAAGTATCTACACTAGCGCTCGAAACGGGAATCCTTACTCTTCTAAAGAAGACATGCTTTGCTTAACTACGTACGGAGCTACTTCCGAGATAAAGGCTGCAGTAGATTTGTACAATATTAAGATAGAAGTGTATTATCACAATGGTGTCCTACTTGGTTTATTCGGCGAAGAGAAATGTCCTATGAAGCGCTTACTCTAAACTATGTTTTAAAAAGAGCAACTCTTGAGTTTCTTGCTATAGTAGCTTCCTATAGGAAAAGTACTTGTAATGGCCAAATTGAATAAAGAATATTTTGATTTTGATAACATTATGAACCTTATAATTTCTGTACAAAAACTAATGATATCCCATCAAAAACATAAATGTAAAAAGAAAGCCAAGTTCTGTAATAAAACGTATGCTTTCAGCGATAAAAGAAGTGAGATGTAAATGTATGCCAAGTTCAATGGTCAGTCCTGAAATTTATTTTTAACAATATAAAATATTTTATAACAACTGAAAATGCCCATTCTTCTTACAACTTGGAGACTTTATTTATGTGTAATATCTGACTTGGCTAGTTTTCATATGAATTTACAATAGAATCTGAATACAATAGAATAGAATTTGAATACATTCATTAATATCGATGTAAATTAATTTGAAAACTAGCCAAGTCAGATATTACACACAAATAAAGTCTCCAAGTTGTAAGAAGAATGGGCATTTTCAGTTGTTATAAAATATTTTATATTGTTAAAAATAAATTTCAGGACTGACCATTGAACTTGGCATACATTTACATCTCACTTCTTTTATCGCTGAAAGCATACGTTTTATTACAGAACTTGGCTTTCTTTTTACATTTATGTTTTTGATGGGATTTTTATTCTACTTCGTAGTCTCGGTAAATTAATACCGGCATATTGACAGTCACGGACCTAAGTCAAGTGAAAGCCAAATATATAAATATATATATACATATTAATAATGAAATTAACTGTTTGTGATGCTTAAAAATTTCCTAACAATCCTGCACGTGTTTAAAATCGCTGCTTTTTGTAGAAGGGCATAAGTATATGGGGGCAAATCTAATGTTTTATGGATTGGTGAAGATTTTTGGGAATGACACCTGTGCTAGAAATAACTACTGGTACTATTGTTACTTTTTTCAATTTCCACATTCTAATGACTTCGTCTTTTAATTCTTCATATTTAGTAAGTTTTTCTGAAAAAGTGTTTTGTATATTATGAGAATTCGGTATTGCAATGTCTATAATTTGTGCAGTTTTATTAATTTTATCTATGAATGTGATGTCCGGTCTATTGTATGGTACAGTTTTATCAGTCAATATAGCTCTATCAAAATATAACCGATAAAATTCGTTTTCCAATACACATTCTGGGATGCATTTGTAATATGGTACTGGTAATGCAGAACTCAGTTTATATTTTATTGATAATTTCTGATGAATTATATGTGTAACTTGATCGTGCCGGTGTTTGTAATCAGTCTGAGCGATTGACATACAAGCACCGGTTATATGTTGTATCGTTTCAGAAGCCCTATTGCATCGTCTACATATATCGGTATTTAAATTGGATTTTTTTATAATATATTTTTGGTAGTTTTTATTATTATTATTATTATTATTAATTAAATAAAAAAAAATTTTTTAGCTTCACAATATATTCCTGCATATAGCAGTATAGTCAGAGGGAACCTAGTGTTAAGATACGTCCTTGCCCATTTTCCGTCCAATTTCTCAGACATAGCGTGTTGAGTAGCGGAAGTCGACTTTGATAAAAAAATGTTTTGGTGTAAATAAAATTAAACTAACCCAATTATACAATTAAAGCAATAGTTATATAAACAAGTAAACATAAATTAGGGCCAAAATTTCTAATTTGTAATAAATTCTTCCTAACTCCTTTCAAAAAACAACAAAAAAAAATAATTATTAAGTCATTATTATTGTTTCAAAAAAGGGCTTCCAAAACTTCCAAACGTCTACTGAAAAAGTCATCAAAATTAATATCTTTGTTTCGCATCACAATGGCCTGCTACGACGCCTTCGTAGAGCTTCTCACTTAGTCGTTTTGCTGCTATAGACTGACTGTTTTAACAAAAAAAATCTTTGATACAGACTAAATGAAGACTTGTACAGCGAAATTGTAATTACTTTTTAGCTGATTAATGTTTATATTCGTGTTGGAAAGAATAATTACTGAACTCCAGCTTTATCTGCTCTGTGCTCTATTCTTATTATACGAATTCGCTAAAGTTTACTCTTTTGTTGGAACAGAGAAGATATGACGTTATTGAGAAGCTTAAGTAATTAAATATTTGTGAATTATTTGTTTTAAGTCTATGAACTCAAGATATCTAAAAAGTATGTAATTACTACATAGGTACATACTAAAACTATTTACCAAGATTAATTGCATATTTTTAGTATTATATATTTTTGGAACGAGGCAAAGCGTGGCGTTAAGTACCGCCACTCAACACGAATTGCCTCCAGAATTCGATGAAAAGTGCGGAACAGAAATATCTTAATGAGAACGGAGCGTCCTAACATTACCTTCTCAAATTCCCTCTGCTTACCCTGCTATGTGAAACTAAAAATAAACATATATTAAACACATTACCATTCCTCTCCGCCGTAATTGGGTAAAATGTCTAAAATAACGTAAATAAATGCACCAACACTAGCAAACTACATCAAAATACAATTGTACGTAGCGGGTAGGGTTCATTATAGTATTTAACGACCTCTACAAAGTAGTCGGTGCCCAGGAGCTTATGAGCGGTGCCCATAGAATATGTCGTAGAAATTGTTCCAACTTATTTTTTTGTAAGGGAAACAATTTTTATTGTTAGAATTTTTAATTAAATCAACTTATCGTATTCGAGGTAGTAGCGTTGCGACGGTTACGAGTTCGATTCCCCTGGGAATCAATTTCTTTTTATATTTTTGTTTTGTTAAGAAGACAAAGCATGGCGTTGAGTTCCCTTAAATCAAATGTCTCGAAATTTAGTGGGAAATTAGGGAACAGAGTATTATTAACACCCTGTGTTTACCCTGCTGCGGGATACGACGTGAAGCTAAAAAATATTATATTAAGACATACTATTATAGTTAAAATATACATAAATGCTATAAAAGTGCACCTATTTGTAATTTAGAATTTTTAAAGCGCATTAGCTATCTCTACAACGTTCCTTTGTTCTAAGGTACGGCACATAACAGAAGGGTGATAAAGTAAATCATGATAATTAAGCGAATGAATACAGTCATATGGCGCTGTAAATTATGAAAATTATGAATAAATATTTGTTTCGTGTACATTTTATTTTGTATGTTTTAGTAAATATTTCATATTTAAAATTTTATTTTTTGAATTTATACTTCCTTTGGTGGGTAAGGAAAAAATGATGAGAGCTAATTTTCACGTCGTGTCGAAAAACCGACACCATGAAATTACTTACAAACTATGTACACGTGTCTACATCTTAGTTTTTTTAATTATTTACAAAATATTTTTTAATGTTATTTAAATAAAATTTATTTAAGTAGATAGCACATTATCATAATTTTTTCTTTTAATATATTAAAATAAATATTTTTTTTTCTATTATTAGTGACGCTTGCTTTACAACCATAGGATAACGCGGAGAATAAAATTACATACACCGGCTAGAGAGAATCGATTATAGATATTATCTCACTTTTAGCGGAATATATAGTGAAGATTTAGTGTTAAGACACTTCGTTCCCATTTCACCCTCTAAGTAATAGAAAACAATTTTATGAAATATTAAAAGAAAACCACATTTATTATAAGCTTTATTTTATAAGTTAAACCTAATTGGTACGAGGAATGTGAGAATAATATATTTTCATAATAAATATAGCCTACGTAATAATACGAATATATTATGCCTGCCTAATTGAAATTTATCAAAAATGTAATTAAAGGTCGCTATGCCTAACTTAATATGAATATTATTTTTCTATATACGTTTAATATTTAATATAAGAATAATAAGATTTTTACTAAATATTTCTAATATTAATATAATATAAAATTATTTATATATTTTTCATGTTGTGGTGCAGATAAGTGTTTAGATATGGAAATTATAACAAAATACTTTAAGAGTACTTTCCCCAAAGATCCTTATGGATTGTCAGTCTGTAGTCAGTTAATAACTCAGTAACTCAGTAACAACAATCTCTTGAAAACTGGGCAGTACATGGGGAACGGAGTGTATCAACACAAGGTTCCCTCCACCTATTTTGCTATTAAATGCGGGATACAGCGTGAAACAAAATAAAACTTCAGCATAAAAGCACATCGAATCCTCACATTTGTATTTTAACAAGAGCACTAAGACGACGTTATTAATAAAACGTCACTTTTAATGAACTAATTAAACTTAATTGACATTACTGGCGGAACGAAAGGATTACTGGCGCTGTATTAAAGACATTATGTTCTTGTTTAATGTTAGTTAAAATTGTTGTTAAACACTACTTAGAATTTCTATAGTTATTGTTAGTTTTCCTTATACGAGTAATGTATATTGTATACAAATTGACCTTTAGCTTTTATTGAAATGTATTTTAAACTAAGTTCGCATAATAGCGTTAGAGAATTGAGTGAAAAAATATTTTATCATAATTTTTTTTTCTTCAATATCTTAATAGAAGTATCGATTTTTTCCTAAAATAAACTGTATAAATTGATTTGAACGAACTTAGAGAATTATGTAAGCTGAGCATAGATAGATGGCATCGGCACCAATATTTATTCATATTTCATAACTTCTTGTCTAGTTTTCTTCTTTTATGTACATATTTCGTGGTTCAGAGTATAAATAAAATGAAATTATTTTTTAGCTTCACGCTGTAAAGGCACTTCGGAACACTAGGTGTGTTCCAGTAGTGTCATTAATTGAATTGAAAATAGTGCATCATTTAGATGTCTTAAAATAAAAGTTATACGATAGAAAATAGAATAATTACTATACAGTGTTGCTAGTGCTATTTAGCAGTACTTTTTATATGTTAAACTTATAAAATATATAAAGTTAGTGAATGTACTTAATAAAAAAATATTGCATGTAGTGTTGCTAGAGCTGTTTGTAACTAGTGTTAAGACATACTATTCCGCCTATTCTGGAGGAATTGCGTGTTGAGTGGCGAAACTCTAAGCTGCGCTTTTTCTTCAAATGGGAATCAAATCCGTCAGTCATGGAACTGTAAACGTCAAAGGTTTTTAGGTTCGCACGGCCAACGGTCAAAATCTTTTATTTACCTCTATACTTATAAAAAAATGCAGTAGATTGAATTACGTCGTATAGAAACAATGCTAAAAATTAAGATATTAGATAGTTGTCAAAAAAAATTTAAATACAAATATTTCTATGTATAACTGTATGTTTTAGGTTAAGTTTAACTTTAGCCCATATATAATGTATGGCCAGCTTAACTGTCGCTAAGTTAAACATTTGTTGTTAACGACATAGCAGGACAAAGTTTGTGCCATTATTCCACCATTCGATATGTACTTGAAAGATTAATGTATCGTTAATTACTTTGACTAATATTATTATTATGTAAAATATTAATTCTGTTTTAGGTAAACAAAATAAATCAGCTCACGCTGTATCCCGCACATAGCAAGGTAGGCAGAGGGAACCTACTGTTAAAACACTTCGAAAAAGAATGGCGAAATTCAATTTTAAATAAGTGTCTTTACAATTTTCGTTGTAGTCTAATTGTAGCTAATTTGATCCTTTGTTATAGTTATGATATTGGAAATGCATACTATTTTTAACCAATTTTAAAATTTAAGATGTTATGAATTTAACTGTATATAGCAAAGTAAAAAATAACTACAACAAAAACAAAGAGGCCAGTAGAGGCGCACGGGCACAGCAAAAACTAATAAAATGTACCCATATAGGTACCGAGCAATTCCAAAAATAGCAGCTACCGTTAGTTTACCGTCCGGAAAAATAATATCGTTTGTTTTTGTTTTAATTATGTTTACTTTAAAATAATAACAAAAAAATACTTGCAAGTTTTTGTTTATATTTGTACATTTAGATGAAATTTTGAAATGGATTTTCGTTGTTATTCTCACTTTCTATTTTTGTGCAGCCAAAACGTTATGTGTCTAAAAATCGTTAGTAAAATTTTAATTATAAAGTTTAACGTTTTTAATTATATATTTTTTTTTAATTATAAAATATTTTTATAAGTATATTATATTAGAAAACAGGTAACGAGACAGCGTTGAGTTCCACCACTCTACAAGCGATATCTCCAATAATCGGCGAAAAGTAGGGCACTGAGTATCTTAATATTAGGTTCCTAGGTCCCCTTTGTCTACCCTGCTAGGTGCAGGACATAGGGTTAAGTGAAAAAATCAATATTAGAAAATTATTGGTTAATATTGTCTTTTAATAACAAGTTCCTTTTATGAAAGTTTACCTACTCAGGACGTTTACTTGTATAAATGATTTTTATAACACATAGAAGCAAGAGCGAGCTTCTACGAAAATGCAGCTGTCGTAGCTTGTAGGTACATAACTTTAGAAATTTTGAATATTTTAAGCCGCACTAAAAATTCAGCGATCAGTTCCTCGCTCATAAACTGAGGTGAAATTTGAAAACTTTCTCGTGTTATGTTTCGAGGGCACATTGTCGAGTTTGTAACGGTTATTTACTTGGCTTATAACCTTTTATATCTTCACACTCCCGGAAATAGCAGGGTAGGTAGAGGGAACCTAGAGTTAAACTTCGTTTCCCAGGTTCTACTATATTTTAGAGGCTTTGCGTGTTAAGTTGCGGAACTCAACGCTATGCACTGTCTTGTTCTGGGAGCAAAGGAAAAAGGATTCCGCTGGACGGGAATCGACCCAAGAACCGTCGCCGTCGTTCATCGCTACAAATTGATCTCAATAAATTGCAATACCAAAATTGCTTTATTAATATAAAATGAATATGATTAATTGTAGTATTTATTTAGTTTAAATTTTAATATTGTCAGTTGCCGAACGTTAAAGGACAAATATGGTTATGAATTATGCATGAGCTACGAATGTTTTATTAAAATAAACGAAGACAAAAGATGTTATTTTTTACATTTTTAAAGTGATATTTCACACTGAATAAGAAAAATATTTTTTGAGAAAACTGGTTGTTTGACGTTTTCCAAGGGAGGCGGGTTCAAATCCCGTTGCCTTAAATTTTCTATACGTTTTTAAAAAGTCATAATATGTTACTGTAATATAAAACTTTAATGTTATTGACTGACTCACAGAAAATACCAAACCGCAACTACGCGGTGTATAACACTGCAATTAGAAAAACAATAGAGCGATTTTTTTACGACAAAAACATAAAATATTTTACGTGTAATTAAATTATATTGTACTATTCTTTTTAACATTAAAATTTTACTTTCCCTTGTTCCAGAAGCCGATGTAAAGAGAAGAACAAAATGGATTTAAAATATTTCATTTTAATG
The DNA here is from genome assembly GCA_000313835.2 of Heliconius melpomene melpomene. Taxonomy (NCBI): domain Eukaryota; kingdom Metazoa; phylum Arthropoda; class Insecta; order Lepidoptera; family Nymphalidae; genus Heliconius; species Heliconius melpomene. The sequence goes on along the minus strand of HE670898.1, from coordinate 69,159 downwards.
ATAGCCTTCGCAACCGTCGAGATAAACTTGACAGAGAGCCGTCAAAGTGACAAACGACGGTGGAAGTCGGAGAAGTCTTACTCCCATTATGTTAATATATGCGACATACAAGACCGAGTATCTAAAGTACACTGTTATTGTGAAAGTATAAAAATAAAAACGGCCACCAAGGCGGACTGTTGGGTTTTCAATGGGGGCATCGCTGAGGACGACCCTTTCTGGTCCAACTTTTACTCGCAGCCGAAAATAGAGAGACTCACGTTCAACGTGCGAGCTGACGGGGGTCTCACGTATATACCAGCGAAAGTTATTGTTAGACTAGATCGATTGCAGTACCTTAATATACAGTATGCTAACATATTTAGTATACCGTCGTTCGCGTTCACGAATTCAACAACCTTGAGAGAGATATCGTTGCCTAAAAATAAAATTGGGAAATTGGAAAAAATGTCGTTTGCCCATTTGGTTATGCTGGCGAACATAAGTCTCGTTGAGAACCAGCTATCAGAGTTACAAAGGGATGTTTTTTATTATCTACCCAACTTGCAAAGGCTCCACGTGTCCAAGAATACTATTAGTGTATTACACGATGGCTGTTTCAAGCATCTAAATAACTTAATCAAATTGGATCTCAATAGTAATTTGTTGACGGTGGTCATTAGGGAGAACTTCCAGGGTCTGTCAAATCTCATTACGTTGGACATGAGGAACAATAAATTGATGATGATAGGCGATCTGGCCTTTGCGGAACTTTGGAGCCTACAGGAACTTTACTTGGACGGTAACGAAATAGAATTTATATCGGAACGAGGTTTCGGTGGATTGACTCAGCTGAAGAAACTTTCTGTAGCCGATAATCATTTGGTTATGTTGGACGACGGGGTGCTGGACGACGTGCAAAAATTGAATGTCTTGGATTTGAGGAATAATAAATTGGAGACGTTGAAGCTGGAGACGCTGAGAAGTGTTATGGAAAACATGAAGTCGAATTATGCCTTAATTTCTTTGGATGGTGAGTTTTGTAATTATTTATTTAGTTTTTCCAGCCGTCCATAATTTAATAATATACTTTTATTACTGACAAAAACAAGTCATTTGAATAGCAGTTTCAGGCTTTCTCCCGGAAGGCAGGCTAGGGAGAAAAATCGTAGTGTTCCATTTGACGTGGTTTAAGACATTATATCTTATCTATCTATTATTATATATTATAACTAAGAGTGACGGTACTCAACGCTGCATTTGTTTAGATGGAGGGGAAAAATTAACATAACATTTATAGCGAAATTGCTAAATTAGTATTTTTAGTGCCATTTAACGTTAAAGAGAATACACTTCTCGTTTCAAAAAAAATCCATTTATAAAAAAAAGTCACTCACAATCGAAAATATCGCGAGTGTTATAATATTTACTTCATTTAAATACACTAGAGACCACAAAACAGTGATTCTGTGGTATTTCAACGTGAACTGATCCCATGGACCACTCAATGAGGGATTAATTAACCATTACCAACCAGTATGATTTATAATTACAACGTGGACTTTGTCATTTCATATTATAAATAATTTAATTTCAAATATGTTATTAGTACTAGATTATTTTATTTGTATTAGTCATATTGTTGCACAGTATAGTATATGTAAATGTAATTGTAGTTATTATAAAAAAAATAGTTTGTCAGTGATGGCTGGTAGTTGTGGGTTCGAACCTCACTAAGGGGAATTAAGTTCCTCCTTTTCGACGCCAGAAGAAAGGAATTTTTTTAATATTTTATATCACGACTGGCCTCATATATATAATGTCTAAAAATTGTATAATAAGTATCTAATTGGTTAATACAGGTTAAATAGAACTTTCAATTTAAATAGACATACCTACAAACAGTCCCGTACCGTAGACAATTTAAATTTACTGCGTAGTAATAAAGCTTAATTAACTCATACTAAAGTTCAACATTTGTTAATTGTTCTCGAGTGTAACTATTCACTGTGAAATTTTCAGTACATCGTATGTGGGTAGAGCCGTCGGGATCAGAAACCTACGCGTTGTTTAGCTATAGTCCTGTTTATCCTTGAAATTTGAATATATTGATTATTTTTTATTAAGGTAAATGTCAAAAAATTAGTTTTGTGTGAAAACAATAGATTTTTTATAATAACTATGCAGATGTTAGTAAATTTGTGGATTTTTTAAAAAATATTTTAATGAACGTGGCTTATAGATGAGGGTTAATGAAGTAAATACGCCTGTTTAAAAATACTATTATTTCAAAGAAATGATAATGGATAATTTTCAAGAAGCGCGGATCGAATCCTACGTTTAAGTTTTTTGCGTTGTCTGAAAATATTTTTCTATGTGTACAAAAATATCTTTCGTGTTAAAAATGTCAATTGATATTCGAATAAAGTGGGACTCATCGTTAAGAGAACACGATACAATCCACTAAAACCCAGCGGAAATCTCTCCACCTAAATGAGACGTCGCAGGAATGTCGAATGAGACACGGGGTAACGCCCACAAATTGCAGGCCCTCTTCACCTTCATGATGTATCATGGGCATTCTTTTAGGACTCCCCTCCTCCATTTCCTCGAGGGTATGGGAAGCAGAAAATGGTCAGGACACCGAACCCTCTTTTCACTCAGCCCTCTAGCTCACAAATTTCAGTGCAAGCAATATATTGTAGTAAATAAATAGCATTAATGATTTATTATAAACTTATAAAGTTTTTTTTTTCATCAATTATTGTAAAATATTTATCTAAAAATGTAATTTATTTAATTGGTTCCATTATTAAAATTGCAGAATATTTGAACGACAAATAAAGTAATCAACGTGTTCGTTAATTCCCAAAAGCTAAATTGATGTACAATTCTCATATTAAAATATTAAACTGTCAATTCTGTTTTGTTTAGACATGATAATTATATTAATGCTATGACCATCATGGGGCAGGATAAAATCTGACTCTATAGGTCCTAGTACCTAAATGGTAGCTAGTTCGATCCCTATTTAGGAAAATGATAATTTCATTTTATTGGTCCCATATAAGCTGCGGCGTTGTGTTCCGCGATTTAAATTTAAGTGGAAAATGCAATAATGCTATCTTTTCTCTTCCTACTCTTTAGTGTTGGATAAAGCGAATTGCCTTGTAAACTACCTTTCTGTACGGTCAGCAAGTCGTGAAGCTAATAGTATTTTTTTTCTTTTATTTAATATCTTTTTTCCTTGATCTGGTAACGAGGTTAAGCGCGGCGTTAAGTTCAACCTTCACTTGGCCTCCAGGTGGAGAAAGGAAATGTCTTAATCGGGACGGAGTGTCTTAACTCAAGGTTCCCAGGCTCTCTGCTAGGTGCACAGCGTAAAGCTAATTTTGTACATACAATAGGCCTAAATCATATAACACTAACCACGACGTACAAATATATACAACATATTCATATGTCAACTCTTAACTAAAATACAGCCCCGAAATTCGTACACTATAAACCATGCGCTTTAACACACGCAAGTAAAATTTACACCATGGAAGGGTGCAAGCATCTGGTGCACCCATCTAAAGGGTCAAAATTGTCATCATTCAAATACAAATTTGACCCTTACTGTATAGAACATATAGTTTACAATTGCTTGATGAGATTTCAAGTCTTTTAACGGTCAAAGCTTGTATAAGTACGAGTATACAGCTAATACATTCATAGCAACAGTCTATAATTCAAGCCTTGATTTATTTTTGTTTGTTCCATTGTGACATTTTAATGGTAGTATATTTCGCGGTCCAGAGATATTATATTTGCCGCAAAATTGTTCGTTACTTGCCTCGTGTATGATTTAATAATATTATTGTTTTAATTTATTTGGTGGTGTTGGTAACCCCTTTTTTATTGTGTACCAGTCTTGCTGGTAATTTTGGATGTAATGTGTGTAAATGAACGTAAATTATAAAGATAGCTGAGTTTTTGGACTAAAATCTGAAATAGTAAAGTAGTTCTTTTTCTTGCTCTGGTAAAACGGTAAACGGTGAGCGCTGCGTTGGTTTCAGTCCGATTTCAGTGAAATTTACGTTTTAATCATTATTTAAAATTAATGCTTCACGCTATACAGTCCGTTCTCATTAAGACACTTTCATTTCCCGCTTTTCGCCGAATTCCCGAGACATTGCGTGTTGAGTGGTGGAAGTAAACACCGTGCTTTGCCTCCTTACCGAAGGACTTAAATATTTAATATTGTATAGCGGGAATCCAATCTAGAACCTGTCGCGCTTGGACCATTTTAACACCACGACTGACCTCCAAAAATTATAGCATTAGAAAAATATTTAATTATACCAAAAATATATAATCTCATGATATAATATTTCTTTTAACAGGTAACAAGCTAGCATGCGACTGCCGTTTATCGTGGCTGCACAAATTACGTAACGAAACCCGAAGTAGACGCGTCAAAGCGTCTCTTGAGCGGCTCAACTGTATAATGGACACCAAATTAAAAACCAACTTGGGAAATATTAAAATAGAAAATACTGACTTAAAAGGTATTAAGCAAAGTTCAGATAAAATTGATGATGAAGATGATAGTTTTGATGATGTTTATGATGAAATGCAAGATCAGGATAACGGTAATGATGTTTCTAAAAGAGAATACAGGAGGAAGTTGATGGAAATTCCAGTGAATATGCTGCCTTGTGCTAATAAACTTAGCTATGAAGCTTCTTACTCTCCTCCTACACAGGATGAGGTGAAATATTATAAGACATCTGGCGCTAATTCCTTAGAAAATATTAGTATAAGTTTATTAATTTTGTTAATATTGGTGAAGATTTTGTAGCGTCATTGTAGAATAATTGAAATTTAATACTAAGACCAGCCTTATATCATTATAATCGTTTCTATTAGTGTTTTGTCGTAATTGTTAGTTTTTTTAGTGTTTAATATTAACCTACCATAAGATTAAGTTACAATTTTTTCATAATTACTTCTTTAAAAAGGATTCGCTAATTGGTCTTAAATTCAAATAATACAAAACTAGAAAGCTTATATTGTAGAGACAAGAGATCTTTTTCTTATTACAATTTATCACCAGCTCATCCTTAAAATATACCATTTAGTTATTTCTCCATTTAAATATCATTGTAAATAACATTAACTGTATGAATTAAGATAAATACTAAATACGTTTTTTACTATCATTAAAAGAAGCATTTGCATACAAACGTACAGCAATTTCCTAGAAGCACATTATATTAGGATAAGATCTGCTTTTAAATTATACTCCTGAGAAAACTAAATGTACTTTCAGCTCTAAAATAGAATGCAGGAGGGTATATGAACACAAATATATGAATGTAAGAGATTATTTAAATCTTTAAATTACAATTGTGTGAGTAGTTAGCAGTGTAAGTACAGGGAACCTGGGAACCTGTGTTAAGACACTCCGTTACCATTAAGACACTTCTAATCCCAAACTTCCGCCGAGCTCTGGAGGCATTTTGTTTTTTTTTACTTATAATTAATATAAAAACTTGTTGATTTTTCCATTTATTTATTTAGTTTTACATAATATATGCATGTTTATAGCATTCCGTGGTTAGCATTTTTCTTTAGACATTTTAGAAGTTTAGAAAATGGTAAAATGGTATATCATAATCTATCGTAATACTTAAATTTCATACTATTATTTCGATAATTATGTTTTATAAGATGCTATTGTTTAACTTTATTTTTTAATATGTAAAGGTATCAAATTAATTTCTTCAAGTACAAACAATTCTATGAATAATTAAATTCATCATAAATTACACAAAAAAATAATTTTGTCGTTATTTCTATAAAACATTTTTCAAAGATTTCTTGATGGTAATATAATGTTAGAAAGAGGCATCGATTCTTTTACACTTTAAAATCAAATTTAATCAGTTTCACGCTATATCCCGCACACAGCGGGGCAAGTACAAGGAACATAGTGTTAAGACACTCAGTTCTCCATCTTTAAATTTTATTACGTTGAAATTTAAATAAATCTATTGATTCAGTCTATTTTAATTAGTAAGTTTATCACTTAGTAGATTACTAGCAAAGATACGTTCAAGTAACCTTTTCAGTGGACGTGAAAGCATGTAATTTTCGTGTATTAGTTACTTTAGTAGAGAATTTAGTTACATATATTTAATTTAAAGTTTATTAAGAGACATACATTTAAACTTATTAAAAAATGTAACAAGGAGGAGAGTTCGAATTAAATAAGTTGTTTGTTTTTTAGAAAACATATAAAAAGACTTGTAAATTAGATCTTCGAGCGGTGCAGGTTCGAGTCCCAGTACGCTATTTTTTTTCTGGCGTACTATACTATTTCTGTCGTGGAATAAAATATTAAACATTATTTCTTTACATTAAAATGGACCAAATAATCTAAACTGGGTCTTTTATAAAGATTACATGGAAAGCAGAGTGACTCGTTCCTAAGGGATAAAATATAAAAAATATAGTTATTTTTATTTGATTTTATTATTATTTGTTATTTTAATAAATATTTTCATTTTAAATAAATAACATTGTATTTTAATTTTAAGACAAATTTTAAGTTTATTTTTCAGATTATATTTAATTAGCTTTTTTTATAAATACCAAAGATTATTTTAAGCCATATCACCCTAATATACTTAAGTATCAGAATGTAAATATATCATAGATTAGATATTTTATTCATTTAATGTAAGAACTGTGTGAGAATAAATTGATACTTTTTCTTTTATTCTTTTCTTTCATATCCCAATATTTTACTTATTTATAACTTACAGAAAAATGTCTAATTTATTGAATCTTAAGCTACTGTATATTATAAAGCTAAGCTACTGGTAGAAACAAGATACATAAATATATTTTTGTGGGGTATTTTTTGGCATTATTTTGGCAGTTAAGGGTCCGTAAATTTTTAATAAAAAATATTTTTTAACAAAAAGAAAAACCGACTTCTAACAACGAACTAAAAAGTGAAAAAATAATTTTACAAAGATTTTATAATTTTGAAGTCAAGAAAGAGTCATCAAAATCGGTTGGTGCAACATTGAGTTGTTCGGCTATTTGTCGCGCACATGCCTAATGCAAATTTAAGACTTATGTGATTTTCTCATGGATACCATTGTCAGACATGGACAAAAAAAATGGGGACCATTCGGGAAGCTATACCTTTCAAATAAAATCAAATAAAATCATTATCAAAATCGGTTCACCCAGTTAAAAGTTATGAGGTAACAAACATTAAAAAATAATAATAAAAAAAAATACAGTCGAATTGATAACCTCCTTTTCTTACAGAAGTCGGTTAAAAACACAATTTCATTAGTAAATTTATTTATAAATTGTTTTAAACAAAAATCTAGTTGCTTGTCATCGATATTTCTATTTCCACAGTTCCATATTGTAAAGAAATCTGTACAAGTAGGTATTTATTTAGTACTCAAAGAACGGTGTAATCTACACACATATATTTCTACATAATAAAAAAAAAAGTGAAATATCACTGCCACTTCTCTAATACTCAAAACACTCATTAAATAAGAAGGTACCAATTAATCATCAACCATTAAACAACGATTCATATAAAAACAACGAACATCTTGATTTTCTATAGAGTTATTTTCTGTTGTAATAACAATAATAGGCTTGTTTGTGTTTACTTTGGAAGGTGCCGGCTAAATTTGTTTACAAGTCTATTGCGCTTGATATCTGAAATGTAAATTGGGGGGATGTTTTAACATAATTGGCAAAGGTCAATATGATTTATGCATGGGTTAGCGATGAGAAATTAAACGTAGAAATGGGCGTAGGAATAAGGTAGAGAACGGGAGTGGTCCATACCCATCCCAGAAATTATATTAATAAAAACCTAGCCTTAAAGAGTAAAAAAAAGTTGACATGAGCATCTCAGTTCAGAGCTATAGTCCAGGAATCCAGGTCCAATCCAGAAAATATATCTTGATACGCCCATGATCGTATATGGAAGGAGGTTATTTCTATGGAAAAAGTATATAGAAATTGAAAAAGAAATTAGATTGTAGCGTATAATGTATGGTAAGCATATATTATATTAATGATTTTCTTGTGAATTTGGCATACATTTTATCTAGATACAATAAAAACATAATAAATACTTTATCAGCAATTTGCTGCCAGCAACCAAGCGTCAGAAATGTAAGAAGTTGCCAACTTGGCGTTAAATTGAGCATGAAATTAAATGAAAAATTTATACCAACTTTAGCAAACAAATGTACTGTATAATTGTAGAATAGTTTTTTACGCGATAGGAAAAATATTTGTTGGTAAGCTGGATGGTATTGGGTTCGATACTTTTAGGAAAATGTCAACAAATTTGAAAGCAGTGGAGTTTGAACCCATGCTTGTTAAAAAACCTTTCAAGCGCTCTGACTCTCACCACTCGGCATACGTGGTCATTTAAAATAAATTAATTTAATATTTATTATCTAACAAAACAAACCAATCTATAATTTTAATTAATTATTAGGCCACAATTAGAATTTCAAATTTGTAATTACAATTTGCAGTCAACATTTACTTATTCCAGACCGAAACAGATGTTGTTGTATAATTGTTTTCATAAAAACCGGAAATTAAATTCCATTCTGTAACCAATTTCTTCGTGGATTTTGTTAGAATAACATATTAAATTATTGTATGAACATTAAATTGGATACTCGTAGTATTTAAACATTAAATAATAGAAGGGGTTATATTTAAATTCTAAATTCATACATTTTTTTGATATCTTAAATATATATTTTTTTATTAATTACTAAACCAAGTAGCTAAGTAAAGCATATCAGAATTCTAAGACTGGATTTTATATATAGTATCCATTTTATAACACACTTTGTCTCCTTAATGCGGCGTTGCAACCTGCAAGGGGATACTGCTTGAAGCAACATTTAATCATTTCTGCTAGAATATTTTAAATTATTAAACTTATTGATTAACAAATTTTAAATAATTATAAGTTTAGGCCTAGTGTTAAAACACTAACTTGTCGATCACTAATGATCACCTCATCCGTACGCTCGTTTGCCTTGTCTGTTGCTTGAAAAAAATATTAATATTTAACAAACTATGTAAATTATAAGTATAACAGTAACTATAGATAAAAATACAGATAATGAAACAACCAACCAATCCCCTAAATACACTTAAATAATATCAAATTAAAAAGAAGCGGGCGAAGCCGCGCGGGGCCTACTTGTTAAAAATAAATTAAAGAAATATTTCCTCAAACAGTCCTTTCCCTAGTATTGTAATATTATATTATGACGTATAATAAACGATTGTCATATAAATAAGCGGCATTACGCCCCACAGTGACAACTCGCATGCGATAATGTAACGACGTGCTGCGAATATTGCATGGAAATATGCATTTAAGGGTAGATTCGCTTTTGGTTTTTCGAAGATATGATGAAAATTTTAGAGGCCATCATGGTGCAGCCAGGTTCTGACTGAAAACGCTATCACTATGGTTGTCGGTACTATTCTGGGTCTAAAGAATAAATTGTTTACATTTCTCTATTGTGTAGCCAGGTCTCAAATAGTTTGGTCCCTACACTTAAAGAGAGAGTAGGATCGTGAGTGGCTGGTGGAATTTCCTACTCCTGCATGACTTGAACGGAGAATAGAGTGTTTTGACACTAGGTTTTCTCCGACTATATACATATAAAAGGTGAAACCAAAAAACAACAGGTTTTTGGTTAAATTGAGTTGGCTCTCAGTCTGCTCCATAATATCTAAATATGTGCTCAGGGTAGAGAACGGAGTGACCTAACCCTCCATTCTTTCTATCCAGCTGTATATAGGAAAATAAAATATGTATAAAACAGACAAATATAACCCCCCCTTAAAAATCTCACAAAGAACCACGGCTATTAGTTTCGCTAGATTATCCAAGGGGGAGGGAGCGACAGTTGGTAAACACATTAAGAAAGCGCAGGTATTAAAAGATTTCATACTATATATATATGTATCAATTTGTCACTTCTAAAATACAAATTACTCGACATCATAAATCTTCCTTAGGGGGCAATTTGAGCATTAATTAATATCTAAAGTGTCTAACGCATTTGTTTCTTTTAAGTTTGAGAAACTTATTGTTATTAAATACTTCGTATGATTAAATGAGTGTTCTTAGTATTGGTTTAATTGTAGTTTATTTTAATTGATGTCTCTATGTGTTGTTGATTTGTTATTTTAGCAGTTTCTATTATAAAAGACTAGCGGACGCGCGCAGCTTTGCCTGCTTATTTAGGAATGAGTTCTGATAAACCACGAAACATGTATTCAATGAAATATTTTTAAGAGTCTAAATTTAACATTTTATAAAAATCGGTGCCTATTTAAATTTTTTTCTATAATAACTTTCAACCCCTATTTCACCCCTTTAGGGCTAAAATTTTTCAAAATCCCTTCTTAGTGGATGTCCAGATTACGAAAGTAAACATCTGTCCAAATTTCACGTTTCTACCATCAGCGGTTTCGGCTGTGCGCGCGTCTTACCTCAGTCAGAGAGGACAAGTCCTTTTATATATATAGATTAATAATCTACTTTACCAAAACGTAAATAATTCCCCCAAGCAGGAATCGAACCCACTACAATCAGATGCTCTTTCACTGCACCACGAGAGCCCCAATGGGAATAAAACATTTACCCTTTAATACAAGGAATAGTTGGAGCATAAGATTTCAAACTAGATGAAAAGATAAATGGAGTACAAAACGAGCTTAACTTGATACGGGAGTTTAAGGTAGCATCAATTTAAGTTTAGGACCGATGGAAGGTCAGATAAAGGTTTTATTAACACTAACTTTGTCTCTTGTTACTGTTGCACAGTGTAATGTGGATAAAAGGTGCTAAATATTTAGTTTTGTAAGTTTTTTGTACATGTTGCAACCTCTGAATTAAAGTTCTCTGAGCCAATTTGTGGGATCAATATAGAATCTTCGAAATGGTCTTTGTATCAACAATTTTAAGATATAACCAAACATTTTAATTAAGCCAAGCATCTGATGTACATTTAATTTTTATTTGTACTTATTTTATCACAATACTCAATTAATAATAGAGCATTAATTTTAAAAGCTTTTTCATTATTCAAAGTTCTTTTTTGTATTAATATACGATGATTAAGCTGCTTTTAGTAATAATTTTCAATTAATTTTGTAATTTTACCGTCAGTTTTATAGGAACTTGATTGTTTAGGTTAGAAAACTTAAAATCTGGTATTTGTTGTTCGTGCAGTAATCTCCTGGTTAAATCGTTCTCGTTGCTTCTTTACACTCCTCAAGGTACCTGTATGGCAAATATATACCTTTTTAGGTTCACACTGTATTCCGTATAAATCAGAGGGAACCTTGTGCTAAGACACGTTCCACACTTTTGGCCTAATTTACGAGACATTATACTCGTATGTTCATTGGCCGAACTCAACATGGAGCTTTGTCTTGCTACGAGAACGATGTAATTAAAATAACTGTTTCCCCCGAATTAGACTTTATTAAAATTTTAAAATATTCGTCGTGTGTATTTGATCAACTCCAACATGACGTTTTATCCGACATTACTTTCAAAACAAAAGAGCTTTGGAACTTCGTATATTATGCGAAACTGAATAGAAACTGGACAATACAATGATGAATTACATATTATAGTTGACTACCATAGAAAATACTATTCTAGGTCATATGAAAAAATCTATAATAAATATTTTTTTAAAAATAATAAGAAAGAAAAACAGCTTCACGCTCTATCCCGCACACAGCAGGGTAGGAGAGCCTAGAGCTAAGTCAGTCTCCATTTTCCACTGAATTGTCAGGCATTGCGTATTGAGTGGCGTAACTCAAAGCCACGCTTTCGCCTCGACACCAAAGGAAAGAAATTTTGTGTGAATATGCTACACTATCATCAAGACTGACTTTAAAATCTACCATTTTTTAACAGTGTGCGAAAGGCGAAGGTAATATAGTAGGAACTAATTAACTATTATAGTACAGTATAATGGTATTAAACTAACAATCAGACAAAGAGAATCCCGTCAAAGCCTAGAAGTCGATTGATTTTGATCATTTGGGAATAGTAATAGCTAATTGATTTGTATCAGAACAATTGAATACTGTTTAAGATGATTGTCTATCCAATATATAGGAGGGTAGATAGAGGGAACCTGGGAGTCTAGTGTTAAAACACTCCGTTTCCATTAAGAAATTTCCGGTTCGAAGTTCTGGAGGTACTGTGTATTATGTACAAACAAATAAAATATTCAGTATTACAATGTTAGAACAGATAATTAAAAATAACATGAAGATAAAAGGCGAAGCTCGTCGTGTCGCAGGAGCAGAAGCGTAGCGCGACGGGTAGTGGATTCCATTCTCATTCGAGAAAATGAAATATTTAATATTTTCATATTTCCTTTCTGGTGTCCACACTAAGCGAAGAAGAATTTGCCCAAAAATGAGTAACAGTGTCTTAACACTAGGTTCCCTGTGGCTACCCCGCTATCTGTGGGATACATCGTGAACCTAAAAAAAAATAACATAAAAGATAGATTTCTCAAAGCCTCTACATTAAATCTACTCTATATTTGAAAAGCTTGGCCGTAATCTTAGAAGTTTGAAGATGACATCCTTATGGTGAAATCAAATTAGGGTGCCGAGTTGGCCTGTCATATGTGAATTATCTTAAATCGCGGCAAACATTTGCCGTTTCAATTTACGGAAACGAATTTACTTTGTACAGACGTACATACGTACGCACGTATTATTATTTTTGTACGTATTCGTATACATTTGGTTAGTTAGTTGATTGAAGTTTGATTTTGATAATTTTATTTCTCATATTTGTATTATATTTTGATTTTAACTGCATTGTTATGGGAAACAATAAAAAATGAATTTTTCAATTTATTAAAACGCGACGGTTATGGATTTGTGTCCCACTCTAGAAAATGAAATATTTATTTTATAGCTTTGGTTTCGCGGCTTTGAGTTCCGCCACTCAATGCGGAATGCCTCCAGAATTTGGCGGAAAGTGAGAAACGGAGTGCTTTAACACTAGGTTTCCTCTTTCCTGTGTACGGGATACAGTGTGAATCTGATTTTTTTTTAATAACAAATTTATGAAATACTTAAAAAAGACGTAAAATACATTTTTCAATAACAATTTTTTTGTTATAAGTAAAAAAATAAATAAAAATAATAAGAAAAAAAATCTTCAGTATTTGTGAAGATTATAAATTCGCGCCAAAGGACTTAAAACATAATGCCGATGCCTTGTAAACGTTTGTGGGATTATCTGTAAACAGCTCAATTTATTATTAAGGAGCTTATTATACAAAATATCAAAGAAATATTATTTAAGTTAAACTGTATTTATATAAAAATAAAATGAAACTAAATAGAATTTAGTGCTTTATATTTTTGTTTACAATGGAAAGATAATACTAGGCCGTTAGTTAGGAACCCTTTTGTAGGAATCAATAAATTTAAAAGTTCGTTCGTAAGTATTGGTCAAGACTTTTCGACCCCTATTTCAACATTCCTGTGGGAATATTAACTTACTCTATTAGATGATCTCTTCCACACTTAAAGGAAATTACATACTAAGTTTCAGTTGTCTGTCGTTACTAATTTCTGGCGTACGTTTTATCACAGTCGGTTAGCAGGTAGTACTGATAGAAGATTTTTCTATATATATAAGGAAAGGTATACATACACCATAGCCAACGTCCTTGTGTAAAAAAGGAGCTACAGGTGGGATGCTGGCCTTTAAGGTGGAGAAAGAGGTGCGTTTTGAAGTTACCCATGTCGTAATGCAACCCTTGAAACATCCCGCAGCTAGGCCAATTAACAAAAAAAGAAAATTGCTTTAGCTGTGTGGTTCCGGCTGAATAGCCAGAATAGGTCCGCTTGGAACTGATGTATTGATTAATATTTTCTTCTATCAAAGTATCTTGACACTCTCTACCTACATTATGATTGACGGGTCCTGGCTGCCCTTAAGCCCTACATGACTTCTTCATCTTATAGTGTCTCTCCAACTAGTGAAAGTTGGCAGTCGACTTGGCATATTTAGTCCTGGTCCTAGCCAGATGAAGTATATCTACGGCGCTTTTAATTCCCGTCCATACTTTGATATTCCTTAACCATGACTTTTCCTTTTCCCAGAAACTTTTCTCATTATTTTGGTTTGCAAGAGTTTGTATCGATCATGTCTACCATACATGTCCTAAATGTACAAATTTAACGTTGTTTAACGGCGATTAAGCAGATTTAATTTTAGGATTTTTGTTACTTTTGATCATTTCTTCAAGACTGAATAAAAATTCAGAAAAAAACAACTTCAGTATGAACCTAATTCAACTACTGTACTGTACCTTGCCATTTAAGTACATTTGTGCATCTGCTGTGCATTTGAACTTAAGTGTATAATTCATTATAAAAAAATATTTAAAATAAATAAATAAATCATGTAGAACATTCTTCAGTAATTAATTTTGTTTTAATAAGGAGATTTAAAATACTTCTATTTCCAATACATTTTCTATAATAAAATAGTTAATCAAAATTAACACGTCAATGCTATTACAGCTTTATCAAAAACATTAGCATAACGTATTATTGAAATAAATTGCAATAATTAGTTATTAAAATTAACTAATATTATAATATTTCTAGTAAAATATTTGAAATTATTAATGACTTTTATGTTTTTACTGTGTTTGACTAGAATTTTGAGTGCAGAGGTCGTTGGTTCGTTCCTGTTTGATGTAAAATATTCTAAAAGAAGCAGTGAGAGTGTCATCCCGTTGAGAGTGAAGTGATATAAAATAAAAATGTGCTATCGTAGAATATTGGGATAGTATCTTAGTGTAAACTTTATTATTGTGGGTTCGATTCATACTCAAATAATTATAAAAACAGTAGGTTCCCTCTGCCTACCTAGACATATGCGAGTGTATCCCGCTTATGCGAAAAGCGTGAAGTTGAATAACTAATTACATAGAAGTCCCCGTTCTGACAAAATGCGGCGTTGAGTTACGTCATCCAATACGCAATACCTCGACAAGTGGGGAACGGTGTCTCATATAGAAAATATGTTTGTTTTATCGTGCAACAGAGTTATTTGCATGAATTAACGTTATTTGAAACATTGAAAGTAATATTAATACCATAATTAAATGCATGTAAAGTATAATTAAAACTAATGTGATGCAATTTTCTAATACAGGCACAGTGCAGTCGTAATGTCTATTTAACATGCGATAGTTTTGAGTTCAAATTTAGATTAAAAATGTTAATAATTAAATGGAATTCATTAACAAACAATATGTATTCTCGCCGTCGTGGCTGTGATTGTAAACAATACGGTAGTGGATTCAATTCCCTCGCGAGCTAATAAAATATTTAATATAGCGACCCGCCCGCGGCTTCGCCCGTTCGAACTATATGATTGTTCATTGAATAAACAGAATTGACTGACAGTTAAATGTGTTTCTCTTTTCCCTCGCCAGTTATCATCAACCTCTTCTCTCTATCTACATAGCCTCCGAAAAGTCCATTATATTTTTTACTTCACTTTCCTCCAGTTTCATCAATACTATGAATTCAAAGGTCAACCAAGACCTCTTCCTGCCTTTCCTGCCACTCATTCTTGCTTCATAAATCTCACATACAAATATAACCTATTTTAGACTGTATATAATATAAGGTATATTTATACAAGTGGCTCAAACAATTGCTATATAGAACAGCAGGTATAATCTATTCCATTACAGGCTATTGTTGTTATTTCAACAATAGATGCACAACGTACGTAAGCGATCGTAGGTGATGGAAGCGGGATGAAAAGTGGATGCGGTATTATAAAATCATTTGTAACATTGGGGCCAGTCGTGGCGCAGGCATAAGCGAATAAGCGTGAGGAATTGAAATATTTAACATTTGCATTTTTCTATGGTAGTAAAAAGAGGAACGGAGTGTCTTAACACTAGGTTCACATTGCCTATCCTGCTATGTGCGGGGCAGTGGTACAACGTGAAAACTGGTATTATGATGATCATATCATCGAGCCGGTCTGATGATGGAAAGAGTTCCTGAATAGTGGAGTTGAGGTTTTGTATGATTTATAGTTGCAGGGCACTTTCTAAAAGCACTCGTAGCGAAACTTTAATTTAAGTATGCAATGTAATATACGTATGTTAATATTTTTTTTTAGCTTAACTGTCTACCCCGTACATAGTAGGATAGTCAGAATGAAGCTGGAAACCTATTGTTCCGGTTAAAGTTTTCTACAAAATTCTAAGGTGATGTTGGGTGATTGGGTGATGTTTGAAGGAACTTAACGCCACGCATTGTATCGCCACCAGAGGAAATTATAATATTAAATATTTTATTCCTTTAAATGGGAATCAACATTTAAATACTATAAATATATTATATGCTTTAGTGCATCGTGTAATACTGTAAATTTAATGAGATGCAAGGCTCAAATTCGATTCTGTCAATGCTCCACGTACAGAACGATCATATTTAGATACTAGCGACCCTATTGCGGCTTCGCCCGCTTTTACTACTGGATTATTCATATAATGTATGTTTGCAAAGCACTTAAGATAATGTGAAAATTAATTAAACCCTAACGCAACCCGCATTTTCGTAGTTTTAATAAGGATTTTCCAATTGTTTTACACAGCAAGGATTTTTTAGTAGGTACCGTAATTTTAAATCTGTGCTACTAATCTTTTCAAGTACTTATTAAAATATATTTAAATTACTATTTTTAGATAGTTAAATGACATTAAATAATACATTCAACTCCAATTATCCAATACGTGCAAACGCATCTAACTAAATCTTCGTTGCTATAGAGGCAGCCGGGTTTTTTTTTCGAGCTTGTGGTTAATGCTGAAGGGGGTATTCTGTTCCTGATGAAAAGCAAGCACGACGTGGCTGCCTGTGAGGAAAATTAAATAGAACGCATGGGCCGGGAATCGAACCCGGGCCGCCCGCGTGGCAGGCGAGCATTCTACCTCTGAACCACCGACGCGTGTAAGGCAGGCGGGCGCGGCGGACGCGCTTGTAATAAACAAAACATCGCGGGACGCATGGCGAGTGGCGAGCCGTTTCGCAGCAAGGATTTTTTTGATATTGTAACCACTTCGAAAGTACTTATTAAAATGAAAAACAGTAAAAGACAGTTTTGGTCTACATTAAATGGCCAACGTAACTAATGTACTTATTTATATGCTGAGAGTGAGGGATAACTAAAACTTGAGTAACATACAGCTGATGTGTCAACGGCGGGATGTGTCAACAATTAAATGCGTTTTTCTGTAAAAGTATTCGCAATTTCGAAATATTGTAAAAAGCAAATTTTATCTTCGTTTAAGGTAGAAAATTAATAAAATATTTTACAGGATAAGGATTAATACCATTATGGAAAAATATCCCTCACAATAAAAAATATATTGAAATTATTATTTTTAGACAGAAAAATGATCACTACACGTTATTCTTAAAAGATACGAATATGCTCTCGCGGACTTTTTTGTAGATCTTATTAAGAAGAACAATACTCCAGTACATTTTTTTCATGTACTACTTTCCATTATAGCAGCGCATGCGCGAAAGTGTCTCAACGGGTAGGACTTTATACACATTTATTGTATTTATGTTAATTTACATAAGAATGTACAAATAATAAACTATATATAAACCTTCTACGAAAAACACCCGACTTAATGGTGAAGACCGCATTAAAATCCGTTGGGTGGTTTAGAAGAAGAAGAGTGAGAAACAACAGACAGACACGAAAAGCGACTTTGTTTTATAAGATATAGGATACTATTTTATTTTATTGCAAAATTGTACAAACCGTTACTTTAACTAGAGAAAATGTTTTTTTTTCTATAAAAAACTGTCGATGTAAAAGATATTTAAAGAATACAAAATCTTACTAAATACACCCAATTAAAACAAAAATAATCAAATTTAAACTTACTTCAAAAACAATTTATTTCAAGTAGTAAGTAATAGAAATTAAATAAACTTCGTGTATTATTTTTCAATTTTCCTTATAAGTAAATAATTTAAATAACATTTTCTACTTTTTAATTTATTTCAAAAAGTCCAGAACATAACTCAAGTATACAAAATATTATAATATACACAAGCTGATAAGAAATATATCATCAAAATTTTCCACGAAAGCAGAATTATAGACGGATTTAAGCGAAATCCCCGCTCCTTTACGCCGCTATAGAAAATTAATAAGATTTTTCTGAAAAAAAATCGGCGTTAGATGAATAAAATTTCACACTTTGTCATTTTAGATTAACGCTTTATACCGACGTAATAGGCCATTACTGAATAATGTAGGACCATAAAATATACATTAGCCGAACCCAAATTAAATGTTTTATTCATGTGTGTTAAAATTTTTCAGCGCGACTATAAAATCTATCATGATTTATAAGTAGATTTTTTTATAGCATCGTCGTTATATCGACGTAGGGGTCGCTGTAGGGGTTGCAAATTACTGTGGATAATGTGGAGGATTTATACAATTGTCATATTCGATATTGACATTCCAAATATAGTTTTTTTATATCCGCGCACATGGCAAGGTAGGCAGATGGAATCTGGAAACCTAGTGTTAACATACACCGTTCCTATTAAGACACTTTCTTTCTCCACTTTCCATCGAATTGCGATAGCATTGCATGTTGAAAACGAAAAAATTAAATAATTCATGTCCTCAAGTGGGAATAGAACCCAAAGCCTGTCGCATTTACAGTCACGCGAACACCCAAACATCGTTAGATCGACTTATAGTCTTAATTTCGTTAGTGAAGTGTAGTTTCAATAGCGACTGTCTGTTATTTAACCTCCAAAGTCCGTCTGTAAGTGCTAAGCCTTTTAAACTAGCTATGAGCATATTTTTATGCAATCGTGACACAAGCGTGTGACTGTAAGTGCGACAAGTTGTGGATTCGATTCCCACTCGAGGAAATAAAATATTTAAATTTTTTTCGCATTGATAACGAAGCGAAGGCCGGCTTTGAGTTCTGCCTGTCAACATGAAACGCCTTCAAAGTTTGGAAAATGAAGTGTTTTAAATTAAACAGAATGTCTTAACAATAGGTTCCCAGGTTCCCTCAGCCTACTCTTCTATGTATGAGATACACCATGAAGTAATAAAAATAGTCAGATTTATTTACTTAATCCATTGTTATTGGTAAGTAAGATATCATTTGTAATATTAATTGTCTGAGCAAACTCCATACAGTGTGGTACACAGGTAGCTTCTAAGCTAAGTTTGCTAACCGTGTTATGAAATTGAATTTTAGTTTTAGTATAATTAGTTTTAGTTGCCATCAAAGGAGCCCATTTGCTCTACATCATATGCAGTTCTCTTAATGGAACTGGCTTTCGCTTTCCTCAACGAAAGTTCTTGTGTTGTCTAAAACATGTTATCAATTAAAATATTATTGGTATTACTATATTGCTATTAATTTATTCTAGGCTAGGTAGAGGCTAGTCGTTGCGCACAGAGAGAGAGAGAGAGAGAGAGAGAGTTAGGCCCGATTCCCACTCCATGGAAATTAAATATTTAATAGTCTTAGTCTTGACACTCCGCCCACCCTGTTGTATGCGAAGAAAAAACTTCTTCTCATAGATGGCTAAATTTTAATAATTTCCTACAATATAATAATAGTTAAAAAAGACAAATAAGCTGATTTACAGAAAGTTTAAACTACGAGTACCGGTAGAGGGCCAGCCGAGTACCGGCAATTATTTGATCAAAAAATAAAGTCAATAGCCCAATCGAACGTACAGCTTTACTCGTATAGAGTGTTATTCATATTTGCGCCGCGCGAAGTGTGCACCAATAAATGTTTGTTAATTAAAACAATAAAAATGTCTACATAATTATAGTTTAAAATTTAATATTTAATACTTTTTGAAAACGGAAACTGATTTACTGTTATTACCAATAATTTAACGTTTATTTTTTAGTATTATTAGAGTTTAGTAGAGTGAGGAAAAAGATAGTGTTAAAACACTGCGTTACTCATTTTCCGCCTCTACGCCAAGACTGCCATTCAACTTACATAAAATTTTGGGACGGATATGTCTAGACAGATAATATTTAATTCAAACGAATCTCTTTTTTAGTTCAGTAGTGAATGGTTATTATTTTATATTTAACCTTTAATGGAATACTATTTCGATAAAGTTTTAAAAGTTAGATTTCGGTATGTCAATGTAAAAATTGAATTAAAATTAGTCCTAATAATAAAGTCCTCCATATGAACTTATTTTCGATTAACATTTCTGTACTTTTTTTTATCTTCACACTTCCGCGATCCCCAAATAGGTTGAGGAAATTTAGTGTCGAGACACTTCGTTGCCTACATACAGTTTAATTTTTCAGACAATGTCAGCAAGCTATGCAAGCAGCAGGGAAGAAATCGAACTGACAACTATCAACCGACAATCAGAAGCTACGCCACTGTGCTACGACGGCCTCAAATAACCTTTATGGAGCAAAACAATTTTAGTACATAATAAATTATTTTGTATATTATCGTAGACCAATAGTTAGCAGCTAAACTAATACCAATTCTCAGTTTAAATAAAAAAAATAAACACCTAAAAAATATATACAAAATCTTTTTTAACTGTTACATAAATTTAGAAACTTATAATTAACTTTTCGTACACTCACCTTTCCGCTTAGAGCATTTTTTCTATTTATTACACTCGTTTAGTTAAGAGGAACTTGTTAAGTAAACGCATTGAAGCGGAAAATGATATTAGTGTCGAATCAGGAGAGCGTGTTCTTTCCACCCGATCGGCGGAGACCCACGAGGAATGGCTAAGTGATATATCGAGAGACACTCAACGGTTCATCTCCTTAATGAAGATGGAGATATTTTTAAAAATGGCTCTATTATTATACTTGGTTGAGTTGTGTTTTAAAATTAGTTCGTATTAAAAAATAAGTTCATATAGATGAGTAATATTCAAGTTTTTTTTATATTAGGTTTTTATACCGATGTATATGAGGTATCGCCTTTTATAAGTTAACTGAAATGTTTAATATTGAGGGATAAAATGTAAAACTACAAAATGTTTTTAAGATCCCTTTGCATAAACCTTTCGTTTCGGTCATTTCGGTAAGGAAAATTGTTGTTTTTTAATAATCGTAATGTTTTTTCTTTAATTAGTATTGTACAAATATTTTTAAACTAATTAAATTTGAAAGATCACTTTCGTTCCGTCAGTCCATTATTTGTCAAATTAGAGAGTGACATTACTTAGTTTTACACCAATTTGTAGGTTTGATTCCCACTCTAGGAAATGAAATATTGAATTTTTCATCAACCACCATGCTATAACAAGTAAGCACACCTGGTGGTGGTTGTGCATATGTTCCACTTTTTTTTTCACAATGTTATAATACAAAGTGTAATGTAGATTTGTACTATTTCATATATAATGTCTCTAAAATTCGCGTTTTAATATGCCACAACAGACACAACTCAACTGACACAGAGTCAGTATTTTCTGCCAATTTTTAAAATATTGTCAGCACAAGTTGTACATCGGCAATGACGTTTCAATCAACATTTTTCAAGGGCCTCTCAGTTCATCTCGATTTCACTCGTTAGTGAAAAATACGAGCGTCGAGCGCGTTCCCTGATTTTCGTTTTCACTCTAGTGCTGGTTTGGAGAGGCGCATTTTTCTCATCGTACGTGCGTGAAGCAAACACTGTTCAGGTGTTTTTGTGGCGTTTGTTACACAGTTGGTTTACTATTAAAATGGTAAAAGTTTATGAGGAAAGAGAGTTGTTAAATCACTTAGCCTTGGTTTTGGGTTAACGCTATATCCCGCATAAAGCAGAGCAGGTAGAAGGAACCTAGTGTTAAGATACTTTTTTCTTTATTTTCTTTTCAAGTCACTACGTGTTTAGTGGCGTAAATCAACGCCGCGTTTTTTACCAAAGCAAGAGCGCGGCGGCGAAGTTTTTGCTCTGATACCTTGGTATAAAAAAAGTAATAAATAATAATTCATTTCCCCAATTGGGAATTGAATCCACAACTACAACCACAACAAATATTTATATGTATTGAAAGAAAGATTAAATATATTTCTTTTTTCTCCCTTATATATTTTTTTTCTACAACGGTGTAAAAACGGCCACGTCTTTTACTTATAGACGACACGCGTACATATTTTGAATGAACCTCCAATGATAGTTCTCTTGCTGATTGCCTACTATACATGTATGAAGAACTCATCCATATTTTCTAGAATAGTAGAGTCAAACCACTTTCTCACTGTAGGCATCGTATCATCAATACTAAGATTCAATAGTGTAGCTGTACTTCTACACAAATAAATTTGTTAAAAAAAATATGGATTTTATTGACATTGGTAGCATTGATTTAAAAACATTTATAAAAAAATGTAATGTTTGTTCTTGATTTCTTAGTGATAGTGTTTTTCCAAGTGCTAATAGTTATTTTCTCCGTAACAGCTTAACCGTATCTGTCTTTCGTTGATAAAGAGAGGAAGAGAGAGATATATGAAATAATTTATCATTCTAATACTATTTTTTTTTTTTGCGAGCAAATTGAAAAGAAATTCTCAAAAGATTTAAATTATGGTTTATGAAGTGCAATATAGTTTAGTATTAACTAAAGAATATTAAAGAAATATTCGTTAAATACAAGCGGGCGAAGCCGCGTGGGAGCCTCTAGTATTTAAATAAATTAGTTAATATTTTAATATTCTAAAAGAAATTTCATGTTTTATTGCCATTATGTTATATTCCATATGATTTCCACTTGGTTTCTTGTTTTTGATTAATGTTTACAAGCTGTGTTCGTTTTGTAATGCAGGGACATGTTGCTGTGAAATCGTGCGTGTAAAAAATCTTAGGACACATAATATATGGCTGGCATTTCCTTGATTTATATAATATTTTTGAACAGGCCAGTCGTGGCGCAGAGGCAGAAAGTGCTAAGAAGAAGAAAGCTACTGGTTATGGGTTTGATTCTCACTCGAGGAAATGAAATAAATATATAATATTTATTTAAATGTATATTTTTATTTCTTCATTGTGGTGTCGAGGAAAAGCGCGGCGTCAACTTGCCCTACTCAACACAGAATGCGTCCAGAATTCAGCGGAAAAGGAAAACAAAGTGCCTTAGCACTACATAGGTTCCCTATGCCTACCTTGCTGAGTGCGGGATGCAGCGTGAAGCTGAACTTGTCTGTTTGTATCGTTAATAAATACTTAACAAAAGAAACTTATAAAGAAAGAAAATAATTAACTATATCAAAGTTATAAACTAATTAATGAAATCTACCGATACTTTAGCACGTTTAAATAAGTAATGCACCTTAATAAAAAAGGGAGCAATACTAACTGAAGACGACCAACGGGCTTAAACATTTATATTTGTTTATTTTTGTTTATGTTGTGTAAGCTTAACTTTAGTAAGTAGAGTATATAAGTAGAGTAAAAATGGTAAATTAATAGCTATAATATTTATATGGAAACTCTGAAACATGTGCTAGTCTTTACTTAAATTGGTTAAATAGATTCTGAGATTAGCGATTAGACAAACGCACAGACAAACGGACAAACAGATAAAAATTTTAAAAATCATCATTTTGGGTTCTATTAGGTTAATAAAGGTTCCCAATAACATTTTTTTTTAAATATCTTCCAAGTACAGACACCAACCCTTTTACGATTATATTATAAGTATAGATATAGAAAAGAATCACCAAAATCCATTCGTAATTGGCATATACGAGTACATACATATAATTGAACATACTCGTACATACACAAAAAATCGAATTGAAGATAAGGTTCCCAGGTTCCCTTTACTTACTGTGGGATGCGGGATACAGCGTGAAGCTCCAGATCGCAATCAAATAATTCAGCCACCTAAAACGCATCAATCTCGAACTGCAGTGTCTATGCAGCAATTTAATTTAATTATCCACTAGATTTATACGGCGTTAAGTGTCAACGTCAATACGGACGCGACGGCGCGGGAAACTTGCAATTTATTCTTGCAACTATCAGTATTGTTGACGTTTCAAAATTGTGTAATTATTGGGTTTTTTATATTTCATTTGTGTAATTGAGATTATGTCAAAGTAAAACTTTATCAGCTTCACTCTGTATCCCGCAGATAGCAGGGTATGCAGAGGGAACCTGGGAACCTAGTGTTAAGACGCTCTGTTTCCATTACAACAGTTCTGTTCACTTTCTCAGTGACTTAACGAACAATTTTTTTTGTCGGAAATGTTAATAAATAATTTCGTAATAAAGGAGGGATTGAATATAATTCCATAAAATTTACAACCTGTACTGTAGTACTGTCTACTGCACCGCGATTGCAGCGATGGCAAAACATTAATACCTATATGTTTCAAAAAAAAAAAGAAGTATAAGTATAATTGTTTATTCGTGTTTATGCGTGATTAAGCTTTAAATTTATTGAAAAATTAATACAATTAATTGAACGTATCAGATATTGAACTCGTGCTTCTTAGAACTGGAGTTAGAAATTTGTTTTTATTCAAAATTTTAATAGTGATAATATTTTTTTCTGTAGAATTGTATCTATTGGCTATATTTTTTTTTTAACGTTATGCTATCTCGCATATAGCAAGTAAGGCTTAGGCTAGAGGGAACTTAGTGTTAGGACATAGGAATTAGAAATAATTCATTGCCCTGAATAAGAATCGAATTCTCATTCGCCGCTTTTACAGTCAGGCGTTGGCTGCTGCACCACTACGGCCATTTAGATAAATGATGGTATAAAATCGTTATGTGAGCTTCATCGGTAAGCTTTACCTATAAAATTTTCAAACTTTTACCCAACTAATACTACTATATTACAAATATCGCTTTAAAGTAAACAATAGCCATTATAAAATAGAACTAGTGTGTTACACGAACTTACCCGCAACTAAGTTGTTTAACGTGCATAGATTAAAAGTTTGTCATTCACGCTGCTTCCCTCTAAATAAAATAGCCATGCTTAATTTTGCACTATAAAACACCCAGCTACCCTAGTTCCGACACCGGATCAAAGTTTGAGTAATACCTAAGTACAGTTTAAGCTGTGCTTAAACGGCTGATTAACGAGGAGAGCGGCTAATGCAGAATGATGGGGCCAGGAACTAGTTTTTCAATTTTCTTCACTAACTTACTTGTTGTTTGAAAATAAAAAGTTTTTCTTGCGATTTATTTGCATTTTCAATTAGTGGAGTTACTTTGGTTTTTAATTGGTGTGTAGGTAAATGGGGTTTTTTAGGGTTTCGCGCTTCAAAAGGAATAAATTTATAGTATTTATGTTTATATTTATCTCTAGATGGCTTGGAGATATCAAGGTAGGTATTTTTTCAAACAAATTTATAACTAATTTCCTAAAAATAAGTGCATACGATATCAAGCGTGTGATTGTTGTGTACGCGGGAAGGTTATGGGTTCGAATCCCACTCGAGGAAATTAAATATTAAATGTTTTCATTTCGTCGCTCTGGTGACGATTTCGAGGGGAATAAAAGTGTCTTAATGGAAACTATCTTAACACTAGGTTCCCAGGTTCCCTCTGCTTAACCTTCTATATACAGAGAGAAACTAAATAAAAAATACTGTAAAATAAATTCACAAACTTCTTATTTAATCCGGCCCTGACTACGCTAGATTAGTCCGAAGTTGTGCCACATTAAAATTACAAATTAAACTTTCCATCACTTTATTAAATTGAATGAATAACTTAAGTCTCTTCATACACTTTAAATACTATTTTAGCTCAGTTTATAGTAAACGTAGTTTTATTAAACTGTCGATAACAGGGGTATATTATTTTTTAACTTTCACGCATCTCGTTACTAGCTTTCTTTCTTAGAGAAAATTTAGTTTTAAAATATTCTGTAATAATTTGAGGCCGTTACGGCCCAGAGGCACAAGGGTGTGACTGCAACGGTTCTGGGTTCGATCCCCACTCGAGCAAATGAAACATTTACCTAAATTTATATTTCCATTTCACAGCAGGGTAGACTGAGGGAACCTCGTGTTAAGACACACCGTTTCCCACTTTCCGCCGAATTCTGGAGCTATTGCGTGTTGAGTGGGGAAACTCAACGCCGCGTTTCGCTTCGACACTAGAGCGAAGAAATGAAAATTGAATTTAATTAAATATTTCCTTTCCTCAAGTGGGGATCGAACCCACAATCAGTGAAATTTGCAGCACACTTCGTGCCTCGTGCGTTGAAGAGAAGTGACGCAGAAAAACATTACTCTTTATCCGTAGAAACCCTTCAATGTACAATCACGTCGAAAGCTTCGAAAGCTACAAAAATAATGACTTTTACTTAAAAAAAAACAGATAAAAAATGATGTTTCCACAAATAAAAACATAATGGCACTGATTGATAGCTCATTAAAACCATTTCATAGGTGGCGGGTGATTAATTAATGTGATTGTTCGCTTCGCTTCACCAGCGCTTCTGTGTTTGTGGTGTACCTGTACCTGGTAAATGAATGGTAAATAGTTTTTTTTATGGGGACTGTGGAAATGTTTTTTTTTGTTCCTGTATTTAAAATAGGTGCTAAGTGTTATTTTATTGGTGGTACTGATTTTTGAGAAGGTAATAGCAAATTTGATATAATTATCGTATAATTTGCTGTTATGTAAAATTATTTATTTGCTTGTTATTTTAAATTAGTTTTTTTCTACAAAATTAATTGAACAAAAACATTATAAATTTGTATTCATAGTAAAAATTGTTATTTACTTAATGTTTAAACAAACAGACCAATTGTAATCAATAATTCTAATCAAAATTTGCAAAATGCTAGAGCTTTAATTACTCAGCATTTTTCACCAAATTCCGGAGGCACTGCATGTTGAGTGGTTAAAATCACTGCCCTGTCACTACAGCGAGGAATTGAAAACAATAAATATTTCATTTTCGCGAATGAGAGTCGAACCCACATCTTTACAGTCGTATACTTTTACCCCTGCACCATGACGGGTTCGATTTAATATATATTTCAAGTATAAAGGCAGACGCTACCATTTTTCATATTATATTAAAAGTTTTACAGCAATTTCAATCAATTTGAAGTACTTTTAAGCTCTCATAGTTGGAAGTGGAAAAAATTATGCAGAACGCTGTCGCATATTGATGATGGACTTTGTAGTGTTATTAAATATACATGAAATAAACAACAAAGCTGTTAGGAAGTACGCCGACGACTATGGAAACGTTTTTTTTATATTGAGTATATTTATTAATGCCTTTGTGCGCGATGGTTGCCTGTTCGATTCCCATTCGCAATAATAAAATATTCTCATTATTCAGCGGTAAGTAGGGAACAGACGGGTTCTTATGGCAAACGGATATTAATACTAGATTCTCTCTGCCAACCTCGCTACAAGTGGAATACAGCTTTGCAATTTGAGGAATTTTACTTTTTTATATAATTTTTTATGACTTAATTTTACAATCTACTTTATAATATAGTGTATAGAAAAATAAAATTACTTAATATTTAATTACCTCTAATGGAAATAGAACCTACAACGCTCGTATCCCTACGACACGAAAAACCTCAAAAGACTGTACCGAAATGAAGACAAATAAACATAATAATATAATATAATTAATTATTGTAAAAACCTCAGACATACGAAGAATAATTAATCAACTGTTCCTTAATAATAAACTATCTTATATTATACATACAAATACATATTTATATAGTAAATAGAAGGTCTAGCGGCGGTATAGATTCATTATCATATAGCCTAGATTCACAGTTGGTTTCATCTATTATTATCATATTAATATCTAGTAGAGGTAATTTGGGATAACCTTTTAGGTATAGCGCTTGATGGTTCAAATTACTAAGCAAAAAGTAGTAGGTTTGATTCTCAGAACATTCATAATAATATTGTTATTGAGACCCTCAATAACAATATTACAATTACGGGGTTGAATTCGGTCACTCAACACACAATATCTCAATAAATAGGCGGAAAGTAGAGAAGAGTGTCCTAACTCTAGGTTCCCTGTACCTAACCTGCTAAGCGAGTAAATTCATAATGCTATTTTCTTGCTTTAAAATACGTACGTATGTAAAATACTTTCAGCCATGTAATAAGAACCAAGACCAAAGTCAAATAACGTTATATAAAATTAACATTATTGTAAGATCTTTCGAATATCAGTTTGGTCCTGACTTTTCATATATTATGTCTATAAAACTGTTAACATTAAATTGCTTCTTTCATATAAAATTAATCAACCTCATAACCTCCGACTCCTGGCCTCTCGGGTCCAGCATCAGCGCATAATATTGTGAATAGTTGGTACTGTTTCAAATTAAGCCAAAATAGTGAATTAGGAAACTTCTACGGCAACAAACAAAATTTCGGGGATCAAAAGTTAATTTGGTTAGATTAGCTTGTGCAAGTTAATTTGGAACTAAATCTAATCAGATCCAGTGTATGTATAAATAAATATATTATTTTTTAGCATTTTCACAATAAGACAGAAAAAAAGAGAGATTAAGAGCAGTCTCTCCACTTTTATTTTTTATTCAGTTCTTTAGGTTCATGCTGTATCCCGTACATAGCAGGGCGGGCACAGGGAACTTGGAAACCTAGTGTCAAGAAACTCCATTCTCCATTACTATACTTCCGCTCACACCGAATTTATTTATTCCCTCAAATGGGAATCGAATCCATAACTGTTACGTAAGTAGAAATTTCTGTAAATAATTTCAAGAAAATAAAACGACATTAAACACTTAAATGACCTAAAAACAATAATATACCTCAGAAAGTACTTGTAATAGAATTTATCTAATGAGCTACTTACGGTGTCTGATTTCATAATTAATAGCTCCTAATAAATTACGGTAACTGGAAACCAAAGTTGACTTTGAAAATTAGAGATATTCTTATTTTCAAAGTCTTAGATATAAAATTAAAAGAGATCAGTCCTGGCGCAGGCACACAAGTTTGTCATCGCAAACACGACTGGTTGTGGGTTCGATCCCCACTCGAGGAAATAAAATATTTATTTAAATTTTATTTTCTTCTCTTTTCTTCGCCCTAGTATCAAGACAGAGCGCCGCGTTGAGTCCCGCCACTCAACACACAATGCCTTCAGCGAAAAATGGGGAGCGGAGTGTTTTAATACTAGGTTCCCTCT
Organism: Heliconius melpomene melpomene; assembly: GCA_000313835.2. NCBI lineage: Eukaryota > Metazoa > Arthropoda > Insecta > Lepidoptera > Nymphalidae > Heliconius > Heliconius melpomene. The sequence continues at coordinate 39,846 of HE670898.1, read as the reverse complement.
GTCTGCCTTTCTGAGTGCGGGATACAGCGTGAAGCTGAATTTTAAAAGCATAATAACATGTAGGTATATTTTCAAATTTTCGAAACACCTAAATCTAACACAGCCATTACGCAAGAACACAAACAAGCTAAATGTATTGTAAAATTGCCCCAAGTCTTCCGTATTTTCGCTACCCCAGAGGTCGTAGTCTTTAACATAGAAACGATAAATCGAGTTGGCGCCGATAACAGTCCTACGTTACTATCGTAGTTCAATAGCTTAAACGGCCGGCAAAAATTTATTCGCCGTACAAATCTCAACCCTATTCATATTAATGGAAAGCTTATAATTCGGTTTTGCGCTAAATATGGAAATATTTGTAATAGGGCAAGGACTACAACATTTGTCTTTCCAGATTTTTTTCTTCTTTCGTTAAATTATCGAACGAGATCAGAATAGTCTCTGTTAAGTTAAAATTACCTTAATAATTTACTTGATATTTTTTTATATTGCCTTGAAAAGTGTTAGGTTTTGACCATGATGTCCAGAATGACGCCATTGATTTGAAGTGTTTCCTGGGATATGGTGGCCGTCTGTGAAATTCTTAGCTTTAAATGTATTTCTTTCAATTTCGATTGTAAGTGATTTTCATAGTAGATAACAAAATTTTGCGTTTTTCGACGTGTAGCTATAAAAGTTAACTAGGTTTTACCTACTAGACATAGCACGGCGTTGAGTTCAGCCATTTGATAAGCATTGTCTAAGATATTTTAATAGTAGCAAGAGAGAAATGCAGTGTTTTACTCTATGTTTACTCTGTTTACCTTGTGTAGCCTAATAACATAAAATTATAAAACATATTATATTAAGAAATATTATAACCCCGCTGAAACATTATATGTACCTAATGTTAGTCAATTAGCCCACTCCATTTATGCCATTCATAAACTTTATTAGTCTTTAGAGAATAGCTCATACTTGTAAGAAAATACTTGAAGTTTATTAATAAATATATATTTATTAAACTTAACGTTTTTCTATTAAATACTATTAACTTTTACTGAGAACCAGTAAAATAATTTTAAACATTTTTTTTGCTGTATATCACTAGCCGGGTAGGCAAGGGAAATCTGGGAACCTAGTGTTAAGACAGTCTGTTACTACTAAGACATTTTCGTTCCCCATTTTCTGCCGAATTTCTACTTTCACTCCATTTTATCCAGAACAAGGAAATGAAAATATTAAAGATTTTATTTCCTCAAGTGGGAATTGAGCCCACAATGTCCTGCTCCAGTTTTAGCCGCACGCTTGTGCCCCTACACCGTAACAGTAATATGATGCAAAAAATATAGAAAAATATTTTTTAAGAAAACTAATATCGATATTATCATTCGATTTTAATAGAAGCAATGTTGCAGTTTAAAAAAATATACGATACAAGGCAAAGTCATTATTTTCTTTATCGACGAATCGTGCTATAATAACATCATGCAGCTTTACTTATCGCAGTAAAAGCTTGTACGGTAATTTTCATTTTTAAAATTGCAACAAATTTAGTTAGTGTTTCTGCTATAATAGTTAGTTACAAAGTCTTCGAGTGTTATAAAAGGCATATTGAAAATTAAATTGCAGTATTTATATATTTTTTGCTTAATAAATTTCCATGTTAATGTTAGGTGTGTAAGCGACATTATTCTTTGAGGGTTTTTTTACTTATTTTCAGTAGAAGCTAGTCCTATAATAATGAGAGTTTAGTAAAAGGTATACACAAAAAATATACAAAAATATAAATAGAAGAATATTTTTCCTTATTAAATCTTGGTTAAATATTATTTATTTATACAAATTGATATCGCAACAGCTATAAATAAGCATTAAAGATATATTATAAGCCCACAAACTCTTTCGCTCTCGTTCTATTGAAGCCAGTGATGGCACAGGTGTGGCCGTAAGCACGACAGGTTCTAGGTTCGAATTTCACTCGAGAAAATATTTAAATTTCCATTTTCTTTGCTAGTCGAGATCCGAGTTTCCGCGCACTCAACACGCAATGGCTCCGGAAAATCGGAAACGAAGTGCCTTAACACTAGTTTCCCTCTGTCTACCCTGCAGTATAAAAAAAATATTATCAGCCTACAAACTCTTACACTACTATTTTTAGCGAAATCCACACAAGTTCGTAGAATTTAATCCACTTCAACGTTATCGCAACATAGAAAGCCTCCAAAAGACCCATGAATACTCCGTTAAATCGTCATTAAACCCGAACGATTCGAACTAGAACGGTAGCAATTAACCCTTCTATCGCTTATAACAATTTGCGTTGCCATTGTAAAGTGACCCTCGGTCGATCTGTTCAGAATTAGTTGATTTTAACACTCCTTGTCATATTCGTAGTTCGGAGTGGTAGGGTAGAGAGACCATGGTTTATTTATTTGTTGGACTAAATGACTAAATATGTGAACTGAAATCTTGGAGAGAGTGGAAGTGGGTCTTTGGCAATATTTTTAAGATAGAGAGGAGATGAGGACAGAGGGAGCTTTGTGTTAATATACTCAGCTCCTCACTTTTTGAGGAATTCTGGACCAGAGCGAAGAAATGAAAATATTAAATATTTCATTTCCTTATGGGAAGATGATGGGGATCAAACTCACAACCTGTCGCAATTAGTCACACGCTTGTGCCCCTGCACCAGGACTTGCCTCACCTTTCGAATAATCATGTAAAATCTATATCTATCTTATATCTAATATATTATCATATATTATATATTCTACTATATACTATAAATCTAATATATTCTTTTACCTATCTTATATCTCAAATATTTATCTATCCAATAAGATATTCTAATAATTGTATGTTTAATCTTTCCAAAGTAACATGAAGAAATTAAGCTTTAAATAATGTTAGATACTTCACTTTTCTTACTACATGTACGTCTTTTAAATTGCAATAGCTGTCGTCTTGATTTAGAATGTGAATTTTTTAGTAAAGAATAACTCTACGTTACGTAACAAGCTCGGTTCCTTTATAGAATCTGATTTGAAAGCTTGTTCCGACATCCGTTAAGCATTCATACCTTGAAAATATATCTGGTACTTGTAAATTTTATATGAATCTTTAATTTATAAAAAAAAATTAAATATAGAAATAGTTTATAAGATGTAATAGATAAATTATGGTAAATATAAAAATACTTTTATTTAAAGTATGTATTTCATTGAAAAAAATATAAGAAAAGTGAGTAAAATTGGGACCACGGCGTTAGGTTGCGCTATTTCTACACTAAGTATATACCCAACCTATATACACATATATATATATATATATACATATATATATGTATATAGGTTGGTTATATATATATATATATATATATATATATATATATATATGAGACAGAGTAAAAAGGAACGTAAAATAAATTATTTAAAATATAATTTACTTATTTTAATTTGATAATTTACATGAAATCCATCCAATGCATTATTGCATAAAAGTTAGCATTCGAACCACATCGTATATTAACAAAAAAAAAATCAATCAAAATCATTAATATTTATTATTAAAATTTCCTAAATATATATAACCCTGATGTAAGATTCTTGTCATTTTGCATGAGCGTGCCTCTTTATGTCCATTACCGGGCTTAGGGTAAATTGAAGCGGGTGAAAAGGTAGTGCTGTGGAGCGTAAGAAATAGAAACCATTGCAGTTGTTTAGAGAGAATTTGAATATTCAGAGGAAAAATATAGTAAATTGTTTATATATAAATTTAAGAGATTTGAGTGCTGTATTAGTAATATTTCAATTTTGCTAGTAATAAAAATTAGAGTATATTTTTAAATGAGTAGATATAATAAGAATCACTTAAAGTAACTTTAATGAATAAAATACAATGGAGGTCAGTCATGGTCAGTCGTGAAAGAGGAGGATTTAATTTCTTCGCTCTTGTGCCGAGGCAAAGCGCGGCGTTAAGTTCCACCATTCAACAGGCAATGCCTCCCGAATTCGGCGGAAAGTGGGGGGCCGAGTGTCTTAGCACTAGGTTCCCTCTGCCTACCTACTAAGCCATAGTTAATTAATAATTTTTTTTTTCCTTGCCTAAGTGTAGAATAACACTTTAAAAATGTTTAAAAATAAACTTATTTGTTGATACTTTCAAAGCGTATGCACTCTACATTTTCATATATGAATCAGTACGTAGGAAGCTAATCTTAATATCATAAAGTTTCGACCCTCTGATACAGACTTGGCTGTAAAATTATTATCGCGAAACTGCTCGTAACTTACATGATGTGAAGATTTATATGAGATTTTTGCTTCCAAACTTCACTTCAACGGAATACCTATTTCAAGGAAGTAACTTAAATTCTATGTGTAAGTTTTTTATTTAACCGAAAAAAATGGATGATTTCAAAAATGGATGATTTCCATAAAAAAATAAAATTGGTTTAAGCTGTATCCTGCTTAGTCATAATTTCGCTTTGATTTGTTATCAGAACAAGGAAATTAATTTAAACTCATTCTTGTAAGTGGGAATCGAATATCTAAATTTTGCGCACGTAGTACAGTCAGACGCTGTACTGCTGCACTACGAAGAAAATCTAACTTTTTTTCAGCTTCACGATATATCACTGTGAACTTAGTGTTAAGACACTACGTTCCCATTAAGAGAATTCGGTATCCACTTTTGTGTTGAATTCTCTGAGCTTTTCGTGTTTTGCCTTATAATCCAGTAGGATTACAGAGTGATGAAATGAAAATATGAAATATTTCATTTGGACACCAGAGTGGTAATCGAACCCACAATCGTTGTGTTTAATTATAGACACACGCTTATGCAAAAGATCAGCGCCACGAAGGCTACAATAGAATTGCTTGTTCTCATAATATTAACAAGTTATTATTAGAACTAAAACTTGTAAATAAATAAATAATTGTAAATTATTAATACAGAAGAAAGAACATATATCTAAAATTTAAAAATCGATAGGCCTTCGAAAACGGGTTCAATATAAGAGAAAGGTCACACACAAGGGATATTGGGACCCTGGAGAGCATGAGGTCAGGTACATGTCATTTAGTTAAATATTACTGTACTTATTGGAATAAAAAACAATCAAAATGTCGAAATCACGCGGAATCCTATACAAATTTTGTTAAAAATCACAAATGAAAATCTAAATAAATGTTTCATTTTTTTCAATAATACCTTGAAAAAGTATCCGAATTAAAAAAGAATATAGAAATTAATCAAGTAATGAAAATAACGTGTGTTTGCAAATGAAATTGTATGAAGGGGTGTATAAACACAGAGTAGAGACAATATAGGATCATCCTAAACAAACTGCCAAGTGTTACCGTGCGGCTGTTAGGTAGCCTAAGCCTGATCGCTCTTTTTATTTTATATCTTTTATATTGATAAATATACTAGTTTTATAGTAAATCTATCTATACTAATTATATTAAAGAAAGGAGGGTGGGCAGCGTAGTGGCACACGTGTGAATATGAACGCGATAGGTTATGAGTTCGTTCTTCTCGAGTCTTCTTCGTTCGTTCTTCTTCTTTATATTTTCATTTAATTCGCCCTGGTCGAGGCAAAACACGGCGTTGAGTTCCGCGTGAAACTGAAGAAAAAAATCTTATATATATTGAAAAAGAAGATAAACAAAAACATAAATTTTCCCCTTTGCCAAGACTGGCCTTTACTCACAAGATAATTAATTTATTATGAAAATTTTAACTAAACAGACCAATGGGTAGTCGCTTACACTTAATTTGTTTCTTGATAAACGCAAAAAACTTTAGCCCAACGTGTTTTGAAATATTCAAAGGTACCAAAACATTTTAACCCTATTCCTTTAGGGAAAGAGTTGAAAATGTAAAATATATTATTCTTACAAAGGAAGCCCATAAAGAAAATACCGCAGCGCGATCAACTGTGAAATAAACAAGAGGTCAATTGCAAAGCCAGAACAAGGTATTCGAAGGAAAGGGGGAAAAGGTATAAATAAACACCCTTGATTTGGGTGCGATGGCCGTGACTGAATTTAAATTAGATGGGTGATCGTTTTCTTAATACAACGAAACCTTAGGTTTTTAGGGAACGAGACTTTTTTAGCTAGTGCTTAGGAGCTTATACTCGTATAATACTTGAAGTAGTGGGCTGGATATGTCTGTCAACGGAATGATAGCGGTTGGGGCAGATGAGTCTTTGGGTGCCGTGAATTTGGCACCCTGGGGTAACCAGCAATGGACACAAACAGGCTCATTCAATATTATTTAGTAGAAAAAACAAAACGAAATAATGGGAACATGACATTAAAATTGTAGCCAATCCAGTAGATCAGAACAGCGAAAAATGGAGAAGAGTAAAGGCGCCAAAGAATAGGCCTTTGTCGAAGGACAAGCCGCGAAGGAGAAAAATTATCACCAATCTTAAATTTAAAACCCTTGTAAAGAAAAATAAGCAGAGACTACAAAGACTTATTTATTTCTCTTTCTACCTTATCTTCACTCCCCTACGTGAGAATCGAACCCACAATCACTGTGAATACATAACACGCCACACTGCGTCACGATGACGTAGTGCTATATAGCACTAGCTATCAAAAATACATTTTATACGCTCCCGTAATGCCTACAAGCGAAAAACTGCATTGTACAAAATTATAGGTTATTATCGCGTGAACAGTTAACCACCACCCCGAATTGGTAATATCGCGTATTAAAAGTTAATATTGCGAGGGAATTGCGTGCGTCTTTTCTTTTTGAAAATATTAAAATTTTTACATGAAGCTTCATATGAAAATTGTACATATTTTTCATAATTTTTACTTTATACCATAAAATTTGTGTTTATGTAATTTTATTTCTGTTAATTATATATTTTATATCATATATCTTTATTGGAATATTTAATTAATTATATATATATTTTTTTTTTCCACTGGAAATTATGGGAAACCTAGAGTAGGATTCCCATCTAAGTAACTTTTAAGATCATTTCGCACACGTAAAACTATATAAAAATATAGATTATAAATATAAATAAAATTATTAATATGCATTCCTAACGCATATTCAAAGCGACGTTTTCCCCAAGTCTGAAAATATAACCTTACACGTTATAGTTTATAACACGTTCGTTTTGAATTTACTCCTACGTTTATTATGGAGAAAATGTTAGTGTTTTGTTCTATAAAGTTTTAGAATTAATTGTTACCTACTAATATTATAAAGCTAAAAAGGAACTCATGGCGTAGGTGCATAAGTGTGCGGCTGTAATGCGACAGGTTGTGAGTTCGTATCCCATTCGAGGAAATGAAATATTTAATAATTTCATTTCTACGCTCTGGTAACGAAGCAAAGCATGGCGTTGAGTTTCAACACACCAAGCTTTCAGAATAGGGCGGAAAGTAAGGAACGGAAGTGTCTTAACGGAAATGGAGAATTATCATTAGGTTCCCAGGTTCCCTTGCCCAACATGTTATGTCTACAGAAAGAAAGCTGAATAGCTTATTCATTTTACGAGGACTACACTACTACAGACTTCCGTAATATTAATCATTTTGATGTAACTTGCGACCAGAGTTACCTCGAAAATATTTAATTTAATAAAGCGATTGATAAAATGTAATAGAAGTCAGTGATTTTAGTTGGTGACAGCAAACCGTTTGAAATAGTAAATCAAAATTATTGATTGCGACACGCCGCGCCGCCGGCATTCGTTATTTTTCATTAACTATGCAATTTTGTACGTACAATACAAACAAATTGAAAATTTTCTATTGTTGTCAAATATTTTCATATTTTTCTAATCTTTACGTTGATTGATAATTTTTTTAGTAACCGACTTCTTTAAAAGGAGGAGGTTATCAATTCTATTATACTTTTTCTGTGTTTGTTATCTCAGAACTTTCTACTAGGTGAACCGATTTTTTTATTAGAAAGCTAATGCTTTTTTTATGGTCATTTGTGGTAGTTTGGTATAGTTCTGACAATTGGCCCCACCAGACAATGTAAATATTCAAATATCAGCGTTGTCCAGATTTCGCTCGTTCCACCGACCAGAGTGAAGAAATGAAAACATTAAATATTTCATTTCCTCGAATGGAGATGGAACTCGCATCCTGTCACATACAGTCCCACATTTGTGCTAAACACTACGAATGGCCTCAGCACATTGTTAAAATGTACATATACATAAATTATAATTCTGTCACACATTTCGAATTCAAAGTTATATTAATAGTTCGAAGCGAGCTATTAGTAAACCAGTCGCCACCGACCAATAATTTCTGCTTTGGTAGCACCACTCACTATTGCAGTATAAATACAGTTGGCACGACGCGAGGTGGGTTTTCTGAGTGGGATTTAACAACGTATTTGGTATGCCCATGTAACAGCTTGATGTATGGATGCTCTGTAATTGGATTGACTGACATTGATTCTGATGATAAATTTTCATGTAATTGGAATTATTGTTAAAGGTGACGACTTTTTTTTATTTTAAATTTAACTATTATCGCGTATAGTAGGGTAGGTGGAGGGAAAGTGTTAAGGCACTCCGTTTGCGAAGTGACGAAGAAAGAAAATGTTATAACTAATTTGTAGTTATATTTAACCCTTAAAAGCTGGAAGGGTATTTTCATCCATCTTTTTATATTTTTTTTATTATTAATACATTTCTATGATTCCATGTCATATTCATGTCTAAGTTTTAAATTAATCGTTATAAAGTTAAAATTTCAAAAAATTGCCTTTGGATGAAACTCAAAAGATACGAGTAGGTAATAAAAATATCTACCGAGATATCAAAGACATACTATTCCAAGAAAAATCTAAACCATATAAAATTTCATATAAGTGGTTCACGTCGAGATACAAGTATCCTTATTTGAAAACTTTAATTAATATTGGCTAGTTCAAAGTGCTGTCAAAAGCAGTTTCCTGTACGCCAACATTTAGGGTAATCTAAATATCTGCCTCAAACTATTTGTTAACGTTTTAGCCACATCGATGGTTCCTTAGTAAATATCTATTAAGTTGTATAGTAAAAAATTATATACATATATTACTTAGTTCGATGCAATATTTTCTTTTTTTTTCTTTTGATTTTATTAACAAGAACACTTTAAACAGCTTTCCATCAATCAAACCAAGTAGATAACACTTGAGGTGAGTCACGAACAGTGTTTCATAAAGTAATAGATTTAAATTTGCTATCATCATTATCACCTTTATATCAATATAGCTTAGAGACGTAATTCATCTATACAGTTAGCGTTCCAAGAATCAAGTTCACCAGCACTTAGCTGAACCACAAAACGGAAGCCCCACGATTGGCTATGATAGCTTACACCTTTCTGTTGTACAGTTGTTAGTGAAAGCATATTATAATGAATAGTAACTAACCTAACTTACTACATTATCATTATAACACTGTTTTAGATTTTTTGAGGCCATCATGGCGGAATTGTAGGGTTTGATTCTTAGTCGGGGAAATCAATTATTATAATTTTCTCGCCCTGCAACAAGAAAAAACGTGGTGTTAAGCTCCGTTACTCAAACGCAATGTTTCAATAGCTAGACGGAAAGTGGGGAACAGAGTGTTTTTACACTAGAATTCCTCTATATGCCCGGTTATATGCGGGACACACGAAGAACCTATTTAGATTTTTTATCCAATTCTCATTCATTCAGGTAGTTACTTTTGACTGTTCTAAGTTCGATTCCAATTCAGATTGATAATGAGTTATATTTTAATTAAAACCATTACCTGCCTATATTATACCACATTACATATTATAAATAACATCAAAACCTAAAAAGTATTTTTATTTTCTTTATAAAAATCGTTTAAAAATAACAACAAACTCTCCGCATTCCATCAAGTCAATATACATCCACTTAGTTGTTAATTTCGTTCTACAACAGTTACAATTAGTGATTTAGCACTTCGAGCGAGAGTGTTTTATTGCCTTGACGCTTCTAAGTTTTAAACGAGGGCTAGTTTTTCAGAAACTTTAACCCGAATGCTTCAACAATCTAAAAAGAACTCTATGCCTACAGCAATTTAGTTGAAATTGGCTTATTTTTGCTAACAAAAGGTAGGTATCACAGTGAAAAAGTTTTGTATGAGAATCACCATCGCACCTAAAACTGTTTGAAGCGATGGAAAAATTATTCGGCGCCTTTATTCCCAGATAGCTGTAGCGTTTGAATATAGATGGGGAGCTCCTAAAGGTTGTTTTACTTTGAAGTATTATGAATTACATACATACATATATTTTGTATTATAATAATGTTATTTTTTATATATAACTAGCGACCCCCTTGCGGCTTCGCCCGCTTTAACTACTGAATTATTCATATAATGTATGTTTGCAAAGCACTAAGATAATGTGAAAATTAATTAAACCCTAATGCAACCCGCATTTTCGTAGTTTCAGTAAGGATTTTCCAATTGTTTTACACAGCAAGGATTTTTTAGTAGGTACCGTAATTTTAAATCTGTGCTACTAATCTTTTCAAGTACTTATTAAAATATATTTAAATGACTATTTTTAGATAGTTAAATGACTATTTTTAAACGGAAGAAATTATAAAGAAAAGCCTACCTACTAATAACTACTATAAAAAATATATCGCACTGAAATAATATATTCAACTCCAATTATCCAATACGTGCAAACGCATCTAAATCTTCGTTGCTATAAAGGCAGGCGGGTTTTTTTTTGCTTGTGGTTAATGCTGAAGAGGGTATTCTGTCCCTGATGAAAAGCAAGCACTACGTGGCTGCCTGTGAGAAAAATTAAATGGAATGCATCGGCCGGGAATCGAACCCGGGCCGCCCGCGTGGCAGGCGAGCATTCTACCACTGAACCACCGATGTATGTAAGGCAGGCGGGCGCGGCGGACGCTTGGCGACTGGCGAGCCGTTTCGCAGCAAGGATTTTTTGATATTGTAACAACTTCTAAAGTACTTATTAAAATGAAAAACAGTAAAACACAGTTTTGATCTACATTAAATGGCCAACGTAACTAATATACTTATTTATATGCTGAGAGTAAGGGATAAGTAAAACTTGAGTCGATACAGCTGATGTGTGAACGGCGTGATGTGTTAACAATTAAATGCGTTTTTCTCTAAAACTATTCGCAATTTCGAAATCGTGTAAAAAGCGAATTTTATCTTCGTTTAACGTAGAAAATTAATAGAGTATTTTAAAGGATAAGGATTAATACCATTATGGAAAAATATCCCTCACAATAAAAAATATATTGAAATTATTATTTTTAGACAGAAATATGATCACTACACGTTATTCCTAAAAGATAAAAATATGCTGTCGCGGGATTTTTTGTAGATCTTATTAAGAGGAACAATACTCCAGTACATTTTTTTCATGTAGTACTTATCATTAAAGCAGCGCATGCGCGAAAGTGTCTCAACGGGTAGGACTTTATTCATATTTATCGTATTTATGTTAATTTACATAAGAATGTACAAATAATAAACTATATATAAACCTTCTAAGAAAAATACTCGACCTAATGGTGAAAACCGCAAGAAAATCCGTTGGGTGGTTTAGAAGAAGAAGAGTTAGAAACAACAGACAGACACGAAAAGCGACTTTGTTTTATAAGATATAGGATAGGATATTACATTTAAATTATTATATTTTTCTGTGTTAAATAAATATAATGTGGGAGCGTTTCGTTTATAATTTGTATCCCGCACATAGTAGAGTAAGCAAAGGGAACTACTAACTTGGAAACTTAATGTTAAGATACTTCGTTCCCACTAAGACACTTGTGTTCTCTACCTTCCGCCGAATTTTGGAGGCATTGTGACGCAACTCGATGTGTGAAGACCAGATAATATGGTAAATCATTTATATATTTTATATAATAAAAAACTCAGTTTTTTTTATATTATTATTATTTCTGCCACTCAACACGCATTGCCTCCAGAATTCGCCAGAAAGTGAGGAACGGAGTGCTTTACACTGGGTTATGGCCCTCTGTCTACCCTGCTGAATGCGGGATACAGTGTGAAGCTAATTTAAAAAAAAACCAAAACAATTGAAAGTAACATACGGTAAATATTATGAGTAAGAATATACCATGTTTCTGTTTTAAATTATGGCAATAAAATTATACGGTGCGACGTTTAAAACACCTATATTTTTCATTTTAAATTGAATTCAGTGTTAAACTCTTTGATGGAAACCAGTAATAAAATCAATTTGCCCGACGTTATTGTGTACTCAGTTTTATCAGGTTTTAATGAAATTTATTATTATTGCGTATATTATTATGATAAGTAGAAGTTATGTTATTTTTTTTTCAAGGGTAATGGTGGAGCTCAACGCCGCACGGCTCTACAGGATCAATGCCTATTTAAATCTCTTAGTTATTTTTTTATTAATTTGATTTTTAAATATGTTGTTTATACTAAATAAAATAACATTTTTTACGTTACAAATAGGTACAAACTATAGAACAAATATAATTAAAATTTAGATTTAAAATTTAAATCTGACATAAAAAATGTAACTTTCTAACGTTATTATCTATATATATAAAATCGAAAGGTCACTCACTCATCACGAAATCTCAGAAACTACATATTCTAGGAATCTGAAATTTTGTATAGGAGTTACTTATAGGACGTAGGTGCTCGCTAAGACGGGAATTTGTAATATTCGACTTCTAAAGGGTTGTTTTTGGGGTTGAAAGTTTGCATGAAACTTCGTTACTAATGACATTTGTCTTTGTCATTCGTTACTAAATGCTAGGAGTCTCAAATTTTGCATAGACGTCACTAGGACGTAGCCATGGAGACAGAAATTAATAATAATATAGTTCACGCGGGTGCAACCGCGAGCGGGCCGCTAGTCTATATATATAAAAGGACTTGTCCTCACTGACTGAGGTAAGACGCACGCATAGCCGTAACCGCTGTGCGTAGAAACGTGAAATTTGGACAGATGTTTCCTTTTGTAATCTGGACATCCTGATCCTGGAAAAATTCATAAATCGCCACCGATTTTTATAAAATTTGATATTTAGATTCTTAAAAATATTTCATCGAATACATGTTTCATGGGTTATTAGAATTCACCCCGCATAATCCCGCATGTCACGCAAGCGAAGCTGCGCGCGTCCGCTAGTAAGTTATAAAATACTTGAAAATAAATTCAAATTAAAATACTTGAAAATAAATTCAAATGTTAACACATTCTATATTCAAAATATAATTAATTAATTGATTAATTAATTAATATAACGGCTGGTACGTTTAACGGTGAAAACACCCTTGTTGCTCATATAGGAGGTTGTCAAACATGAAGAACACTAGCTAGGTAACTCGGTGCCAAATGGTGGTACTAAACGTCACTTGGCTATTAATGGATACAATGCTTCATAAAGGGATATGAATTAATAAGCTATTTTAAGCAGTCCTTTCAAAAAAATGGGGAAAATCTTACTATAATCTTATGTACGTAGGTATATGTGCGGCGTTAAGTTCCGCCACTCAACACAATGCAATGTCGCGAAAACTGGACGGAGAGTTGAGAACGGAACGTCTGAACCACTCGGTTACCTACCTATGCGTGTAAAAGCGTGAAATAGCTTTTTTAACGTTAATTCAAAATGTATTTCCGAATTATTACATTTGAAAACATTCAACGACGCTCGTCACTGACCTCGAAACTTCATACAAATCGAGGGTGCTCTAAGGTTTCCGCTGTGAAGCGCCGAGTAAACATGCTCAATGAAATGTGAAAATCGCTGTTAGGTAATAAATGAAAATTGTTTTTAAAAATATAATAATATGTTCATCTGTATATATTTGTACAGTAATATACATTTTTTAAATTAACTTCATGCTCTATCCCACACACAGTAGGGTAGGCAGAGGGAACCTAGTTAAGACACTCCGTTCCCAATTTTCCGCTGAATGCTGGAGGTATTGCGTGTTGAGTAGTGGAACTAAACTCGGTACATACATACAGAAGATATATTATATGTATATACATATATCTATATGTATATACATATATCTATATCAATATTACTTAACATTGAATGTCAGCTTTGTACTTTTCAATTACACAAACATTAATAACAGCACAAAGTGCCCCCCTACGTCGCCTGACTGGAGCTCATTTTCCGCTACTTTCGTTATTTTCGCATCGTCAGTAAAAACAAAAGTTTCCCACTGAACGAGGTGTCAACAGTTTTGAAACTTGGACAGTTCGTGCCACGGGCTTAATCAATAAATTGTTTATTACCTATTTTATAATAAAAAAATAAAATACTTTTTATATTCGTTCAGGTCGTCATGGCCTGGTAGCACAAGGGTGTGACTGTAAACGTTCGATTCTCAATCGGGGATATGCAATATTTAATATTTTTATTATCTCTGTTAAGAATAATCACGGCGCAGAGTTCCGCCACTCAACACATAGTGCCTCGAGAATTCGGCGAAATGTGACTTAACACTAGGTTCCCAAGTGCCCTTTGCATTTCATTTCCCCATGAGAGTTTCACACCCACACCCTTCAGGATTACAGTCGTACGTTTGTGACAGTACGCCAGAACGGGCTTCAATAAGATATTTTAATTTTCTTCCACACAAATAATGAAATGAAAGATACTCTGTAAATATCAGCTATTGAGAACGTTTCTACGCTAGTATACCAATTATTAAGCTTCTTATCAACGAAAGAGCTTTGAAACTATTGAAGCTTTTATTTTTAGTGCTCCTTCAATTACCGACTGTAGGAAAATAGTAGTAAAATAAAATTCATTGAGAAATATTTGTTTTACATGTTTACTTTAATAAAAAAATGATTATTTTTACAACAGTTTAGTCTTTACGAAATGTTTTTAGTGAGCACCTAGTGTTAGAATTCGAATCCTAGAGAGATTACGATTAAATTTATAATTTAATACTTTTTTTCAGGATATCCAAAAAGCTAATTAAAAACATATGTCGTCCAATTTTTTACAATCATATAATTACTTAATTTATACATTAGGAAGTAGAAAAGACGAAATAGATATATTTCTGACCTTAAAATGTAAAACTTTAATTAGCATTTACATAGCTGTCAAGAACAGAACTCGGTTACAGTAAAGTTTGGATTTAGACTAATTCTAATATCTGTTTCTAAACGTAAGTTGAAGGGATACTTCAGTACTTTGAATAGTTTCTTGAGCCTTTAAGATATTATATCGTAAAAGTAATATATTATGTCTATATTCTTTAAATTTAATGGAGTACGAGAATAGTCGATATTTGTGCAATCTTTTTGTTTTATATTATTAAAATTTAGTGTTAAGTCACTCCGTCTACCATTTTCCAAATGAAAGAAATAGACATTGAAACCAGTCGTATTGCAGGAGCACAAACGTTGTGGGTTCTATTCCCGCTCATGTAAATTAAATATTTAATATTATCTATTTCTCGATTCATATAAAATCCAAATGGGTGCCAAATGGTAATTTACTGTATATATTTTTTTACATTTTTCCGCACTTAAATACTAACCATTTTTAGAAAACGCATAGAAAATTAAACGTAGCGGGAATTACACCCGCGTTGCATTTTCTAAGCAAGTATCTTTAAGGTTTTTTTTTATATTAAACAAAAACTATGAAAACCACATAAAGAAGATTACTTTACCTCTAGCAGTACTTTGTCTAGAGCGTTCGATCGAGTAGAAACCACAATCTTGTTGTGAATTCTACAATTAGTTAGAGATTTTGCGATCAGAGCGTAAGTGTTTTATTGCTTTCTACCAAGTTACGAGGGTTAGTTTTTCTAACAAACTTGTAGCTTATCCTGTATATGTTTTTTTATTGACATTTTCTGACGCATATCAGCCCAATGGACTTTGATACCTAATCAGGGGAATGAAATATTTCCATTACGTCGCTTCCGTAAGAAGATTAAGAGCGGCATTTGGTTTCGTCACTTATACAAAGCAATATTTCGAAATTTAGGTGGAAAATGAGTATAGGCAGTATCTTAATAGGAACAGAGTGTCTTAACACTAGATTTCAAGGTTCTCTTATTCCAGGCTATGTTCTTATGCAGGAAGCTAAAACAGCGTGAAGCTGGCTCTTGGCTTTGGAGCTTAACAATTATTTTATTATTACTATAGTTTTAAATAGTAACAATATTTTAATGTGATGTATGTTTAATAATACTCGTTATACTAAAAATGCTTTTTTTTTCTTCTTTATATCTATAGTTTATATATAGCAAATAAGACTTGTAAATTTAGGAAATAATTTGTATTATTTACACCCGCATTCTAAAGTGCTCGTTGGCTGTGCACCTGATCTCTTTCTAGTCGCATACGATTCGATACTTCCTGGGCGTCCCATCGGATTATGAACTGTAATACAGAGTGCACCTGCGTTTATAGAACACGCTGTATATTACATTACCTTTACCTATTTTTAACCTTATACATCTACAAGTCAGTCATAGCGCATGGGCACAGCGTGTAAACGCAACGGTTGTAAGTTCGATTCTCACTCTAGGAAATTATTTATTTTCATTTCTTCATATGCGGGATACAGCGTGAAAGCTAAAACAAAACATCGACAAAAGATGTACGGAGTAAGTATATTGAGTCTAGGAAGAAGCACGTAAGCTGCTTGGTGAAGATGTTACTTATAGGCTTCCGATTCAAAATAATGATTCAGGTCAGCACATGTCAACAATGATATATTGTACACTAGCGACCTGCTCGCGGCTTCGCCCGCCTTAACTACTGAATTATTGATATAATGTATGTTTGCAAAGCACTTAAGATAATGTGAAAATTAATTAAACCCTAATGCAACCCGCATTTTCGTAATTCTAATAAGGATTTACCAATTGTTTTAAAATAAACACAAATAAATAACACAATCTAAATCTTCTTCGCTATATAGGCAGGCGGGTTTTTTTTTGAGCTTGTGGGTAATGCTGTTAAAACAGCGACACCGGTTGGGTAGGCACTACGTGGCTTCCTGTGAAGAAAATTAAATAGAATGCATCGGCCGGGAATCGAACCCGGGCCGCCCGCGTGGCTGGCGAGCATTCTACCACTGAACCACCGATGACTGCTCATGACGCGCTTGTATAAGCAAAACGTCGCGGGGCGCGTTTCGCAGCAAGGATGTTTTGATATTGTAACAACTTCTAAAGTACTTATTAAAATAACAGTAAAACAGTAAAAGACAGTTTTGATCTACATTAAATGGCCAACATAATTAATATACTTATTTATATGCTGAGAGTAAGGGATAAGTGAAACTTGACTCGATACAGTTGATATGTGAACGGCGTGATGTGTCAATAATTAAATGCGTTTTTCTCTAAAACTATTCGCAATTTCGAAATTGTGTAAAAAGCAAATTTTATCTTCGTTTAACGTAGAAACTTAATAAAGTATTTTAAAGGATAAGGATTAATACCATTATGGAAAAATATCTCTCACAATAAAACATATATTGAAATTACAATTTTTAGACAGAAATATGATCACTACACGTTATCCTTAAAAAATACGAATATGCTGTCGCGGACTTTTTTGTAGACCTTATTAAGAGGAACAATACTCCAGTACATTATTTTCATGTAGTACTTACCATTAGAGCAGCGCATGCGCGAAAGTGTCCCAACGGGTAGGACTTTATACACATTTATCGTATTTATAGTAATTTACATAAGAATGTACAAATAATAAACTATATATAAACCTTCCCTGAGAAATACTCGACCTAATGGTGAAAACTGCATCAAAATCCGTTGGGTAGTTTAGAAGAAGAAGAGTTAGAAAGTTCAGACAGACACGAAAAGCGACTTTGTTTTATAAGATATAGGATAGGATAGGATAGGATATAGCAACGGTAGCGTTGTAGTGCAGTGAGAGCTGATAGCAACCTTAATTTAATAGGTTTGATTCCTAGTCGATGGAATGACTAAGTTTTTATTATTTATATTTCATCGCTCTTAGACTCAACTACAGACGGAGAGTGGAGAACGGAGTAGTGTAGAATTTCTCCGGCTACTCTACCCTATATAAAGCATGAAGCTGTATAATTGCATAATTTCCACTTAAAACATATTTTTTACACAGATTATATACCCACATTGACATAAAGCATTCAGGAAGATTATCATTTGGGTATGTGTGGAAAAAAAATTGTGTAAACGTGGAAAATGCGTAAATCGCGTCCTTTGTGGGGTTTTTCATCTGAATCGCTTATGATGAATGTATTACGTTAGCGGACAATAGGCCTTCGCTTGTGTATGATTAATGACAGTTCAAAAACTCAATTCTGACCAGCCTAAGTGTGGATTTTTACCATACATTTCGGATTAATTTCGTTAAAAAAGAGTTTTTTTCTCTTTGTTATTCATAAACTAACCCATTCCTCACGGATTGTCAAGATTATGATTGTTAGAGACATTATTTGTTGAAAGACGGAGCTTAACGCCGCGTTTTGTTATATTACTAGAGCGAGGTGATGAAAAGAAACATTTCTCTTAATGACATTTCGAGACAGTAGCAAATTATGCCAGGAAAATTTTAAGGAAGGTCTACGAGCTACGCTACAGCAATTTATATTAACATTTTGTTTATAATATTTACCCATTCTTACCAATAAATTTACCCTGCTGGATGTGGGAAAAAGGGCTAAATATTTTGGCATAAGTGAAATATGCTCCATCTTCCTCATCCCATATCGGCCATACTACATTTCATTAAGATCAACAATTAGGTGGGCCCGATACTACACTAGGCATTGATATATCAAAGCGCGCCCGTCAATCCAATTAGTGCCTCGTCCATATATCAATCTTGCAGACAGACCCAATATATTACTACGGTTTCTACAGATACTAATGCACAGACAGATACGTTGTTAAAATTAAATCGATATATTTTTGTATGTATTTGGCAATTTTTTTTATCTGATGCTAAAATATACTATTACAGAAACAAATTGAATTTAAATTAATAAATAACAATTTTTTTAACAAATGTGACGGTTATTAGTTCGATTCCCGCTACAGGAAATTAATTACTTTTAATTTCTCGCTATGGTAAAAAGAACCTTTCCGCCACTCACAAGACACAAGCAGTCTCAAAAAGTGAATGGAAAGCAGAGAACGAACTCTTTTCAACACTAGGTTCTCTCTGCTCTTCCTGCTAAATTCGGGATTATAAAAAAAATCCTTTCAGTGGAATAAAAATCCAAATACATTACTGTATTTTGACCAGAAAATTAAACTTCTTCAATGATAGCTCTAGACGACCGCGATGAAATAGAAAAGGGTGCCCTGGTTATATTAATACCAGTACCTTCACCTATAAACGTACCATCCAGACGGTCATTGATCGTTGCTTTATTACTTTCTTCTTTTAGCTTCATTATTGTGCATTTCATAATAATATCATTTGTTAACTTGTTATAGAGGCCAAGGGGTACAAAATGTGAGTGTAAACTATTCGTTTTCGTAATTAAATATTTATTTAAATTTATATTTTCATTTCTTCGCTCTGGTGTCCAGGCAAAGCTTGGTATTGAGCTCCGCCACTCAACACGCAATGCCTCTAGAATTTAAATAAATATTTCTTTTCCTCCAGTAGTGATCGAACCCACGACCAGTGGATTTTGCAGCAGACTTGGTGCTCCTGCGTAACGACTGGCTTTTATTATGTTTTTAATTTTGATTTTTTATTTGTTATATCGCAGGGTAGGCAGAGAGTATTGCAGGGAACCTAGAGTTATAACACTTTCTCCACTTTCCGAAAAAATCTCAACACCGTGCTTAGTAATAGATAAGATAAATTTCGCATTAAAAAAGATATAGTTTCAAAAACAAAGAAAACTAAAATCTCTACAATGAAAACTAAAAGCGATCGTGGAAATATACCACGTAGCGAAGTTAGGATGAATTAGTTCTCTTCAGACATTTTTACTTGAACTGCACGTGTGAGATACTTAGAGTAATGTGCTAGAACTTTGTGACATTGTTATGAATTAAGTTGGAGATATAAATGAATTATGCTTATATATCTTTTTAAGTATTTAAATTACAAGAAAAAATATTTAGACAGAGAACTAAAATAAAATTATTTTAGTATTTTGTTTATTACTTTATGCTCCATTTCTCGCTTGTTTAGAAATATTATTTCTCACTCATAATTATATTTTTTTGTATCAATTAATTTAGTGTATTAATAAAAACAGGGTAGACAAAGCGAACCTGAGAACCGAGTTAAGTAACTCCAGCACCATTAAGACACTTCCGTTCATCACCTTTCGCCAAATTCTGGGGGCATGGCGTGTTGAGTGGAGGAACTCAACGCCGCGCTTAGCCTTGTTACCAGAGATTTAATTTTTAATTTATGTATGGCACATGACGTTTCAGCTTTATAATATTAGTATAGACATAATAAGATCGACAAAATAATTATAATAAATATCAGCTATATATTAGAAATTATTAAATTTAATATAACAATATAAACTAGCTAGTTATTTTAAACAATATGAACACGAAGCCAACTTATAAATTGTTTCGATTCTGAACTAGATTGTGATTTATGAAAGTACCGTAACCTAGATTCTAAAAAAATAAAATCAAAGTCAGCTTCACGCTGTATCCCGTACACAGAAGGGTAGGCGGAGGGAACTTAGTGTTAAAAGTCTCCGTTTTCCACTTTCCGTCGAATTCTGGAGGCATTGTATGAAAATACTAATTAGAAAAAAAAGAAAATGAAAATACTATTTTAAATAAATATTTCATTCACTCGAGTGGGGTTCGAACCCACAATCAGTCACGTTTACGGTCATACTTCGTGCTCCTGCGCCACGACTGGCCTCTGACCTAGATTTTATTAGCTGCTAATGCCTTAAATTGACCTAAACGTGAAATAAAATACTATTTTAAGGCAATCCGTCTTATTGATAAGTATATGTATCAAAAGTGGGGGAGAATGAGCGATGTGGGGGTGACTCAGCTACATGTTTCAACAGCGGAAGCTATTCATTATGGTACCATATTGGTGACACGTCAAGGAATACGTGGAATAATTATTTATTTAATTTATCATTTTTCTTTATTATTTTACCTGAAAAACGATAATATATGATTTAAATAGAAATTCTGTAAAAAATTGACTGTATTCATATATTTATATAAACTTAACGCTTCGTCTAAAATAGACAAGACCCAACAAAATAATTAAAAACGGTTGTGAGTTTAATTTCCCCGATAGGAAATCAAACCTAAAATCGTCTCCTTTACAGTTTCAGAATTCAATCCCTCGAGTGGGGATCGAACCCACAACCAGTCGACTTTGCAGCACACTTTGTCAAAATACAATTTCTATTATATTGTTATTTATATATTTTAAGATATATAATTTTTTAATCACAATTAAACATAAGTTTAAATATTTCCAAGGATCGTATTCTTGTTAATAAAAAAACAACTTCAAAGATTTCCCTTTTATCTTTAGACAAAGAACTTAGGGCACATGTGAATCTAATTAGAGCTAATTATTCTGCGTGTTCGGATATGTTAGAAAACGTAGCGAAATCTGAACAAAGAATGTATAAAGAACAATTATTTAACTTAGTTACATTTTATTACATGGCGTAGTACAATTTTTTTTATAAATAATTAGTTTCTATGAGATAAAATAGGTATTTTTAGCTTCAAACTGTATCTTCCACGTGGATAGGTAGGCAGAAAGAATCTGGGAACGTAGTGTTAAGATTATTTGTTCCCCAATTTTCACTGAATTCTTGAGGTGACTCGTTACCATAAATATATACATTTAAATAGCATAAAAAAAAGAACTCTTGTATTCTTATAAATATCACTATAACATGAAAGTCAATTGAGTACTTTCCACGTAAAAACGTAACAAACAAACTCACATTCGCATTTATAATATTAAAAAATTACATACATATTAATTTCATGTGTCAATAACTAGTACCTGGTGTAATAGGAAGCTATACATCCGATTTATGGTTCCACAAGGAATATTAGGTGTCAAATACAGGGCTGTTGTCGCTAACGTTTATAAATGAAGTGACCGCAAACTGTGGCTTTCGATACAATGAATGGCGTTCCTATGATTTCATATTTAATGGGAAAAATGGGAATTATTTCTTTGACATCAGTATAGAAATGATTTTTTAAAATACATTCATCATTATCTCTTGATTTTTCAAAGTTTTTAAAAACACAATTTTATTGTTAAAAAATCATCTTTCAATAGCTCGACATGAGTTCAGGCCATGGCACCCATGGAATTCCTTCTGCAAATACCCAATGCTTCTCAAACTAATAGACCACGCCTAGCCTCATTATTAGAGAGAGGAAATTAAAATGTGAAATATTTTTCCCTCGAATGGGAATCGAAAACAGAAACTTCACGTTTACAGCTACACGCTTGTTTCCCTTGCGCCACGATGGCCTCAGTGTTGTTGAGTGGCGTAACTCAACGTCGCACTTTATCTTGTTACCTGAGTGAAGAAATTAAAATAAGACTCCGTAACCTTCAGATGCTGCCGCTGCGTCAGGACGGCCTCTGTTATATCCGTTATATTCGTTGTAGTGTCAAGTAAAATATTATTTATAAGAAATACAATCAATATCTGAAACTGCAAGCCACATTATTGAAATTCTTGTTTGAGCTTAACGCGACAAAGCTCTCTTTTGTTCGAGAATTCTTTGTAAATATATTTCATTCTGCCTTCCGCTTAAACTGGGCGACAGTATTATGTATTTTAAAGTATCGAAATAGACGTTGTTTTATACTTTAGTTTAAAAAAAAGGGGGCGCTGGGGAGCTAGTCCTAGGTTCAAGGGGGGGGGTGGCTGGTGCAATGAGCGGGATACAGCGTGAAGCTGAAAAAATCCTCAATAGTTTATCCTACTAATGTGAATGTAATTTTGTTTGTTACGCTTTAACGCTCAATCGATTATCATGAAACTTTGTAGACATATTCTTAGAGGTATTAGAAATTATATAGGATTAATTAAAAAAATATATATTTTAACAATAATAAACATTATCCATTGGCTATAAATTTAAGCGAGCGGAGCCACTTTTCAGTCTCTAGTATTTTATAATATTATGAATGTGAAAATTTCTTAGGATGGATGTTTGTTACACTTTCACACAAAAACTACTGAACAGGTTTTGATGAAATTTTATAGTAATATAGCTTTTACATATAGCTTACGATTTCTGAATATTTAAGTCGCCATTATTATTCCATAGATCTATTGATAGCTCAACTAGATATTTTTCTTTTATATATACAAATTCCTTTGATAACTTACTTCTATGGGGATATAAAAATCGTCATAAATTATACTTGGGGAAATTGCCCTACCTATCTGGTACTTAGTATTCAAGCTGTGCATGCAACGTTTATATACTTTTAATGAGCTTTCATTTTGAAGTGTGAAAGAAGCTTATGGTTTCCACGGGGTCTATTGTCATTTTGTTTTTATAAATATATTTCTAATAATAATAGGGTTTGATTTCAAGTAGATATTAATATTATTTTTAATATTTTTAATACCTCCTCACGGAGTAAACAGAGGAAACCTGGAGTTAAGACACTTTGTTCCTCACAATGGCCAATTTTCGAGTCTTGTGCAAAGTAACGTAATGTCTCGAAACACATGAATATAACAGACAGATTCGTTATTTAGTATATGAAATAAAGCTTTACGCTTTATTCCGCACATAACAGCGTAGGCAGAGGAAACCTGGGAACCTAGTGTAATAACACCTCCTTCCCATTAAAATACTGCCGTTCTCCACTTTCCGCCGAATTCTGAGCGGAGCTCAGAGCGCGTTACCAGAGCGGGGAAATGAAAATATTAAATATTCAATTTCCTCAAGTGGGACTGGAACCCACTAACTGTCGCGTTTACAGGTGCACGTTTCTGTTCCTGCACCACATTCTTTTCCAAAAAAATATAGTTTTTTTAATAGCAAAAGTAATTTTAAACTAGTATTTTACTCTACAGTACACAAATATAGAACGTCTAATAGAAGCGTCTGCGCTAAATTGAACGAGAAATGCTCGTCTTGAAGACAGGAGCTGGGATTGCGCGAACAAATTAGTAATAGCTCGAAAACAAGAAATCAGGTTTAAATGGCTGGTTGTTCTTTTAACATTATTTTTTCTAAATTTTATTTTATTTTATAGTTTATTTCTATTTTATAATATAAATAAATCAATTAAAGTTTGTATTTTTTTTATATATATATATTTTTTCAATAATGGTGAAAGAAATTGTTTAAGGAACTAGTTTGGTATCGATTTTTCATTTACTTAGAAAAGTTGGCATTTTATTATGAAAGTCCATATATAGACAGATCTGAAACATTAATCTCTCAACATGATACAAAACTTGCAACTATTACTACCTATAGTAAAATGTATGTAGGTATATATCTTATTTATGTTCAATATTTTTCTTAATTTAGGTTACGCTCGTCTTGTTACCACATCGAAGATGTCATTCCCTCGAATGGGAATTGAACCCACTATCGTCGTATCTATATGACTAATGAACAGAATGTATAATAAACAACCATTGATAATTTATTTGAAGAAATTTCCACTAAAATATAATTATAACGACCATACATTTTGCTCGTAGCGGCTATAAACTTTCATTCTATTCACTACACGTACTATGACAAAACTTTGTTCATTTAAGTATATTGCTTAATAGGCCAGTAATTGATTCCTGTTTCTGAGTTCGAAAAGCGTATCTAATTATAGTCTTTATTGTGTAGGCAATTAGAACTTTACACATACGCTCAAATAGGTTTTCTTAAACGAAATCAACCAATTCTACGATGCCCTAGAAATGTATGTTCTAATTAGATTTTTTTTATTGTATTGTTAGCTATTTTTTTTCTGCTTCACGCTGTTTCCCGCATGTAGCAGGTAGAGGGAATCTAGTGTTGGGATACTCCATTGCCAATTGTCTGCCGAATTCTGGAGGCATTGGGTATTAAGTGGCGGAATACAACGCTTGGCGTCGACACCAAAGCTAAGAAATAAAAATGTATTTTTTTTGTTCTCCTTGAGTGGGAATCGAACCCACAACTAGTCGCATTTACTTATCTTTGTGAGTATTAAGCGAATAAAAAAAATGGTATTACTTTGTGAGCGTAGTCAGTATTTACTTGGTTGTTCCAGCATTTGAAGCGAAGCTAAATTGAATTACATCTACCGAGTGTTCTACATTCACCTCTCAATTGTAACCAGGTGTTTGCTTTCTAAGCTAATGTCGAAATAACTAAGTTTTAGAGTAATACTTGGATGAATCAACTTACACAACTGACAAATTTCCTGTTAAACTATGATTTGAACTACTCTGACTACCACTGAAACTTGCAATAATAATTTATTTATATATATAGTTGCATGGTCTTTAGTCCCTTTTCCCATAATATTTAGCAAGATAAGAAGGAACCTAGTGGTTAAAAAAATTCGTTTTCTATTTTCCGCCGCCTCTCAAAATCGAGATCAGATTTAGTAGAACATGGATTTTAAGTGTCTTTGATATCTTTTATCGCATATATAATAGACTAGCGGACGCGCGCAGCTTCGCTTGCGTATGTAAGGGTGAATTCTAATAACCATGTGTTCAATGAAATATTTTTAAGTCTAAATTTCAAATTTTATAAAAATCGGTGCTGATTTAATTTTTTTTCCATACAAACTTTGAACCCCTATTTCACCCCTTTAGGGT
This sequence comes from Heliconius melpomene melpomene, assembly GCA_000313835.2. Classification (NCBI taxonomy): domain Eukaryota; kingdom Metazoa; phylum Arthropoda; class Insecta; order Lepidoptera; family Nymphalidae; genus Heliconius; species Heliconius melpomene. The sequence goes on along the minus strand of HE670898.1, from coordinate 14,028 downwards.
TAAAATTTTTCAAAATCCCTTCTTAGTGGATGTCCAGATTACGAAAGTAAACTTTTGTCCAAATTTCACGTTTCTACGCACAGCGGTCACGGCTGTGCGTGCGTCTTACCTCAGTCAGTGAGGACAAGTCCTTTTATATATATAGACAAGCAAGTAAGGCACCTGAGCCCAGTCGCGGCGCAGGGGCACAAAGTGTGACTGTAAATGCACCTTGTTGTGGGTTCGATCCTCACTGGAGGAAATTAAATAAGCCTGGTGACACACGGACAGACACAAATCCATCCATCCATCAGCCTTTCAACGTCCACTGTTGGACATAGGCCTCCCCTAATTCTCGCCACTCCATCCGGTCCTGCGCCCTTTGAATCCAGCGGATTCCCGCTGTCTTAAAAATATCGGAGGAAATTAAATACTTATTTATATTTCCATTACTGCGTTTTGGTGTCCGGGCAAAGTGCGGCGTTGAGTTCCGCCACTAAACACGCAATGCCTCCAAAATTCGGCGGAAAGTGGGGAACGGTATGTATTAACACTAAATTCCCTCTGCCTATCCTGCTGTGTGCGGGATACGGCGTGAAGCTGATTTTAGTTCAGTACAAGCTGGCACTACTCTAACTTGCAAACGTAGTTTTGCCTGGGCGTAAAAAAATATCGAGTGTTTACTAGATTCAGTTTTATCACGAGTGAACTCGGCACCCATATATGTAATACTAGCGGACGCGCGCAGCTTCGCTTGCGTATTTAGGGGTGAATTCCAAAAAACCACGAAAGATGTGTTCAATGAAATATTTTTAAGAGTCTAAATTTAAATTTTTATAATAATCGGTGGCGTTTTAAAGATTTTTCTATACAAACTTTCAACCCCTTATTTGCACCCTTAGGGGGAGAATTCTAGAAAACGATGAAACACGTGTTTAATTAAATACTTTTAAAAATCTAAATTTCAAATTTTATAAAAATCGGTGCCGATTTAATTTTTTTTCCATACAAACTTTGAACCCCTATTTCTCCCCTTTAGGGTTAAAATTTTTCAAAATCCCTTCTTAGTGGATGTCCAGATTACGAAAGTAAACTTTTGTCCAAATTTCACGTTTCTACGCACAGCGGTTACGGCTGTGCGTGCGTCTTACCTCAGTCAGTGAGGACAAGTCCTTTTATATATATAGATAAGCCTTAACCTTCCTCGATGGATGGATGGATGGATGGCAACACAAAAATACTTTTCAATTTGAACTTTCAGTTCATTAGATCAGTGCGTTCAACCAAACAAACTCTTTTTCTAATTTTAGTATGGATATAACATTAATATTCTGTACAAAATTATTAAGAATAAGTTACAAAGTTGCAAAGATGATAAATTTAGCAATATATCGTTTCTATTAGAAAATTGGTCCAGATATCAGTAGTTTGATTAAAATGTGGTTGAAAACTAGCGAAGTTCGGCGTTTAACAGAAGTTTCGTATATTGCAAATTAGGGTTGGTACATTTAGTTTGTTCTATTAATAGATGAATTAATTGGACATAGGAAAAGTTTTGAGGAAAGTTATGTTGTTGTTTAATACTAACTTCAACAACAAGCGCGGCGTTCAGTTCCGCTAACCAGAATGTCTCGAAAATTCGGAAGAAGGTGAGAAACGGAAATGTCTTAATGGAAATGAAGTATCCTAACACTAGGTTCCAAGGTTCTTACAGCCTACTCCGCTATGTACAGGATTTTACAACTTCTTTATGTTGTTAGCGTCTCTGAAGGGACTATTGTAACAAGCGTATAAGAATTTTGACATAGCTTGATGAGAACGTAGGGCTTAATGGTCAGAGTACCTTGACGGTTTCCAGATAGTGCAGGTTCGAGCCCTGCTAGGTTCAAATTTTTATACGTTTTCTAAATGAGTATTTTTCTTTCCCAACTACGGAATAACTTTAAAAATGTTAAAAATAGATGAATATCTAATTAAAAAAATGTATCACCCCTAATAATTTTATATATTTCAATCTTTTACTGACGCAAATACCAAAACTTTGCGGTGCGAAGCAGCCCCGCTATCTACTAATTATAAGATTACCGCGTGTACCTTAGACCACTCAGTTTCCAACTTGGGCATTCTAACAACTTTGCCTTATATCTACAGCGTAGAATACAAGATTGTAACTGTTTATTTACATGAAAACGTAGTAAAAACGTAGTAAGAGCATTGTTTTTTCTTACTTTTTACAATTTTTTACTTCAGGGAACCTAAAATATGAATGTTCGTCTTTTTACCAGAGCGAGGAAAACGGAAAGATTTAATTACTCTATTTATCAATATATTATTAACGATTATTCTTTTGTCTCAAAAATAACTATATCATAATATTTTAACTGGATTAAAGACAATCACTAGGACCTAACCATCTAGTGGAATATTAACAAATCCTCCTTTAAATGACAAAGGGTCCTCAGAACTAACAATGAAAGGGGTATTTAATTCCGCCATTCACAAATGGTATAGTTGCCATTTTCTTAGATTTAGTGTGGACGAAACAATAGTGGACCTTTTCTTGAGTGATTAATGAATATAACGCTTCCGTGGATTTGTCGGGCCTAATTTGAATTTAGTTTTCATTTAAACATTCATTCTCTAAATGGGCGTTTCATAAGTACAATATTTTAGATAGGATTGTATTTGTATAGACATACGCGGTGAATGTAGCTTCCATTCCAGTCTCGTACGACAACACTCTAGAAGCAATGTAAAGAAGTAAAGTATGTAAGTAAAGAGTCTGGACGGAAAGTGGAGAACGGAGTGCCTTAAAACTACATATTTCTCTCTCTTTTCTAGTTTCCTCTGCCTACCCTGCTACAAATGTCAAAGTTTAAAAAAATACATGTATATATTTAAGATGAAACCAGAATTGTTTTGTTATCTTTCATGCTAAAGATTAAATAACAAAATTAATTCCATACAAAATTTGTCATAAATATATATATAATAGTTGTAGATATATATATAATAGTTGTAGATATGTTTTTCGTATCCGCCTCAGTCGATTTCAAAGTGACCGCAGGCGACGTTTTGTCCAGTGCTCGAGATTGCTTGTCTTAATTTGTGGTTTGGATATAGATAGGATCCATCTTCGCTTTATTTATTGTGTTATATTAAAACTTGCTTCCCCTATAGATGGGCTTGGATTATACGATTCAAAAATATTTCTTCAATTCGAACCAATAGTTCCTGAGGTTAACACGTTCAATCAAACAAACTATTAAAAAAATTAGACTTTTAGTCTTTTGAGCCTTTTAGAAATATTTTCTGTTGGTAAACTATATATTTTAATTTAAAAAAAAACACTCTTAACTAAGAACATCGTACCACATCCTAACACAAAAAGCTAAAGCCTCACAAAACTTTGCTTCTAAGAAGTTTATCAACACAGGAGTAGATCGGAAGATTCTATTAGGCTTGCACCGAAACGAAGTTCCAATGCAATGCTGTACTGAAAGAGAAGTTTCAGCAAAGAGAGCCGGTAAACAACTTTACTTCCTATTTGAAGAACAAATGGTACCTTGTTTGTACAGACGTGTCGAGATCGAAGTTGGTAAGATTTTGTTTTGTAAGCGATACACGAGAATGGATGGAATGGATTTAATTATTTTTTTTCAGCTTCCCGCACACAGGGTAGGCAGAGGGAACCTATTGTTAAGGGCACTTCCTCACTTCCTGCCGAATACTGGAGGCTTTGCGTGTTGAGTGGCAGAACTCAACGTTGCGCTTTACCTCGATACCAGAGCGACAAAATGGAAATATAAACGTAAATAAATATTTCATTTCTTCGAGAGAGGATAACACCTACAACCGTCGCGTTGAGATTCCGCGGAAAGTTGAGAACAGAGTGTTTTAATACTAGATTCCCTCTGCCTACCCTGCTATGTGCAGGATACAGTATGAAACTGATTTAATTTAATTTTAAAATTTAATTTAAAAAACCATTTTTCATCAAAACACCAAATATATTTCGAACTGACACTATGCCACTCGTTTACGCAAACCGTTAGGTGCTTAACAAAGTTATCTTTTATTTTATCTATTCCGTTTACCCTCTATGAACAGTATCGATGCCATAAAAATAGTTTTATGTATTTACTATCTGTCGGACGTGGCGATTTTTTTTTATACGTACAAATGGTATTTTTACATGCATACAATAGTACTTACCTACTAGCTGGTGACATGTCGACAGTATTAAACAGAAAATCAAATATTCATATTTGTTTAAACTTATTTTCTGTAATTAAAGCACGAAAAGTCTTTTTTTCTTTGTTTTTTTCCTTGCGTTGAGTTACGCAATGCTTAGAGTTCGGTTAGAAAGTGAAATACGGAATGTTATTAAGTCTTGCTATATAGAGCATGAGCGTGAAGATTGTAAACGCGACAGTTCGTGGGTTCGATTCCCACTCGAGAATTATTATTTTCAATTCCTCGCTCTGGCAACGAGAAAAAGCGCGGCGTTGAGTTCCACCATCGGAAACACAATACCTCCAGAACACGGCGGAAAGAGTGGAAAAAGGAAGTGTCTTAATGGGAACAGAGTGTCTTAACACTAAGTTCCCAGGTTCCCTCTGCTATGTGCGGAATACACGAAAAAACATGAAACTGGGAAAAGGATAGCAAAACCTATGGTCTTCAAAAGAAACATTAAAACTAATAACCCAGTAATACTTTAATATTAATAATTTAAGTAATTCAAACATGATTATCAACTTTATTCATCTAAATGTATGTAAACCTGTCACGTATACGTCCACACGATGGATATTTACCGTTTATTGGCTTCCATAAATTCTTATTTACGACACCTAATGCCGCCGGTCATAGTGGAGGTACCTACTAGCTGTCTATCTAATAATGCTTATGATAAGGTAATAAGGTCGTGCCAGCGTGGATTGTAAACGCAATGGTTGTGGGTTCGATTCCTACGAGCCCTCGTAACGAGGTGAAGCGCGGCGTTGAGTTCCACCATTTAACACACAATACATCGAAATTTCCGAGGAAAGTGGGGAATAGAGTGTCTTAACACTAGGTTTCCTCTATCTATCCTACTTTATGCGGGATAAAGCGTAAAGCTGAAAAAACTAAACTACCAGTCTTTACTTCTAAGCAACACAGAATAAAAACAAAGTGAGAGGGGCGAGGTATGCAGGGAGTTACGCCAGTTACGCCTGATCTATCGAATTCCAAGGGGTAGTATGAGTGGAAGGAAATTTGCTATATTCACAAAGCTAGGTCCACTTGTGCCAACTAACAGAAAGGTTTTTTGGGGAAATTTACTCGTGAACGATCAATCGATGAGTTTGATTCAAAACTATGAAAACAAAAATAAAGCAAGACAAATTTTTTAAACACACCATTCTAAGCTTTTCCAACTAAGATTTTTTTTTTAAATGGCAAAATGTTTTAAGATTTATATATGAATTCCTGTTCCCATAGGATTTTCGAGTATAAAATAAACTTATTAAACATTTTTAGTGAGGGAGACGGAAGTACAACAAAGATTGGAAGATAAACAGAATATAACCGCATCGCCAGCTCTCAGATAGCAATTCTATATATGGTACTAAAACAACAAGCCCCAATTTGCCCCCAAATGTAGGAATATACGTTAAAATAAATAACCCGTTCAAAATTAAAGCGAAACTGGTTCTAGCCTCGATTGTTCGATGTGAATGCATTCACAAATCCTACTACGCTAACTTTGACAATAATTTCTAACGTATAAGCCGAGCGGATGGATAGAAATGGTGTTTTATTTTTGGTTTTTAGTGTATCTCTTTGTTTTTAAATGTGTCATAATTTTTAATTTATGGGCTTCATATAGTATAGTTGATTGATCTTTAATGATTGAAACAAAAGAATTGTTTTTTTTAATAAATACAGAAAAGTTTATTTTTTAAAATAAGCATTTACTTTTTAAGCACCATTCAAGACACGGAGCCTCCAGGATTCGGTGGTTTGAAGGGGAAGCAGTTAAGCAAGAGTTTGCCAGGCTCCCTCTACCTCTCTGCTATGTGCGTTACAGCGTGAAGGTAAAAAAAATTGTGTGTTGCCTACCAACCAAGTTTAAAAAACAACAATGAAAACTACCAAGAAACAAAAATGGAAATCGAACTTACAAACCCCTCATTTACACTTCAATACTAAGCCTACTTACTTTAATAAATAAAGAAAAAGGATAAATGTCAATATTTTTTAAAAATTTACAATGGCAGTATCCAAAATTCAATTCCGAGTGGAATTGCGTTTGAAATCGCGACTGGGAGCGAGTATTAGATTTCGAAACAAGGAATTGTTTGTTTGTACTTACGTCGCTTGAGGGAGCCGATTTGTTGAGATTTAAGCGTTGTTATAATTATCTACATCCCTAAATATTCTACCTCTTAAGTACTTGTGTTAGACATATGAATACTTTCGGAGGGTCTTTCTCCGCTCCTCAGTTTTCACTGAATTACATATTGGGTGGCGGTACTCAACACCGTGGTTTACCTCGATATCAGTCTAGTCGAGTGGGAATCGAACCACAACCTTACAGCGTTTATAGGCCACAATATATGTATGTGTATTCGATATGAACATCGTAGTTCAAAATATATTACCCTAACATTAGTTCACATCTTAAACATTCTTAAAAAAATGACAAAAGACAATAAAATTAACATATTAAATTATAGTTACGATAGTAAGTGAATAAATAAAGCTTACCTCGACCCAATTTCGTCTACAAGGAGACTATGCTAATTGAAAAAATTAATTTATCCGGACTTCATAACTCAGTGGAGTAAGTTTCAGAAAATAATTTTCCACTTCCGACAAGTGCGGGTGCTTTGTTTTTCACGGTCTTAGTTCGTTTTTTCGCTTTAAGTCTGACCGCCCACATGATATATCGCGCTAGATATCACTGAATCACGCCATAAATACTGTTCTTTTGCGAGTGCCATCTGTTTTTTGCATGTCGACTTTAATGTACGGATAGGAAAATGGAAGTTTTGTAGAAAATATTCATTCATATAAAATTGCTATCAAAGCTATATTTTTATTTAGAACGCAGTTTTAAACTAGTAAACTCTAGAGATCTTTTTAAAATGTCTATTATATTGATAAAATATCAATTGTAAGTTAAATTAGATTTTTTCTTTTTTTTTTTAGCTTCACACAGTATTCACCTTTTAGCAGCGTAGGCAAAGGAAATCTGAAAGAAAATCTTAACCCATTTCCCGCCAAATTCTCGAGGCATTGCCTGTTGAGTTGCGGGTCTCCACGTCACCTGAGCGAGCAAATGAAAATATAAAATATTTCATTCGTACGAGTGAAAATCGAACCTACAACCATGATGCTTACAGTCTCACAGTTGTGCTCCTGCTCCATGATGGTAAAAGTTTATCTGGAAGATAACTGATTCATCAAAGATGATCACTCAACCAGTGACCTCTCTCTTGGCAGTTAATCTGGATATGGCGAAGGTCTTCTGAGGCATTCTGAATGTGGTACAGGGCGGTCCTTGCAAAACTTCCACGTTACAGGCTTCCCGTTAATTTATGAAAGAATTTTACCAGTTTTCTCACTGGGCGCAACATCAAGGTCGCTGTTCATGGTTTTTACTCGGAACTCATGCCTGTGAACACCGGCGTCCCACAAGGCTGTGTGTTGTCCCTGTCTGAATATTTGTAAGGATATATATTTGTTCCAAATTCATACAAAACCTGCTAGATGGATTTTAATGAAACTTATCAATAATACAGACACTATGTCAGAATAGCATATTTACGTAAAGTTTGTGTATAATTTGGTTATAAAATAACAACAAGATTAAGCGGGTGAAGCCGTGTTTAAGTCGCTAGCATTCTATAAATTTACTGGACTACCGGTTTTATACCCTCGAGTGGTGCTTTACTTTAAACCTTTGGTGAAGAACTTTCTTTATCCGAGATACGATAAAAATCTTAGTGTTAAAAAAAAACATGATTTTAGAAAGTTGTTTGACTTTTTTCGTATCGTAATATATTTTGTTTTTAGTCTAGGTATTTTTTTATCATTATAATCAAAGTTTATTCATTCGTTATTTTACTCATTTCACATTTACATTATTTTCTAAATAGATTAAATAAAATAAAGATTCATAATGGTAGCATATTATGGTAATTTATGCTTCGAAATTCTCATAAAAAGATTTCGCTAATATAAATGATAAGTTATAATAATAAAATTGTGCGTGAACTTTTTTATAATTTTTAGGGAAAATTCATAGTAGAATTATGTGTTAAGTTTAAATGAAAAACATTGTATGTTTTGTCTTACAGACTGGAGAATGGAAATATTTTATTCCCATCATTTTTTTTTTCATTTAAGTGAGTTAAGTTAAGACACTCCGTTTCTTATTAACACATTTCCGTTTCCCATTTTCTTCTGAATTCCTGAGGCATTGGGTGTTAAATGGCGGAATTTAAGCCTCGCTGTACCCCTTTCCCCAGAGCGAGCAAAGGAAATGTTAAATATCATTCCTCCGAGTAATAATCAAACCCATAACCGTCGCGCTTACAGTCCAATGTTTGTGTTCCTGCACCATGATAGTCTAAATATGTATCCATACCTATATTATAAATTCGAAAGTAACTCTGTCTGTCTGTCTGTCTGTCTGTCTTTTACGCAATCCAGGCCCAAACCGCTAATTTAATTGTGATAAAATACTCATATAGAGGGTCTCGTGATGAACATAGGCTACTTCTTTTTCTCATATTTATAATATTTTCGATATATACCAATATATTAAAATACTTATTAATTTGACATGCAATTTATTCCGCCATGTTAATAACAAACGTCGCTATGAAACCGTTGCTAAGCAACGATTTGCAAAGTTTGTTGTTATAAAACGTCACTCAAAATGAGCTTACTTAACGCATCTCCCTATTGAAAACTGAAAATAATTTCATAAATATATTTAGTAATTATTCGTATAGTTCAAGCGGGCGCAGCCGCGTTCGGGGCCACTAGTATTTTTATATATTCATACAATATAATACTCAATTTTGAATTATACTCCATATACTCCGTTGTTTTTATTTCCAACACGATTAGTCCTTACATTAAGTATTCTCAGAAGATGTGTCTTGTTTCTTAATCCCGGACACATTCTTCCTTACCTTATTAGCACAACATGTTTGTTGTAACGCCGGATGCTGTTTATCCTATAAGGAGCCTTTATTAGGGTAGATTTATTTAATTATAGAGCTTTTACTTGTTTTTGTGAAATAAACTAAAATGGTTTATTGTGGTATATATTGTATAGCCTAAAATCCGTGGGCAAATCTAAAATTTCGAGGATGATAACTCTAATATGTAGTTAAGAGTCTCTCTGGGAGACTATGTCTGGATCTTTATTCAAATGATGTAGGTCTAGGGGCCTACCAATCTCTCCAATCTAGATCTCAGTCTAGTAGACTACCAATATCTTACCCGTAACAGAGTTATGGGATATAGGATATTAAGACAATATATATGTATAAGTCATTAGATTCTTGAATTAACTAATTGGCTTATGGTTTAGACGTCGATTATGCCTGATAGGAAAGATTCCAATTGTTGTAAGACATTAGTTTTATTATTTTTTTTTGACACTTAAATATAAAAACATTATATAACTTTTAATGCTTCAAATAATGTTATTAAAAAGTATACATTCCTTTCTACCCTCTAAACTACTAAAACCAAAAATAACAAAAAATAAATTTTCACTAAAATATAAATTCTTAGTAATTTCTTCTATAATAAGCTTCGTCAAAGAAGATATCGTATATACCTCCAACGAACAAAATTTAGAAGAGATGGTGAATTTCCCCCATTATCTCTCCCTCAATTTAACGTTGTAATTTTCAAAGCACAATTTACATACGATTCGAATGGAACGATAGAATTTCATCACGAAAATATGTAATAATTCAAATTGCCACATCAAAACGCTATGTTCTGAAACATTTATTAATCAGGTTGGTTAAAAAATGTTGGGTTTTCAAAGAATATTAAAATATAAGAAATGATATCTGATATATATTTTATCGTTTACTTTATTTATATAATGTCTACTACATGTGCGAAGGGTAGGAAGAGGAAATCTGGGAACTTAGTGTTGAGACATTCCGTTCACACTAAGACACTTCTAATCCCCCATTTTCCGCTGAATTCTGGAGACGTTGCCTTTTGAGTGGCGGAACTCAATTTCAAACTTTAAATGTACTGGTTACCAGAACAAAGAAATTTAAATATTAAAGATTTTCAAATCAGAATCGAACCTACAATCTGTCGCGCTTAGGGTCGTACGCCTGCACCTCGACAAGCCTCAACCCTATCAAAATGCGGGAAAAACCGAGAAACTGAAAAAATCGCCGCCTTTCTCATATATTTTATTATATTTTAAAATAAACATAACTTTTAAGAATTCTCTGTGATCTGAGTACATTTTTATAAGCACGCTAAAACAAAATGATTGCTAATTTATGTTTTATTTGGTGAGTTATTTCAGTGTTTTTAAAAAGTATAGCTGAACGTGTAGTGTTTTATTGTTCAGATCACGCACCTTGTTGGTACTATAATAGTTTTAATATTTAAACAGCCATATAAAAGGTGTTCCAAATCATATTTTACTAGTGATCGCTCGTGGTTGCGTCCATTAAATATTTTTCGGTTATATTCTTATATAATATACATATTAGAATGGGAAAAAAATGATTTTATTTTTGTTCTGAACTCCAAAAAAATACGTATGCTAAAAGGGCAGCTCTTAAATTTGTATATTGAGAGGTGTCCCATCGTGATTTTCGATTTCCCATATAAGTAACAAAGAGAATTTTGTATTGTTCAATTGGAAGTTTGTTGCGATTAAACTAATAGTATCTGTATAAAAATCAATATATATTCTTGTACGAAATTAAATTATCTATGATTTTATTTGATATTAAATTCAGTTTGATACTTCCGGCGTAAAGTTCTGCCACTCACAAAGCAATGCCTCCAGAATTCGGCCGAAAGTGGGGAATGGAGTGTCTTAGCACTAGGTTCCCTCTGTCTACCCTGCTGTGTGCGGGGTACAACGTGAAGCTAATTGATTTATACTTCCACGGCGGACGACGGGAAGTACGGAACCCTAAAAATAAAAACCACTAGTACACAATTACCTATTGTTCCTTTGTTCTCACTACCTATTCTATAAAATATAAGATATCATGATATCTACGTAGAAACCTAAAACCGCTATTTAATTAACAATTCTGAAACAATTTTGCAATATTTTCAATAGGAATATTCGCTTTTCTCTTGTCTTGCTTATCATGTTGTGAATCTTCGGCCATAATGAAACGGTTTTATAGTTCATTCTGGTGAAGTTCAGATATATTTATGATTTAAAGATATAGTTAATACTTAAAGATAATTTTATTTTAAGAATTTAAAATAAAAATTATTTGTTATAATATTTTTATAAAAAACAATTTGCACATGGAATTATTCGTGGCCTGACATCTTAATATAAATGCGACGATCGTGGGTTCGATCTTCACTCGGTGGTATGAATTATTTCTTATTTTCTTATAAACTATCTTTCTGTAAAACAGAGTGTCTTGACACTAGGCCTTAAGGGCACGTTTGCTTCCTAATTTCCATAGAATTGGGTGGCATTCAGTGTTGTGTGACGGGAATCGAAGCTGCGCTTTGCCTCGACACCAGAGCGAAGATATTAAAATATAAATTTAAACAAATATTTCCTTTCCTCGAGATATTAAATATCTTATTTTCTCGAGAGGGAATCGAACCCACAACCTGTCGCGTTTACATTGACACGCTTGCGCCTCTGTGCAACGACTGGCCTTAACAATCAATAATATAATCGAGATAAATAACATAATTAAAAAAATAATAATCAAAGTTCCTTCAAAGACATTATTTACTTTCATTCAATTAATGATACAAACAAAAATTGTGAAGCAAAAAATGACATAAAAACTTTTACATTTAATACTTCCAAATAACTGAATTAGCCTTGAGCGATGTGGTTTCTTCATTTTAATATATTCGTAACTCAGTTGAGGTTTTCGTAATTAAATAAAATAATATTTTTATTTAGATATTATTTTTTGTAACATCCGTGAGTCCGTACACGTCTTCACATAAACTAATTGTGAAAATATACTTTAAAAACAAACTGGCTTATATTTGACTGCATTTTTATTGAATTGATATTTTAGATACTTTTTGTATGAAACGAATGTAAAGCGTATCCAAAATAACTAAGAAGCTTAGAACATAAATTGTTGTTTATTTTAGTTAAGTAGGCATTTTTGTTTTTATTTTTTTAAGCCAATGATATATGTCTTAGATAGATATCTATATCCATAGGTAAATTATATAATTCCACATTTTACGTATTATTGATTATTTTATAAATAACTTTAGGAATTCTTAAAGTTACAGCACGAATTGTTCTTGTTAACAATATTAAATGAACGTCAAACTCTAAACTTTGAGGCTCGAGTTGATATGAACAAAGTACTGTTCTAGTTTAAAACAGAAAGCTACATTATTTCCATAGATTTTGACGCCTTGTGTAATGAGTTTTATTGATATTTGTAATATTTTATTTACATATACATATTACTTCCTTTTCTTCTTTTCTTTTTTTAAGCAATTCGGACTCGACCGCTTTACTCTTTATAATTTGGCATGGGAAATACAAATTTAATTTTTTTGTGGGACTGAGAGCCTCGCTTTCCTTTTTCCTCGTAAGTATTGAACTCACAATCATTGCGTATAAAATAACATACAATATACAATTTTAAGGAAAAAATTAAACCTATAATAAATATACGAAAAATATCATAAATTACTAATACTCAAAGAGTAAAGGCTAGTGGAGTAAAAATAAAAAGCTGTAATTTCACTACATTAGAGGTTCCACGTAAGTTTCATTTTTGCTGACGCTACAATCGATTTTCATACATACGAGTACCACCCTGTAATCTTAACATGAAAAATAATTGATGAGCAACTCGATATAATGATAAAGCTCCGACACACCTCACTTATCATTTAGTCGAGTACACTTGCAAAATGCATTTTAATTTTCATTATAGACTGTACTAGAGTAATTTCTATGTAATAATAGATTGTAACTTATATGCCTACGTGCTTATTGTTTTTCTATTGTGATGGGTAGTATAGCTAAGGTAGTATTTTTTTTTTCATTTTCTATTCTTTTTCTATTTTCTTTTTCTTCTCTGAATTGTCGAAGCATTGCGTGTTGAGTTGCGGAACTCAACGCCGCCCTTTCCCTAGTTACCAAATCGGGGTAATATTTTTTTTTCTATTTGTTTAAGTTAATAACTAATTGTATTGAGGTTTTCAATGGTCGAATTTCAGGGGTCCATAGATAAATTTATTGTATTATAATAAATTATATTGTATTTATTCTGACCTAAAAGCTATATTACTGTAAAGTTTCATCTAAATCCGTTCAATCACAAATTTCTACATTTATAATATTAGTAGGATGACCAGCTTGTTTCTGAGAGCACGTATAATTGGCCGTCGGTAATATCATGGACAGGCTTAGTGCTTGTGTGATGTCGATAACTGTTGTAACCGCAATGCTATGAATTTAAAACGCGCGGCCGCGCGTAGCCAAGTTTTTTTACAAACAAAACTGGCGAGCAGCACCGTGTGTTATTTTACACGAACCATTTGAAGCCACTTTTTACCTATTCGTAACTCAAAAACTATTCCATCTAAAGCTGTCATATTTGGCTCAAATATTTAGACCCCCTACCTGTATACGTGCATAAAATTTCATAAACACAGCTCAAACAGTTATTTAGATAATGACGTCCAAAAATCGTTAATTTTTAGGGGGGTGACTGACCTATAGACCTTAATGTTAACCAAGTTCCAGATGACCTGGAATGGTGAAATTTAGCATCCGGTTAAGTAATTGGGTGTATGTAAAGGAAAAAT
>HE670897.1:0-271266 GCA_000313835.2 Heliconius melpomene melpomene | reverse complement strand
GTATACCATACTGTACACCGTGTAGTATCGAGACCTTGTCTCGTGTTATATCGAAACCGTGTTATACGAGACTTTGAAATCATACAAATAAAGGCAATGCGTACCGTGTTATATCGAAACCAAATCTTAAGGTGTAAAATTTTATGATAGCTGAAATTTCGTTCCAAATACTACATAAATGAAAAAGGAAGTTACCTTGAAGTTTTTATTAAGAAAAATAAATTAAATTCTATTTTATGATGAAATACAATAATTAAAAAATACAACAATAAAATATATTCAAAGACTAATAATAATAATTACATAGTATAAAACAAGTAGAAACAGCTTATTGAACGAAAAAAAAGTTCAAATTTAAAATGCATATTTTTCAAAATCGTGTTATACTAATATCATTTCTTGCATCGTGTAGTATCGAAACCGTGTTATATTAGTCGCAATTCTTGGACCGTGTAATATCGAAACCGTGTTGTACAAGTACCGTGTTATACGAGGGACGTCTGTATATCTTTTTATTGAGTTTTATTTTGTCCTATGCTTTATGTATTGTCTTATTTTCGTAGACATAGTTTTTTACATGCTCTAAATTTAGACGTTTTTTATGATGAATTTACTCTGATGAAACTATTGGACATGGAAATTGAAATTTCCACCTCCACTAAAACAGAATCTCTCGAAACTCACATTGGGATTTTACATATGTGCGACGACTTGTCTCATATATTATAAGAATACAAATAAGGATTCATAAACGAGATAAAAAATGAATTAGTGCTTCATGTCGATTAACCTGTCATTTAGTAGATGTTCTTTTTATTAGTTTCTTTTTATAGTTAATATACTATAGTTAATAACTCATATTAGATTTCGCCCCGACATTAACTGTTTTCGTAACTTTTTGTTAAATATTTTATTTTTATTCTAAATTAACAGGTATCACCTTTTGCTATTATTATATATATCAACTATACCATATTTTAATAGTATCTATTTTAGTTTGACTGCATAATATCAGCCTGTATTTGAGTTACACTTTGACAATCATGTAAATTCTTGTCTCTCTGAAAATTTTCCATTTATATATATTTTCTGTGTTTCTTTATTTCATTTTAGGACTGTCACCGACGTACACAATACATACGTAATGTGTGTACGGGCTGTATTACGAGTATATTAATTTATTATATAAATACTAATTGTTATACGAATGATTTTTGCGGATTTCAAATTACTAAATTAATTTATTGGGGAACGGAGTGTCTTAACACTAGGTTCCCTCTGCCTACCCAGCTGTGTTCGGAATACCGCGTGAAGCTAATTTATTTTAAAATTACAAAATTAAATGATTACAAATCACTATGTAACGTTTACTCTTTAACCTTGTTAAGACAAACGTTTAACTTAAATAGGACGTTAGACGCAAAATTAAGGAGACGACCGACCTCGGCTACTCATTACAGAGCAGTATTAAAAGCAGGGCCCTTCTAATAGAATATGTATTTTTACGAGCGCGGGGCCCAACTTCGTGCATGTTTGATGAATACAATCTCGGAGCTCTACCTGGGATGCTGCGGCGTTTTCTGAATATCTACGGTCCCTAGTAAGAAGTCGTTGAACATGGATTTTGAAGTGAATTTTAATATTGTTTTTTTTTCTTTATATTGTAGTTAGATTAATTTACAAACATTTTCTTTTACAATCAAAATTTTCTATTTATTGTTTTTAGTAAAAATTATTTAAAATTGTAATTTCATTTTATGTGAATTAAAATTAAGATATATTTTTTCCGGCTTCACACTGTATCCCACGTGTAAGGGGGTAGGCAGAGGTAGCCTAATGTTAAGCTCAACAATCCCCCCATCCCGTTGAATTCTGGAGGAATTGCGTGGCTCGACACCAAAGCGACAAAATGAAATTATTAAATATTTCATATAAAAAATTATTTATTTATATCATATATCAAAAGTAAGGCCTCAGAAATACTTTAAACAACTACATTATTGTAACGTGTAGGCAATTGATAATCTAGGCTCATGCAACGCGGCAGTAGCAGCGAGGAGGAAAGTTGGTGTGGGGAACTGTAATCAAGAAGAGTAGAGCCGTGCGCGTCCCTAGGCGCCGCACGCCCCCATCCCTCCTCCCATTGCCGCCCTCCCTCCTCCTGAAACCCGCACGAAACCACCTCGAGGGCAATGCCTCAAAACCTCTATTGACTTCTCGTTTGCCAAAGAAATATTCTTACGTTTCCTTTGTTTATTTGAAATGTCAATACTTAAAAAGACAGGTTGATCTAAGGAGAAATAATCCCGCCGATATTTTCGTAGAGATTTTTGCTCTTTGTTTGCAACTTCCATTACCTTATGCTACGCAAATATTCGTTTATAATTATATAAATCCATTTGAAATTTATATATAATAACTACCGGAAAGCAGTAATGAATTAAAACTCGAATAATTATAGTTGGTAAGTCAACACAGAATGCTTCGTAATACTCAACATTTGTGCCAACAATCGGCCTGTAATGCTCGGCTTTTATAAAACAACAAAAGTTAACCTGTCTGCCCGTCCGGCTAGATGGAATGGAACGATTTTAGGGTTGCGAGGGAATGACATACCGTAGTCCCTACAATGGGTTTATGCCAACATCATTACTACGTATATTTAACCAAATGTTATGCAAAAATAGATGTTAGGCCCCTGTATTAAGAGCTCACGATAAGCGTATTACACGTTCGTGTAAAATGGTATACAAACAGAGTCACCATGTGTTATATACCGCATGTCGCGTTGACAGTGCGATCATTATTGTATATGCAGTTCTGACAGCAATCTCTTTAATGGACATTTATACAGTTATAGTATTTTAACAAAATAATATGAAATTATAAACCTAGGAACATATCGTTGGCTTAGAGTGTAAACCTGCAAAATCCGTTTTTGTGTTTATTGTAAAAAAATCACAAAATTGATATTTATTTTATTTCATATGGTAGATTAATTTGTTTAACATGGTGCTAGCACTTGTTAGCAGGTTTATACTCTAAGTCGATATACATATGTAGTTTCCTACATACATAATACATATGTAGGTATTACTAATTATAAAGTGAAAAAATTGAACCAAAACTAAGATTTAATAAATAATACATATACAAATACATTAACTAACATTTTGATTTACAAAAAGGTATGTATTTGAAATTTTGAATGTATTTTAGAAAAATACTATGTTTAATATCATAATTTCCAAGATTCAAACAACAATATATATTAAAACTGGTATACAGCTTTAGCTGAGCCATAGACGCAAATCGAGCGATTAAACGGCTTAATAGTTAATACTATTAAGTGATAAATGTAGCAGGCCGCGTATGAATAATTTCACAGAATGGATACAATATACGCTTTTGCTAAACGGCTCCATATTTTCAAAATCCCCATAGAGCAATAATATTCAATGAGGCGAGTGAGAGGGAAGTATTGTTGCACGTAATGGCAACTGAGATGGGTGATTGCAAGGGACACGGGATGGCAAATCCTGGAGATTAGCGCGACGAGAGCGACATGTGGCCTCCCGGCACTTAGCGATCTGCGACCCTCCGTAGGCATCCCCGTACTACAGAGGACAGAACGATGCTGACGCAATCCCGTATTATCGTGTCAGTCTATTCCTCATAATATATAGCATCTAAATAATAATATATATGACTTTTGCAAATGCTTTAGGTATTTAAAATATAAACTCGTTTAAATAATAACAAAAATGCGGGTAATTTAAAAACTTTCTAATCTGATCCACTTGTTACTATTCTGGAGTATATATGCACTTGAATATAGTAGATGTGATATCATCTCATTTTGAAAACGGCCGTGGATCTAAAGGTCGGTGCGGGTCACTACGCGGGCGCATTGAATAGCGTTGAAGCGGAACACTACACAGAAGGTGGAGAGCGCATACGATGCCATATGTCGTACGCATTACCGTTCTGTGCGCACTACCCTCCAAGATTGATGACTCCGCGCATTCGTGCGTATTAGGGCATGTAAATGTTACGTGATTACTTAATCTAATGGATTTTGAAATTTCATTACTTAATTTATGACGTTTTTTAAATCAGATATGAAATATTTAATAAAGATCGTTTTGGAATGTCCGTGTATTGAAAACGAGATGTCGATGTCATTAAAATTAGATAAATAGAATAAATAAATTTCTTATTTTTGGCTAACATGAAAATTTTTTGAATTTCAATTTGTACTAGACATTTTATGATCAAGTTGATAATTATTGTAAAAAGTGGAAAGAGTTTTTAAATAATTATAAATTCATATGTTTGTTTAGTATTATTATACTAAACGACTTAATTACGATTTGAGATTAATACGAATTGATATAAAAATATTAGATAATATATACGTATAGGCAGGCAGACATGCTTCTATTTTATATATTGTATTTACTCCTCAAGTGGGCTTTGGACTTCCCCATAGTAAAGGAGTTAGACTACCAACAGAGAATCAACATGTCTTCGTGGGTTTAAGGGACGTGACTTAAGTCTATACATAAGGGTTTTAAGATGAAGATATTATGTAACATTTTTAATTCTTTAGCCTTGAAATTTTTTATAATTATATGCACAATGCTAATTGCCCAAACACACTTAATAACCTTACATTTTTTGAAACATCTTTTTAAATTTGTTAATTATAGTAATTTATTTGAAACATAATCTTTCTAAATTTATTTATGTATAAAAACATGTAATAAATATTGTGAAGACTTTTTTTCTGGAATCTAAAATTATTATTTAATTAATTTGCTATTTATTTTTCCATGACACTTTACAAGATCGATTTTCACAATTATCCCAAAATACTTAAATACTTTTTTCTCTTTCTTACTATCACATTTTATATTTACGATTAAACGTATCTCTTTAAGTAAATATATTCTAAGAAAAACCTTGCTGACTCGATCCGAACAGCTAATTCTCCCGCATATTCTTAATAACTTAAGAGATCACACTTCTCATCTTGATATCGTTGATATCAGTACTTCCAAACTGAAGTTCTGTTGACAGATATAGAATTCTTTTAATATATAAAAAGTAATACAGGATACAATTAAAATTTTCTGAAAATATATTCTACTAGCGGACGCGCGCAGCTTCGCCCGCTTATTTGCACTTTTAGGGGTGAATCCTAATAAACCATGAAACACGTGTTTAATGAAATAAATTTAAGAGTTTAAATTTCAAATCTTATAAAAATCGGTGGCGATTTAAAAAAAAATCCATACAAACTTTCAACCCCTATTTCATCCCCTTAGGAGTCGAATATTGCAAATTCCCGTCTTAGCGAGCACCTACGTCCTATAAGTAACTCCTATGCAAAATTTGAGATTCCTAGCACATGTAGTTTCTGATATTTCGTGATGAGTGAGTGACCTTTCGATTTTATATATATAGATAAGCATGGTTATACAATGTTTATTATAATTTCGATTATATGAATTGTATATTGTAATATAGTTGCTGATAATAATATCAATTGAAAACTAAAAAATACCTTTACGAACGGCTAATGTAGAAAATAAACAAAAAGAAGGTTGTTGAGAGGATATCATACGTTTTGTAGGGTCGTTTTCACCCTTGTTATACCACCGAAACACTTGGCGCAAAAACTGTAATGGAGTTAAGTAATGACCCCCCATAGAAAACATCTAAACACAAGCTGTGTTGAGTGAAATGTTGTTTTATATTTTATTTTTATTCATTTATTCCCTTATGTATGATTTGTTAATCAATAAATGTACGAACTGAACTGAACCCATGGTACAGGGCTCGATTTGAAATGAGGAAAAATTATTATTTTCGTTTTCCCATTCTGGTAAGGTAAATTTGTTAAGGTAAAGACAAAAAGCAGGGAACACACTGTAAATTCGGAGAAATTTGATAAGATATATTTTTATAATTTCTCATATATATTGCCTTCAATCATGACCTAGAAAGAAATATCGTTTAACAATGATTATCTAATGACGTGGACTAGTTCCACTTAGTAAAGAGACATCCCCTTACCGGTCGCGGAAGCCGCATACGAATCAAATGTATCACTAATAAGGGGCCCGGGGCCGGTCGGACCCTCGCGATTCAATTATGGCGCTCACACTGATCTGCCGACGGGTGAAAACGATACTTGTGAGATATTGCTCCATTGTTTTTTCTCGCGGCTAAAAAGTAAGCACGCGTCAACGTTTTGATAAGGGTAAATTTATGTATAAACCAAATATAATCCCTATCGGGAATCATATACTTTAGGAGTAAAAATCGTGAGATACTTACACAATTCCTATCGTCCATTGTACCAAAAAAATTTTGGAATTGTATTGTAATAAAGATTGGAATGAAAAAAAACTCAATCAAATATTAAAAATAAGATTATTACATTCAGAAAAAAACATGCAACCTATTTCATAGAAAATATATACCTAAAAGTTTATCTAAGTAACTGTTAGTAACTAAGAAAAATATTTGCGCAGGTTGACCAAAAAGGAAGTAGTGATAGTTGAGGACTTCTACAATATAATCTTGCTTCACGCTGTATTCCTAGCGGGGGAGTCAGAGAGAACGGAGCGCCAAACGTAACGATACATTCCTCTTTCACCTAGTCCTGTCATCATTGTCTTCATACATGCCCTCAGTGGGGTCTTCATGCTTTTTACGTGACCTTCCTCCAGTATTTTTTGATATTGTATTTTCGAAGGTCAACCGATTTCTCCTCCTACCATTACCGTTAAAAACCCTATAGCATAAGCACTAACTGCGGTTGAACCACTGTGACGCTTAAATGACACGGTTCCAATTAGGTACTATAAATTGAATAAATAAATAAAATTATATTAATAAAAACTTCTGATAGTTGCATAAAATAAAGATAAACTTCTTCAATGGAGTGCTCAGATAAATTATTTACAACGAGATAAAAATATACCCTCACTACAATATGTAGTACGAAAGTGAAAAAGATCGTATGATGGCGTCTAATTTAGATTTGTGGAGCACCACGACGCAGGTTGTGAGCAGAAGGCAGAACGCGGCACGAGGAACTCTGCGGGTAACGGATTGTTTAGTAAATTCAATTACTATACCACAGACAGAACCTTTGTTTTGATTTTACGATAAACAGCTCTATCAACCTCTGGCGTGTGAAAGTTCATTGTTTGTGAACAACATTTCTTTTCCTCGTTTCATAATACTCGTGGTCGCCTTTTTACTTGATGTGTTCATTTTTAACTTGGTTATTTCAAGTCTTATTTATGAAGTCGAGATATATTTCTGTTAATTAATAACATATCTGTATTATTAATTAACAGAAATTTCTGTTAACTTAATGTTTTAATATTTGCCTAAGCAGAGATTATATATTTTTTATAGATAACTAGAGGTCGCGCGCAGCTTCGCTTGCCTATTTAAGGGTGAATTCTAATAACCCATGAAACATGTGTTCAATGAAATATCTTTAAGTCTAAATTTCAAATTTTATAAAAATCGGTGGCGATTTAAAGATTTTTCCATACAAACTTTTAACCCCTTATTTGCACCCTTAGGGGGTGAATTCTAGAAAACCATGAAACATGTATTTAATTATATACCTTTAAGAGTCTGAATTTCAAATTTTATGAAAATTGGTGACGATTTAAAAAAAACCTATACAAATATTCAACCCCTTATTTGCACCCTTAGGGGGAGAATTCTAGAAAACGATGAAACACGTGTTCAATTAAATACTTTTAAAAATCTAAATTTCAAATTTTATAAAAATCGGTGCCGATTTAAATTTTTTTCCATACAAACTTTGAACCCCTATTTCACCCCTTTAGGGTTAAAATTTTTCAAAATCCCTTCTTAGTGGATGTCCAGATTACGAAAGTAAATTTTTGTCCAAATTTAACGTTTCTACCATCAGCGGTTAAGGCTGTGCGTGCGTCTTACCTCAGTCAGTGAGGACAAGTCCTTTTATACATATAGATAAATATATGTAATATTGAGATTTGACTGTAAAGACGGTTGTAGGTTCAATCCACATTTGGGGGAATGAAATATTATTTATTAATATTTTCATGTCTTCGCTCTGGTATCACGGCAAAGCGCAGCGCTGAGTTCCACCAGCAGTGTCTTAACACTAGGTTCCCTCTGCCAAATACCATCTATAGTTAATTTTTTTTTTGTTAAAATACTATGTATACCTACACAAAAATTTTCAATATACGTAAATAATTAAAACAAATGTGCTGTTACCATATGGTGGTAATAACAAATCACTTATTTTGATGATCTTCCAGTAATTACCATAGCTTGATAGTAAAACAATAGGGGATCGTGAGCGCTGGGCATGCAAGTGCAATTACTATACAACAAATATAATGTAATATGTCCTCTTGACCTGACCGATTTTAATCACGACAACGAAAATGATTAAAATCTCTATTCAAACCATACATTATATATTTTTTTATATATTTTTCTTCACTTTCACTCTTCATTTCACATATTCGTAGAGATATAGCTTGTTAGGTTCGTTAGGGCTTAGGAAAATCATAGGAAAATCGTTTCCACGCTAATATTGTAATAGGTACAACCAGACATATCTCAAAGGTGATTAATAAGAAAGTATCATAAATATGATATAACTTATGGAGTTACGAATATATTACAATTGCGCCAAGATGGTGTAATAACGTTTTAATAAATTGTTAATATTAATGTAAATAATTACTTTTACCCATGTGTTTATATATATGTACTTCATACAGAAAACATATGATTACTTAATTAATACAAAAAAATACTCAATTTTAACTTATTTATCTACCATTTGCTTTTTTAATAAAATGCTTTGTTATATATCGAAATTAATTTTATGATTTAATTCTTTAAAATAGTTTATAAGACATTTATATTTAATTGAATAAAATATTTCAATCGCCATTCAATTCATCCAATTGTACCACGATGACATCGCATGTCGCTGTGAGTGTGACTAAAGGTTTTAGACAGACACATTAAACATCTGTGATATAGAGTACTTTTATAGTTTAGAAAATTCAGAATAGGTATAATATGTATAGGAAACATGAATAATGAAGTAGAATAGGTATGGGTAATATTAATAACTTATTTAACTTATAATTTAGAGTTTAATGTTCAAATAGTATTCAAAGCTTTATTTCTTGTTTTCCATAAAACAAAACTGCATATAATTTTTATTTAAAAAAAATTTTGTAAGTTAGGTACTAATTGTCACGTTCAAATCGTCATAATTAAAAAACTGAATAGAACTGCATTCATATACTAACGATTGTAGGTACGTAAGTAGTTTTCCTAAGGCGATATAAAAACTTATGAACATAGATTCCTTAAATGTTCACAATATACGTCCCTTTTTGTTACTCTACCTTTCTGTTGACTACACTTTCAATTTCTAATATCTTCAAAAACAGCCCATAAACGCTAAACAATTTTTCTAATAGCTTTATAGTTATATCGCTTAAGGCTACCATCATCATTTAAAGAAGCACCTAAAAGTAGATAAATAATTCGATATTAATTCAAGAATACTATTAATTTTCCTACTGTTGAAAGGGTGAAGGTTAGATGAATAGAATTTACCTACTGCATAGAATTATTTCTCACGAAGCATGCACATTTGCGTGTAGATAGACGTGAGACAGATGAGCTGTTTTCCAGAACAAGGATTGACGCCTCTATAGAAATATTTATTCACTTATTAAATTGATAGCATCGAGTTTGTTTACCTATCTACATGTTTAATATTTTTAATTTGCCTTTTTCTCTGAAATAATTATTACATGTTTATATAAGCGCAATAGGGTATTTTTTACAATTTGTATAATTTGTATCTACTACTGTGTATTTTACTTCATTATATGTCAAAGAAAATTATGACAGAGATAATTCTGTTAGCGTCCGACTGTAAAAGCGATGGTCGTGGTTTCAATTTCCATTTGAAGGAATGAAGTTTGAGTTCCTCCACTCCTGGAGTGTCTTGACTTAACTTTATCTTTGCCTATCCACGCAGGATAAAACGTCACGCTTAAAAAATATATTCCTTATATATAGGAATATAGGGGGATATGTAGGAACATATCACATGTACCTACATGGGCACTAATTTTGAATCTTAAAATACATAAAACTATACATAATTAATAACTAAGGATGACGTAAAAGGTTTTTTTATCACTTAGATCAGTGTGATTAGAGGCAATATATTACGAATGGCCATTTGATCACGATTACGTGGACAACAACGTTGGGCATAATGTATATTATACTCTATTTAAAAGTGGGTGGGTGTGCGATATTATCTGTGGCGGGCGCGGCGCCATCTGTCGGGCAGATGCCGCTGACGTCACGCGAAGCCCCGCAGGCTACCGGAGCTGGCACGCGCCACATCTCCCCACGACAGCTGATCCATCCTGATTTACAACTCGTGTGTTTTATGATTTCCTACCACGAATACTTAAATGGCTTCTGATTATTATATTTTAAAAGATGTAAAATATAATACGATATGTCCATAATTATACACCAAACGGCCTTTAATCTAGCCATCATAGCTACGGTAGTCAGAGAGAACGGAACGCCAAAGGCTACGGTCTCTACATACCTCTTTCGCCTCGTCCACTGTCATCAACCTCTTCATACATGCCACTCTGGGGATCCTCATGCTTTTTACGTGACCTTCCTCCAGTATCGTTGATATTGTATTTTCGAAGGTCAACCGAGGTGGGCAATCGAGGTCTCTCCTTACATCTTAATAATAACATAGTAAATAAAAATAGGTATTACCATAACACGATTAGGCGCTGTGGTTTTCTCCAACAAATTCAAAAGAATGTTTATGATGTAGCAATTTGAATATAACAAAGGTTTTCTGTGTGTTATATCTGATTTACATCTTTACAGATGTGAGAAAATGTTTAGAAAAGAAAGTTAGCTCTTTGTTAAGCAAAAACACAAAATGAAAATTAATTTTATTAAAAAAGTGGAACTAGCTTAGATTTTTAGAAGCTATCTTTTATTTTTTTAAAGGATTAGATAGCTATCTTTTATTTTTTTAAAGGTTTTTGTTTTTAGAGATATTTTCTAGAGGCCAAGGCTCCCGGCCTCTGGGATGGCCACGGACCAGACTCACAGCACCGCCCCCCTCTCCCCCAATCTTACATTCATGGTTATTCTGTGTTAATCAATACACTATAAATATTGCTTAGTGACAGCGGTACAATTATTCCACGCTAATCGAAGTTTGTAAATATTGTTGTAAAGATTATTAGGAAAAACCTTGAAAATTTAAACAACCACGAAAATATTTATATCTATAATATTATAATTTATCCGCATTTTGATTTTGATTACTAACAGTAATCATTATTTTTTCCTTTTTCTTCTTGTTATTTCAATTTCCTTACACGATTGTTTGCAATTGTGTTATGATAATATTGCATAACATTATAGATTGGTTCTCCATTATAATGTATATAAATATTTCTCGTTACGTACAACTATAAAGAACAGCATACATTTTTTGCTATAGGTAAACACGAAAAGGAAGCAATGGTCAGTTAGTTCTACTAGAAACAGTTCTAGATATTAGATTAAGAATATTTTTAAGAAAAACATAATTCATTATTAAATTAATATAAAAAAAAGTTTTGAACATAGGTAATAAAAAACAACTCATGAACTTTGCGTGAACTTGAAAGAAAAATCCAATATTTTAGTTTAAAATGATTTCACTACATGATCTGTTAACAGTTGTTTTGAAAGACTCTTAGTTTATTTTGCTTGCGAATAAGCATAACTAAACGCGTAGCTGACCCGCCGGCATGCGCCTGGATTCAATTTCAGCCACCGAACACCTCACAGCCTGGCCACGGTTGCGTCACGCCCGCCGCTTTCTTAATATACCTCATTAACCCACGAAACTCGTTCACACTAAAACAATGTTCAAATGGTAACCCGATTCCCACTGCAGTCAAATCGCAATAAATAAACAACAAAAATCTCTTCGCGCTAATGAGAAAGCTTCTCAGCTAGATTTCTCGGTCTGAGTGCTCGTAATCATTAATTATAACACAAATATGCGGGTACGCTTATTAAAAATATTTGCTGGGTAAACAAGGGTCCCTCTTCCGCCGGGTACCCCCAGACACGGTCTGGAGTGGTGGGCAAACAAATAGATCAAAGCGCTGCAGTTGTGAAATTTGTACAATATACGTATGTATGTATGTTTGGACATTATGGTATTGTTGTTTACACGGAAATATGTTGTTTTATTTTCGTTTTGATAAAAATATTTTTTTTTCTATAGAGGTTGATAATAATCTTCCTTTTCTATTATACATCGGTTTGTCCATTACAAGATTAGTTAGTACGTTGTGTAGTATTACATTGTAATTTTGTATAAGAATTAATTTACAATAAACCAGTGGTGGCGCAGGGGCACAAGAGTATGACTGTAAACGAAACAGTGTGTAGGTTCGATTGCCAGCCAAGGAAATAAAATATTTAATATTTTCATTTCTTTGCTCTGATGTCATGGCAAAGCGCAGCGTCGATTTCCGCCACTCAACACGCAATGCCTCCAGAATTCCCTTTGTCTACCATGCTGTGATACAGCGTGAAGTTAGAAAAACAGTTAATTAATTTACTCATTATTATTTCCTGATTATTATTTATAGGAATTTAAAAAATCCATCCATACCTATATTATGAATTCGAAAGTAACTCTGTCTGTCTGTCTGTCTGTGTGTCTTTTACGCAATCAGGGCGAAACCGCCAATTTAATTGTGATAAAATACTCATATAGAGATACTTGAGGGTCTCGGGATGAACGTAGGATACTTTTTTTTTCTCATATTTATAATATTTTCGATGTATACCATATTAAAATACTTATTAATTTGACATGCAATTTATTTCGCCATGTTAATAACAACTAATCAGTTGCTAAGCAACGATTTGCAAAGTTTGTTGTTAGAAAACGTCACCCAAAATGAATTTGCTTAATGCATCGTGTTCGGGTCCACTAGTATATTATAATTCACTATGAAATATACTTTGAGTGGATACATAAGATATAAAAAAAAACACGAAGAGCACAAAGTTTAGGCATTTGTATTAAGCAGACTCTATATTACGCGGTTAACGGTGTTTGCTAAATATATTACTTGGCTATTGACATAGTGCGATCATTAATACAAGCAAGAGCCCACTTATTAATTTTAATAAGTGGGGTGACTCGTTTTGGAGGGGGCGACAATAGTGCTGTGTTTGTTTTATTAGTTTTGATTTTATGGTTTCTGGCGCTTTATTCACTTATCTGCTATGAAATCTGCTCGTGTTTTTATTTATATTGAAAACTAAAATTAAATACCCTGACAGTCATGGCGCAGGGGCGCAACCGTGCGACGGTAAACGCGACAGGTTGTGGCCTGTGGGTTTCGATTCCCACTCGACGAAATGAAATATTTAATATTTTAATTTCCTTGCTATGTCGCTCTGGGAATGAGGCAAAGCGCGGCGTTGAGTTCTGCCAATCAACACGCAATACCTCCAGGATTCGGTGGAAAGTGGGGAATGGTCTTAACACTACATTCCCAGGTTCCTTCTACCTACCCTGCTATATGCAGGATAAAGCGTTAAGAGAAAATAATAAAAAAATATATATATAGAAACTTCCAGATCATTTTAGTAGTAAAATTAGATTCTACTAGTAGACGAAAGTAACACCTTATGCCGTATTATAAGTAAATAAGGAAACAACAAAATATTTATTTTTTTAATATATTTTTTTCAATGTTTATATTAGTAGAAATAATTGCTTTTGAGGATAAAGGTTGTAAACAGTTTTTGTAGCACGTGTACGTGATTCTAGTCACGGAAATGAACGGAATGGACAATACTATAAGTTAGAAAGTTACAGCATTTTTTATATCTTGTTTACAAATAATTTGCTAGTAATTATTTGAAAAATAATTAATTAAATATTTACCAACTAACTACTGACTGGTGGTGGTTAATTCAACATTGAAAATAAAGCATAATCAAAATTATAATAAAGATGACTTGATGCTCTCTTTTATGTTTGTACGGGTAAAAAATATCGACTGTATCATTTTATAATAACAAAAATGTTTGGAATTAAGATAATAACAAAGATGTCTTCATTGGAATATATTTAAAACGTTTTTAAGTAGCGCCCAATGAATATTTGTAGCAATCACGACTATTAGACATTGTCCTCAAAAATTTAAATAGTTATAGATCTAAGAATTTTAACGGGATTAATGACAAAATGCAATTCTGGCGCTGAAAGCTTTTTAAATTTTGAAAATTGATTTTTGAAAATTACTAAACCACAATTTTAATTAAATTGAGCTAGCTCCAAAAATAATTTACTAAACACTAACAATTTTCCACATACTTATACCAAATTAATTGGGTTACGTTTTGTTACTGAGAGTGCAATATGTATAAGATATACCTATTAAAGTGCTAATACATTTTTAAAAAATAAATATTATTATAGATTGTTTCATTCGTTTGTATGACAAAGTCGAATCTCATAGCAAATGTAGAGTTGTAAGTTTAAGAGAAAATAATTGATGAGATGGACTTCTGTTGTAATGAATTTAGAAATAAATATAGGCAATAGTTTTACTAAAGGAATTTTACTGATTGATTCGAGATGTTATTAATAAATTTTATATTATACTTTCTATAATACCAGAGCACATTTGACTGCGTTTAGTTGACATTATGTCATACTGGCACAAGTACTAAGATAACCCCCCATTGCCAACAACGATAAAATGGCAGGCGCGGCGCGTGCCACCTACAGAGCGTCTCTAAATTGCATTTTAATCTAATTATATGACGATATAATTTTTCGGTCCCGTCATAATCTGATAACGAAGACATTATCGAATTAAAGTGCCGTTTGCAATGGGTGCGTGCCCGGCCGTGTCATACGTTCTTAATTGTTTGTAATATTGTTATTATTATTTATGATTTTGCACATGGAGTCGTTATTGCTATTCTACAATTTATTATTGATTGACAACATACTGTTTAATCAATGTTTTCAAGTTATTCTATATATTAGTATATTTACCAAATTAAGTATATTTATTTAGTTTCAATTCCGCCACTCAACACAGGTTGGAGATTTTGTAAGACTCGCCAACTACTTAGTTATTAGTTGGAGAGTATTATTATATCTTCAAGCATTCCTGAGATAAAGGCTATTGACAGACAGACAAACAGACAGACGGACAACACAGTGATCTAATAAGGGTTTTTTTTTCTTTAAACGCACGGAACCCTAAAAATAGCAAAACATCTAATTTACAATCTTCCTAAAAATTCAAACTACACAAATAATTTTTGAATAACAAGAATCATAATATCAATTGGAGTTTGAAGGGTATTTCTGTGATCGTCCCATACGATAACTATTTTCCCATAGTAACATAACACCAAAATAGAGGGCCCGGGCACGCTTCTGAGTAAGGATGTCTTTGGGGAAACTAAAAATGACGAGACAAAAGACCTTACAAATGAACGTGGGAACATGACATTAATAGATAGGTATGATGACTTAAATGAGAATTTGTAAAACCCACGTGTAAACATTCTACCATCAATATTACTAGAGAAGGAGTACGTACATGCTGGTGATTTCGTGAGGTGAGTTAACTGCAGTTAAAGCAGGTTAGGAATAGGGAACCGTTAAAAAAGCAAGGAATTCATAATATTAAATATTTCAATCCCCGAGTGGGAATTGAACTCACAACTGTCCCGTTCAACGCGTGCGAATGTACACGCTTGTGCTCCACAAGTGCCTCGGCTGGTGCGGTTAATATGTACTATAGTTATTTATATCTAATAGTTTAGAAAATATAGTCTGTCCAATCTAAATTTACAAAACAGCAGTTAACATAAAGTTCGTATACCTACGAACACATACATACTTTAGAAATAGTAATGCTAATTATTATTCAAATAACTTTAAATAAATCTGTACATGCAATGGTTTACTTAAGCTACACTTGGGCTTATTGATTCCGCTTGAGTACGCGCCTGTCGCATCCGATGAGCAGATTAGCGCACCGGCAAGAAGCTCTTGCAATGCGGACGCGGAGGCAACCCTCAATTACCGAGCGCACGCGCACGCGGCCTGGCTCTGGGGACGCACGCGACCACCCTTTATTATTATAAAATGAAAAAAGTACCATTCCCTTTTATATTAAGTGGAATTGTTGACTTTAAATTGTATTGTTTACAGGTGTAATGAAATAAAATAAAGAGAATAGTAAGGCCTATCTATAAAATCTCTACATTTATAAAGAAAATAAAAAAAATGTAACCTGAATAATTGAAACCCTTTCCATTGTTCAACTAACAGTTCAGAAACAGTGTATTAACGACTATTTCGAAAATCGACAAAGCGGTTAAAAAAAATATATATTTCACAAGTTACAAAAGGCAAGTATTCGCAAATTTTTGCGGCCCTATTGCTCGGATGTTAATATTGTTCCTATAAAATATCAAATTATCGATTAGCTTTAGTTAATGTATCTTGCCTTTTGCTGTAACTGGTTAATCCTTTTTGGAGCAGAGAGCAGTGTAGAACTAGGTTCAAAGTTCAAGACAAAATTTCTTCAAAATCGTGACCATGCATCCATAGAAAATATCTTTTTCTTTAATGAACACCTACCTCAAGTCGCCAATAATATAGGTCATGGGTACGGATAACTTTACTCTATTGGCTGGCAATTCTTTCACCACCCATCCGATGTTAGAGATGTTCGTGAGCAAAAGCAACCACTAAAAAGGTAAATGGGTGCGTTTGCTCATGGTGGGTCCTTTGGAGGTCCTTTGACACGTTTTACTACTTTTTTGAGTTCTGTACCTACCTCAAAAGGGTAAAACGGAACCCTTATATCCTCACCCTTGTCCGTCTGTCAAGAGCATTTATCTCGAGATTGAGTGCACGTATCGATATAAAATTAATGTTAAATTTTAATAAAAAAGGAGCCTATGGTCCCTTAAAGCACTGAAAACATCAAGCTTCTAAGTCAACGCAGTCAAAAGATACGAGCGTTTATGCATTGATTTTGCTGCATTTTGTATGAAATTCGCCGTGGAATCAGATTTTATAGGTTCCCGTGGATAGACACTTATGAAATTTGGCAAGAAGTGATAACTTGCACTACAAAGAAATAAAATATGATATGAGTGAAGAAAAAAAATTATAGATATTTTACAAAAAAAGCTTAAGATTGTCAATTTTTTGAAATTGTACTCCAGATTCTTCAATTGTGTCTCATTGACATATTCGCGTGGAATCCTCGCATTTAACTAGTTAAATTTTTCAAATAAACCTACTGTTCGAGTGAGTTAAAGATCTCAACTATATTTTGCATCTTCTTGTATCAATCTTAATTTTTTTCTTTTAAATAATCCCAATAACAGAATTAATTATAAGGATATTTTTGACCGACATTGTAACAATAAATGATATTTTCATACAAATTTTGTTAACCTCTGAGCGTAAGATACACATGACAGAAATACGACTAATTTAAGTGACTCTAACTTAATTCATCATTCATTTTGGTAACTGGTACGACCTTTTCATAAAATAATCATACAAAACTTTAGCTCAATAGGTTTTATTTCAAAAATCACCTCTAAAATTATGAGGCATATCTAGTTGCTTCCAATTATTTTAAATAATAGGGGAGAATATTTTTTTATTATATTTATAAGCATATAAACTTACATATTATATTAAGCAAATTTTATTTAAAATATCAATAATAAATTTAACTGAGCTACAGTTTAGCTTTAGTTAATCTGTATAAAATTTTGCATATAACAGCAAACTTACTATTCTTTAAGTTTTCAAGGGCTGATGTTGAGTTCCTCCCGACCCTAAGGACTAGTACAGGGAGTGACGCTCTACATTGATTTATGTGGTCGTAAAGTTGCACACGCCGCTGCCCTCGCGCTCACTTGTATAATTCATTGTGCCAGGTCACGCTTGACCACGGCCTAGACCGGATTGTATTACAGATTTATTGTTCAGATTATCGAGGAACTTTTGATATACCATATAAGTTAGAAACGTGGAAGTATTTATTCGTACCAATTTCTAAACAAAGTAAACAAGTAATAATTTATTATTGTCGCAAACTTTTATTTAAGATTACTTTGATATATTAGTTATATTTATTTATTACACTTAGCGCTACGTTTATGACTATGGTGCTACGGACTATATTTTCAATATAATTTAATTATTTAGTTTGCTCTTTATATATAAAATATATAAAATCGAAAGGTCACTCACTCATCACGAAATCTCAGAAACTACAAGTGCTAGGAATCTCAAATTTTGCATAGGAGTTACTTATAGGACGTAGGTGCTCGCTAAGACGGGAATTTGCAATATTCGACTTTTAAGGGGTTGTTTTTGGGGTCGAAAGTTTGTATGAAACTTCGTTACTACAAATGTTAGGATTCTCAAATTTTGCATAGACGTCACTAGGACGTAGTCATGGAGACAGAAATTAATAATAACATAATTCACGCGGGTGAAACCACGAGCGGGCCGCTAGTAAGTTATAAATACAAATAATTAATTTTCAATTAAATGTTTCTATACAATTAATTAATCTACGTATCTGTCGTATATTAAAAAATAAGTATTCAAAATTCACTTAAGCAGGCAAGATTATGTGTGAGTAAACAATTCCTTGATATTTGTCGACATTATTTGGCATAAAAAAAGAAATATACTATCCATACTAACATAGAAAAATAATAATCATAACAATAGAGTCCATTTGTCTACTAACACTTGTAGTGTAAAACGTTCAATATCATTCTCACTGAAACGCGAATTTTCCCGCAATCGATCGCTGGGTGGACCAATCGGCGGGATTGGTCGAGGGGCGTGGTGGTTGTTATCATTAGAGAGACGTCGTCCAATGGCATGGAGGCAGTGATAAGAGGGTTTGGGGTTGTTCCGAGGGGTGGCATCAGTGCGTCGGACGCAGCGGCTCAGGGCGGCCGTGGATCATGTTGGGTGCCATGATGTACCCCGGCGCGGAGGATGAGCTCGCCGACATGCGCGTACCGCCGATACAGCTCGAGCATCTGCCTGAAGTGTTTCTATGTACGTAAACGAGAATGTGTTGTGCTGGAATGTGTCAAGTTTTTCTGTGATTGTTTGTTTAAGAGTTTATAAGTACGAGGGAGCATTATAGATATAGTAATACTATATCGTGGTAAATGGGTCAAAGATCGATATCAATAATCGATATTACAATATCGCTATATAATAAAAGAGATATTCAAAACCAATAAAAATATAACCGATACAATTTATTTTTGTTGTTAAACTGATCATTTAGATATTTTTTATCGTTATTAATACCGGTTTTTGATTCGATTTATTTTAATAACAACACTGCAATAGAGAAAGACATTTTATTTCATAAAATAATAATGTAAGAAGGAAAAATATATTTGATATATACTTACTCTATGACGATTTTTCTGTTGTAACCAAAATTTAATTTGTTTGGTTCTTTCCGTTTATTTCTTATTCTTCCTCTGTGTTTGTGTTTTATATCACGCTGAACAACTTTTGCTATTGGGCGGCAATTCATTATTTCTTATAGTTCAGTTGGTTATAAATCAGGTGTGCCAGTCTTCAAAATCAACTATAGCCTAGATTCTAGGCAGAATTAATAGCTATACAACAAAAAAGTTTCATTCATATCCATCCATAAGTATGTCGGAAGATGTGCTCATACAAAAAATAAACACAAAAGCAGACAAACAAACATGACGATAAAACCTAGTAAACTCCTTGTTTATGTCTAGGAAGACGAAATATAAAATAAAAGCTTTTAAAATACGGTCTCATACGGCCGGATCATTGGGCGGATTATTTCTTTAGCCTTCGCAATCCATCCTTCGCCTTCTTCAGACATACAAGCTGAAATATTGTTAAATGTTCTGAAAAAAGCAAACTATCGACCTACAAGCAACTTCAAGAAGAATTTACCAAAATTTTCTAATATCATATTTATATTGTTTTCCTCGTATACGTTATTAATAAAACCCTCGTAACGAAGATATATGCATATTCGTCATAAAAACATTGAAGATTTATTTAAAGTAAGGGAATTCGGTGGACACCTCAACCTTTTTGAAAACCAAGAGCAGTTTTAGGTTGAACCATTCGAGCTCAATAAATATCTCAGTGTTGCTAAAAAAACATACGAGTATTTTTGGTCTACATAATGATGTAACAATATCAATCACAGTACATTACATCACTCTCAAAGTACAGAATTTTTTTCGAGATTAGGATTCAATTTCATAAAATAATATAATAGGAAAACAATCGAATAGAATTAGGATTTAATAAGACATTTCAAGACACAGACATAATAAAATCCATCCCATTCATAATTCCATTTTTGATTGGCCTCCAGCTCTGTTATAATTTTAATTGCGCGCCAACTGACTTCCAGATTAAATTAATTTAGTAATATGGGGTAAAACCATCAAAAAGTTTTGCTTCATCTGTAAAGATACACTAGGAATGTCTGAAAACTTGTTGGTAGGGTGTACTGTAGGTACTCCTAAATAGAGATCAGCACTAACGTCACTATGACAAAGTATTTGAAATCATAGGTGAAGCGGTTATTCTTTCAGTAGAAATAGAAGCGGTATGGCAGGGAAATCTATCTATATAGTTTATTGAAAAAATCGGTCTGTCTGGAACTATGATGAATTAATTTCTAGAATGTACTTCAAATGTGGCATTAGTAGACTCATTTCGAATTTAGATAGAGAGAGGAGCTCGGTATTAGATGTGAGCTTTAATGCGCCCTTTAAGGGACCTTAAACCTACACTGCGCATGTCCCAATCATTGCTCCGAGCTCCTCATGCTGAAACGCTGTGGGCACCGCACCATGAATACATGGACTGCTAAGTAGTATCTTTTTTTAATTTAAGGCTAGAAAAATAAAACCGGTCAAGTGCTTGTTCTATGAAAAACCCTTTAGATATTTATTTAATTATTTTTTAAGTATTTGTGGTTGTAGCGGCTACAGAAATATATTATCTGTGAAAATTTCAACTGTCCGACTATCATGGTTCAGTAGATATAACCAGGTTTAACATTTTGGGTACGAAACCCTAAAAAGTATTTTCTCAATTATTTTTTTTTTCAATTTAGAGCGGTTTTTCCTGAGATTACTGCGTTTAACTAAACAAAAGCTAACTGTGTTTATGTATATTAGGTTCATGAAATTAGGTACTTATGAATCTCTTTGTAGAATTCATGCTATTTATTGTATGTAATAATAATAAATGTAGGTAAAAAATAAAAAAACAATATTATTACCCTATTTTAAGAGA
This sequence comes from Heliconius melpomene melpomene, assembly GCA_000313835.2. NCBI lineage: Eukaryota > Metazoa > Arthropoda > Insecta > Lepidoptera > Nymphalidae > Heliconius > Heliconius melpomene. The sequence continues at coordinate 249,731 of HE670897.1, read as the reverse complement.
TATCGTTGACTTTTTAATAAAATATTATTGCTGTAGAATTTATAGTATTTATTTGTTACAGCTAGTATACCTAAGTGTGGAGGGTGCCATGAAATGATAGTGGATCGATATGTGCTAAAAGTGTCGGACCGCACCTGGCACGCGGGCTGCTTGCGTTGTGTCGAATGCCGTGCTATGCTATCGGGGAAGTGTTTTGCAAGAAATAACCAATTATACTGCACTGAAGATTTTTTCAAGTAAGCCTCTTGATAGATTTTATTTTTAGCTTCACGCTAACAGGGTAGGTATAGTGCTAAAACACTTCGCTCTCCACTTTCCGCCGAATTTTGTAGTTGTCTAGTTATGGAACTCAACGCCGCGCTTTGCCTCGACACCAGAGGGAAGAAATAAAAATATAAAATATCTCGTTTCCTCGGGAGGGAATCGAACCCAAAACCTGTCGTATTTGTACACACTTGTATTTCTGTTCCATAACTGGCCTTTTCATAGATACATAGCGAATATTATGCGTATGCTTATTTCTAAACTTGCTTTACTCTTATTATAACAAAACTAAGTTCGACAATGGGAATTGGAAATTCTGCTGCTATCATAAATCTATTGTGTGCTACAAACATGATACCTAGATTTTATTATAGAAAGAAATTAAAGAATTAATAACAAATATCACTTTGATAATGTTGTGGGTTGCGGCTGTTGTCCCAGGCGGTTCGGTACGAAGTGTGCAGGCTGTGGACAGGGCATCCCGCCGACGCAGGTGGTGCGCCGTGCGCAGGCGCATGTCTATCATCTGAGGTGTTTCGCGTGTGCTGCTTGTGCGCGCACTCTGAACACTGGTGACGAATTCTATCTAATGGAAGACGGAAAGCTCGTGTGTAAGCCCGACTATGAAGCGGCGAGGGCAAAAGGTGAGTCATAAAATTATATGTAGATATCATATTCATATGGTAGTTTTAATTATTTTATTGAAAACGAAATTTACTCATCTAGAAATTAGGAATATTTAAATAAATAATTTCATTTGCCTAGTGTTTTTTTTATAGAAAACATTGATAACAACATTAATAAAAGTCCGCTAACAGGTGAAGGTTCCCTAGACGGCGACGCAGCCAGTAAGCGACCGCGTACAACTATAACTGCCAAGCAGTTAGAGACCCTGAAGAGTGCCTATAGCAGTAGTCCAAAACCAGCCAGACATGTAAGAGAACAGCTAGCTCAAGATACGGGCTTAGACATGCGTGTGGTACAAGTCTGGTTCCAAAATAGGTAGGTTGTTTTTCTTTTTGAACTTTTAACATCTTCTGCATCACTTACCATGAGCAGATATTTTATAAATATATATATCACTGATCACACGGCTTTCCATGTTTTTGTGCGTTAGGTAGAGAAACTTAACCATCTATCTATCTATCTTATCTAAAGTAGATTGCCAGGCAAGAAAATGTATATTTTTACCAATGTACCAATCTGATGAGATTAAAATTGAAGTGTTGTAGCCTCTATGTTTAGGTTTTCTTTGTTTAATTGATTGAGTAATTGAAATACTACATACTTATTGAAATTATCCATTTATAATTGCAATTTATAATATCCATGTCTATGAAAATGATATTTATTATCTGTGATGATCATGAAGCTACATCCTACTAAAGTATTCATTATAATCCTATAATCTTAAAAGTGGAGTTGTAAATGTGAGTATTTCTCTACCATACAAGGCAAATAATCGCGTTCAACAAGTACTATTTATGCGATAACGATTTTCACAAGCATATTAATTTGAAATCGATTTTGGATATAAATAATCAATTTTGCATAAATGTTTAAACCACAAAGCGAGTTATCACTAACGATTTTGAAATGGTTGATATTTAAAGACGTAAATAACCTTTTACTTACGGATTTTGAGTACAAGCGATTCACCTGTGTTTGTTCTAATTGATATATTCTTAGCAGTTATTGCATTTTCAAGTATGTACTCACAAATTTTAATAAAATGATATTTTTGGTAATTAATTTTGTATTCAAAATGAAACGGATGTACAAATAAACAAATGAAATACCACTAACTAACAAACCTTATGTCTCTCACCTTGAATAAAAAAGAAATGACCTCGACTAAAAATGTATAATTCATGATTTTTTTATACAAATAAAATATCTATAGTACTCTTGCATGTTACTGGATATAGAAATGGAAAAGGAATTGTGTAGGCATTGCTTTGTTCCTAATTAAAAATTTTAGTTAGAACATTTTCCAACGAAATCCATTAAATGACTATTAAGTACATTTTATTGTAAAAAATTTCATTACAGTCGCGAATAATATTTTTGTAAATTTCTTTTTCCATAATAGACAATTCATTTCATAATATGTAAAAATTCTATCACATGTAAGGTTAAAGAAGCCAGTTGTGGCAATTCAATTCATTAATTTCATTTCCTAGGCCTTATAAGCCTTTACTATATAAAGCGCGGCGTTGAGTTCTACCAATCAATGCCTCCAGAATTCGGCGCTAGGTATGGAACGGAAGTGTCTCAATGGGAACGGAACGGACCAACTAAAGCTTTACAATGTATTTCGATTTCTTTTATAAATACATTCATATTGGCCTAATGATTGGTGTTATTTTAATACGACTGTAATATAAAATTTGTATGTATGGATTACTTAAAAAAAACATTTAGTATTATGATCTACGTTTACTTCTGTAACTAGTTTGTCCAATTCAAACTATCGCGATACGTTTGGTTTCACGTGACCGGCTCACGTCACGGCGGCCGTCACGCCCTGCGCTTTGGCCTCGCCTCGTAAAACTGCACCCGTTATCACAATGCCAGACTTATACTTTGATCAACCATATCTATTGTCCATGTGAACATGTTACACATAATAGCTTATTCATTTATAGTAAAGTGGTATATATATATCACTTATGGAAAATGAGACCGTCCTGGCTCAGGGGCACAAGGGTGTGACTGTAACGCGACGATTGTAGGTACGATACCCAATCGGGGGAATGAATTATCTTTTAATAATATTTTCATTCGTTCGCTCTGGCACCAAGGTCCGGCGTTGATATACTCAACACGTAATGCCTTCGAAAAAACGTCAAGTGTTTTAACACTAGGTTTTCTCTGCCTACCCTGCTGTGTGCAAGATACAGCTTGAAGTTGATTAAATTTTGTTATAGAAAATATGTTACTTTATTGAGTTAATTTACAGAATATATAAAAAAATCTATTAATAGTTATTAGAAAATGAAGCCTTATGTAATATATATATATAAAAGTCTAAACAAAAATTTTTGTCCATTTCATAAAGTCAATAATATTACGCAATACTTACACAGGCAATTTCGTTGTTCCAATAATCCATTGGTAATATCGCAGGCCGAGTCCCCGTGGACTGGGCGGAGGCGCATTAATTAAGCGCGTACACGACGTCGGCTCCCCGCCGCTTTTCTAATAACACACGCTAAATATACACAATAGGGAGCTATAGAGCTTTTCAGGACTTTTGATGTTCAATTGTTAATATGTAAATATTGTATCGTAGCATTGTGTGTTTATTATACTTATTAAGCAACAATAATATTAACTAAACATTAAAATAAAAATATTAAATATAAATAATTATTATTAATAGAAATAAACACTTGAGAATAATAAATAATGATATACGTAATGTTGTTACAGAAGAGCAAAGGAAAAGAGATTGAAAAAAGACGCAGGGCGGACGCGGTGGTCTCAATATTTCAGATCCATGAAGGGCAGCGGCAGTGGCTCCCCGAGACACGATAGACTACTCGACAAGGACGAATTGAAAATTGATCTGGATTCCTTCAGTCATCACGGTAATTCAATAATATTTTTCGTATTATTTTATTTGAAGTAACAACTTTTCTAATATATAATTATATGACATATTTGCATTATTTTTTTATTGATGATATAATGTTATCGAATTTTGGGTTTAATGAGTTACTTTGATCAAAAGTTATAAGACGAATATTAAATATTGGCATAGCATATACGAGTAATGTTGGTGGATATACGTGGCTTTTACGTGCTTGTTAAATGCATCGGTCGATAATCTAATATTACTATACAATTTTTCTAATTTTACTGAGCTTTTGGAATATAAATGATAAACATTACTTAGAGCTTTTTCTTATTTAGTGCCGTACTTAGATGCAATTTTTTTTTAATTGCAGAGCTAAGTAACGACAGCTATAGCACAGCAGCGTTGGGAGGCGAAGAAGGGTCGCCTGCGGGCGGTGCGGCTAGCGCTAGGTTTGGGGCTACGCCGCCATATCTGCGCGCGCACTCGCCACCTCACGCACACTACCACTATCCCCCCGATCATCTTGTTTACACTAATATAGGTAAAATATTAAAACTTTCTTCAAGTTAAATTGGAAATATATTGCTTATTATTTTTAGTCTATTATAGATATTTAAATGATTTTTTTTCTCTTTCTAAAATAATGCCGATTCTACTTATTTTCCAGAACATTCTCTTACTAACATAATTTAATATTTTTATTGTTACAGGTCAGGCTATGAGCGGTGCTGGTTTAGGGGCCGGAGCAGGTGGTGCGTCGGATATGAGCAGTTCATCATCACCAGCAGCGGGGGGATATCCAGATTTCCCACCTTCCCCGGACTCTTGGCTGGGAGAACCGCACCACTATTCGCCGCGAGGTTATCCCTAGCGGCGGCCACCACCGGCGCACGCGCACCCCACGCTCCCCGCGCCCGCCGCGCCCGCCCTGCATCCCATGCCGTGCACGCCGCAAGCCCTCGGCTTACAACCTCTTGAGCTTGTCGTCAAGCGTGAGCTGTGATGTCCTAATGACAGTGATTAAATTGTAAAAACACTTCTGAGTGATGTGAACGTACTGTACATAATTGATTATCGAATTTTAAAATTGAGTTATGTATAAGAGGCTTTGTTTGTAAATAAGATATCGAGAGACTTGTATTTGAAGATTGAAACGTGTAATATCAGTGTATATAAACTTTTAAGAACGTATTTGATGTGATAAGTTCAGTAATACTTAAGACACATATTTTATTGACAAATTGAAATTGTTGCTCTCGTCTCAAATTAGTGTTTAACTAATAGAAATTATTATTTATCTATGAATTGATAAGATATATGTTTTCTGTAATCATTACTAATGTACATATGATTAATGTAATTATTTCTTTAAAATTTTAAGTGTAATTTCATAGTGATATCAAACTTTGTGCAAAAAATCTAGTCGAAAAAATGCTATATTAATTAATAACACATAATACGGTAATTCGACTGTAGTTTTATTTACAAATTGCGTATTAAATAGTTATTGTAATAAATTTCATAATTCTGTTGTAGCGACTCCCCAGTACTGCTGCATGCGGCCTTCTAAATCTAATGAGTCTTGTGATTGTGCAGTTTTTTCTTGAATAACGGCAAAGTCATATTCTAAATGGTAAGGCATGAGTCGTTGTAAGGAGCCAAAATACGCAGCATTTGGACCACCGTTAGGCACTCGACCTGATCCAAAACGAAATTCTGGCTTGAGAGTATTGCCGAAGTTCCTTGCACTTCCAAAATGTTTGGAAAGGAATGGTACTTTAGCCTGTTTTCCAGTTAAATGTAGCTGTGGGCTGCTGCCAGACAAACCTTTTACATTTCTTAAGCTGCTTGTGTTGGACTTGATCCCCTTTGATAGGTTATCTAATTCCTTATCGAATATCATTTGCGTGTTTTGTTCTAGCATATACTCCCAACACTTAAATTGTTCATCAGAAGAGGGCACAGCATCATTCTTTCTTTCCCCCACTTTGTCTTCTTCAACGCGTACTCTAATAGCTCTAGCAACGCCCCCACGTGGTCGTCTTTCAGACGCTCTTATGTGCGACCTGACACTTGCGTAGTGCTGGTTTACAGATTCAGTTAAAGGCCGATCACTTTGCCCACTGGGCGACGATCTGTCACTAGTTGATTTTGGTGGGGTTATGGAATGACAGCATGGTTCTAATCTAGAGCAACAACAGTCTGCCTTGCACTCTGACTTATTAGTATTAATGGTATTTCGCAATTCTCGCATTAGCATATCTACATCTGAACGTGTGTCAAATCTTACTATAACTACAGATATACAATCATCGGTCCCATAGCTTTGTGCTAAATCTTGTAGTCTTTTTGCTGCTAGCACTGGATTTCTTTCAGCTCTCACCTCCGCTATAGCAGTGTCAATTGTGACAGATCGCCAAAATTTACTGTTTCCTAATATTAGAAACTCGTCGTCTTCTTTGATCACTGTATGAATAACGTCCGGATCGGGTACAGTATTTGGATATCTAGATGAGTAGCCGATGCGTTTATTGTTTTCCACACCGAGGCACAGTGGACCACTACGTCGACTTAACACTGCTTTTGTATCACCAACATTTGCTAATCTTAAATTATACTTTTTGGCTATCTGGCCAAAACCATTTTCTGGCATGTTTATTGGTGACAAGTGGCACATTATTAGACAAGCTCCTCTTTTTTGGCCTTTTTCCTTCAACTCTCTGTGGGCTGAGAGTACAACATATTTCATATATTCATTAACAGTTTCTTTTATCGATCTTTCTTCCAATAAAAGTCCAGGTAAACTGGATTGCAAAATTCTAGGTACTTCTACATCAGACTCCCCATCAATTATAGCAAAAAGACCTTCCTTATTGCAAAATGACAGCAGACGAATTTGAGCACATGATAATTGTAATTTTTTGTTAGGACACTCTGAAAAACCTGTAACCCATGGAGTCACGCCGTTTAATTCTTCATGAAAATTTTTTTTTTGGGACCACGACACTGTATTCTGTCCTGTTACATCCACGAGACTAAGTGGCCGTTGACATTTATATGCATTAAACTGTGATGGATCCATTTGCAGTTTTTTATTACAAGATATGTCAAGAAATTTCAACTGTTTTGGGGCAAGAAGTCTTAGGTCGATACTATCCAGTTCATTATGTGCAAAATCTAATATTTTTACTGAAGCACTACATGCAAACATTGGTACTGATCGTAGCCTATTGGAATGAGCTCGTACAATTCTAATATTATTTAGTTGTGGCAAATTGTCTGGCAATTTCGTAAGTGAGTTTCCAGATATTACCAGCTCTTCTACCTCTGGCCAAAAAGTGAAACAGCTTTCAGGTAGACTCGTAAGGCAATTATAGGCAATATGAAGTATTTTAAGACCACGAAACGTTATAATGACATCTATCACTTCATCAGATAAGCAGTTGGCGGTTAAGTAAAGACGTTCTAAGCAATGCGGCGACGCTCCCCTCACACGTGGTAGTCGACTTAATCTATTATTTGAAAGATTTAACACGCATAATCTATCACATATGGAGAAAAAGTTTTCTGGCAGTGCTTGTATACAATTATCGTGTAATAATAATTCTTTCAACGGCGACCTTAGTCTAGGCATGGACGGGAAATTCGTTATTTTATTATGAGCTAAATGAAGATGACTTAAGCTTGACAGTTCGCTACAGAATAGATGTTCTGGAAGTGAAGTTAATTGGTTATTGCTAGCGTAGAGCTTGGTCAGATCTGAACACCCACTGAGCCACTGAGGTAGAGCTGTTAGTTTGTTATGTGAAACATTTATTTCTGCTAAATTTATTGGTGGCACCATCGTCGTTAAGCTATCCATTTCTGGAAAAAAGAAAATAAATAGATGTTCCAAATAAAGTAAATACAATGAACAAAGTATATAATAAGTGAACCCGATATATAATAAGTTAACGCTAGGTTCCTTCTGCCTACCCTGTTATATGCGAGATAATGAGTGCACGTAAAAAACTTAGTTGGATTTTTTCATCTTTTTGAAAAATCAAAAAAAAATAGAATTTTACTTAATAAATCTTTTCTGTGCCTACTTCATAATAGGTTGTTAAATATTTATTATTCAAGATCTAATATAAAATAATTATTATCTAGTATGTATTTGTAATACAAACATACAGTTAAATAAAATACTCACGGTTATAAGGCACATGCAATATTCTGAGAGAAGCGCCGTGTAATGCCAGATGCTGTATATTGTTGTGGGCCGCGTAGAGTTCGCGGAGACCTCGTAGTGCCGACACCACGAGCACCTCCACTGCATTGTGAGACACATCTAGCGAGACGAGATGCTGTGGATATTATGAAAGCATTGTTTGACAAGTTTCTATATCCTATATCTTATAAAACAAAGTCGCTTTTCGTGTCTGTCTGAACTTTCTAACTCTTCTTCTTCTAAACCACCCAACGGATTTTTATGTGGTTTTCACCATTAGGTCGTGTATTTCTCAGGGAAGGTTTATATATAGTTTATTATTTGTACATTCTTATGTAAATTAACATAAATACGATAAATGTGTCTAAAGTCCTACCCGTTGAGACACTTTCGCGCATGCGCTGCTCTGATGGTAAGTACTACATGGAAATAATGTACCGGAGTATTGTTCCTCTTAATAAGATCTACAACAAAGTCCGCGAGAGCATATTTTTATCTTTTAAGGATAACGTGTAGTGATCATATTTCTGTCTAAAAATAGTAATTTCTATATGTTTTTTATTGTGAGGGATATTTTTCCATAATGGTATTAATCCTTATCCTTTAAAATACTTTATTAAATTTCTACGTTAAACGAAGATAAAATTTGCTTTTTAAACTATTTCGAAATTGCAAATAGTTTTAGAGAAAAACGCATTTAATTATTGACACATCACGCCGTTCACACATCAGCTGTATCGAGTCAAGTTTCACTTATCCCTTACTCTCAGTATATAAATAAGTATATTAGTTACGTTGGCTATTTAATTTAGATCACAACTGTCTTTTACTGTTTTTCATTTTAATAAGTACTCTAGAAGTTGTTACAATATCAAAACGTCTTTGCTGCGAAACGCGCCCCGCGACGTTTTGCTTATACAAGCGCGTCATGAGGAGTCATCGGTGGTTCAGTGGTAGAATGCTCGCCTGACACGCGGGCGGCCCGAGTTGATTCCCGGCCAATGCATTCTATTTAATTTTCCTCACAGGCAGCCACGTAGTGCTTGCTTTTCATCAGGGACAGAATACCCTCTTCAGCATTAACCACAAGCTCGAAAAAAAACCCGCCCGCTATAGAGGCATAGCAACGAAGATTTAGATGCGTTTGCACGTATTGGATAATTGGAGTTGAATGTATTATTTCAGAGCGATATATTTGGTTTCACATTTTTTGTAGTAGTTATTAGTAGGTAGGCTTTTGTTTATAATTTCTTCCGTTTAAAAATAGTCATTTAACTATCTAAAAATAGTCATTTAAATATATTTTAATAAGTACTTGAAAAGATTAGTAGCACAGATTTAAAATTACGGTACCTACTAAAAAATCCTTGCTGTGTAAAACAATTGGAAAATCCTTATTGAAACTACGAAAATGCGGGTTGCATTAGGGTTAAATTAATTTTCACATTATCTTAAGTGGTTTGCAAACATACATTATATGAATAATCCAGTAGTAAAAGCGGGCGAAGCCGCAAGGGGGTCGCTAGTTAATAATATAGTCCAGGAATTGGTTTTAAGGGTGGTTATATCCTTGAAAAATAACAATATAAAATAAGAAATTTGGCGGTAATTGCAATTTCACAGCTAAATTTACAAAAATTATAATAATTATTGCTTACAGGAATGCAATTGATTGAAATACACAAGTGTATGTCCCTTAATACGTAAATTTTTAGAAGTAGCATTATTCATCATAGACTACAGGGAAGGCTTATTACAATTTAGTTCTTTTCCTATTAGTAGATCATAATTCTGTTTAATGTCATATAAATAATTATGACTTACTTCATAATTACCAAGTATAATGCTTCCTTTCAGTCTATTGTATCGAAGGTCGACGTTTGTGAGCGGCGCGCGGTACTCGCCTCTGTTTTCCTCTCCAGGACCCATTTGAGGTGTCCTACTAGTCTGAAACCATAAATTAAATAAAACTTCTAAAGTGAACAAAATTATTTAAACATGTGCGTCATTTTAGCATGTACATTATGTCCCTTTGTAGAGCATTTTGTTGGATTTTTTTTATTAATCTTTAATGATAAGTTTTATTTTTAAAATTATTTTTTTCTAGCTCTACTAGACTTTCATTCTCAAACAAATAGATGATAGATTACAATTATACACAATTTCCAGTCTTTTTTTCCCTTATCATATGTTATGGAAACTTTCCTGATAAACTATATTATTATCAATAAATCTTACCCCGAAATTTGTAATAAGATTTCGAGCTGCTATAACTGCGCGTAATCGTGGCAGTCGCAGGATGCAGTCTAATGACTGAATCTCGTTGTCGCTAACATTTATCTCCTCTAGCCTGAAAAAATATAAAATATTTTTTTTATTAAGATCCCTTTACATTGACCTTGGTTGACCTTCGAAAACACAGTATCAAAAATACTGGAGGAAGGACATACATGAGGACCTCCCGGAGTGCATGTATGAAGAGGTTGATGACAGTGTACGAAGCGAAAGAGGTTAGTAGAGACTGTAGAGTTTGGCGCCCCGATCTCTCTGACACCCCGCTAGGGATAAAGCGTGAAGCTATGTATGTATGTAATACTTCATATTTTTAACCAAACCGTACCAAAATGTATAAAATTAACACAATAACAATCACACAATGAAATGAAACATCGTTTAAATGATAGGTGCACGCACTATCAATTAAGATGTAAAACAAATCAGTACCAGCAATTATGAATAATTTGTACAAAAATAAATAAATTTTGCTTTGTAGAGTTTCACCTATTATTGAAAAGGTCATTCATCTAAACATGTGTAAAACCGACATTAGCTTAATAAATTTTATTAGTTTTCTTACGATTACACACTTTATAAATAATCATTTAATACAAATATAAAAAAGCTGATTTTAAGTTTTCTTAAAGGGTAAATCACCCGTAAAAGTTTAGAAAATCTATATTACTAGAAAATCTATACTACTACAATGCTGGAAATAACTTTCCATAATATTTAGGTATGTCTATCGAAGTCTGACAGGAAGGCTATCTCGAATTATAATGAGTTTTGGTTTTGACGAATTCTAGAATTTAGTAATAAGTTTTAACGTTGATTAAAGTATTTTTTGGATTATATTTTTAAAATTGATATTTAAATCTTAAAATAACAAAAATGTCCTATACATTTTTGTTATTTTAAGATTTACTACATGCAAGAGAGATATGGTAAATAGGCGCATTGAACCTGCGCTGACAATAAGGAAGCCTATAAGTAAATATTCACGATTTACGACGATCACAATATATTGTATTATAGTAATCTATACTACATTCTTCATTATTATGACCCTATAATCTGCCATGGTCTACATTTAGCAAATTTTTATTGACTTGCTTGTGTTTTATTTGACTATAAAAATTTCATACTGGTTCTACATGTAAAATTCTTATAAAAACACGGATATTACACATATTCCTTAATGGCCACGCCTTAACCAAACTTCCTGTAGGAAGTTATCACTTAACAGTATAAAATTTTCGATGAAAAAAAAAATACATTAAATATTAAGGCAATCGCAATATATTCTGAAATATAGGTAGGTACATACATATATTATCGAATTACAACAATATCTATTATAAACTATAAAGAAATTTCTCAATGTTTATAATTTCTTCGAAGTTAAGATTTCGTATGTAAATTTCTGACCTACAAATGAATAAACCGCGACTGATGAAACATATTTAACTTCACGAAATGACTTTAAAGTATTTTATTTTGTAAAGTATAAAAAAAATGTAGACAACGACCGTAAATTATTGTTAAAACTTATTACGTTATTAATTAGCACGTAAAAAAGTACACACTAATTTAATTGATTGATTTATTTTTATTGCAATTATCTATAAATCACTTTAAATTAGTCTTTTATTGTGGTTTTCATGTTTAAAAACTTAAGTAATAGGTCATTAAAGTAAATAAGATTTGACATTCAACATGTCGTGGCCGCCCTGAAGTTAGCTGTAGATGGGTGTGATTTAAGGATTTTTTCTTACTTTTGATTATTTTCTTCTAAGATGAACAATGCGCAAAAAGCTAACTTCAGACCAGCCGCGACTTGTTAACCCTACTGTAAATGTAAGTTTCCAAACAATAATATTTTAATTTCGTTATTAAAATATATTTTAAGATGCGTATGAGTAATATCGTTTAATTATTTTGGCACAATATACTTTTTATAAAAATTCAATAATTTTTCTTATATATATAATATAAATTTATAATATACAGTACTTATTTTTTTTATTTTCTGTTTTAACATCTTTAACACTTTCCACACAAATAATTGTATTTAGCATAAAAGTAAAAGTTACATAATTATGTCGGATGAACTAATTACGTAATTGCATTTAATTTAATATTCACAGATATAAAGACTAATCTGCTAGGACCCAATGAAATCTTGTGAAATGCTTTATGTTGGATGCATAAATCATTTAAATTTAATAATTAAACGCATTTACTCCTATAATATATATATGTTAATTATTTACGAAAAGTAAACAAATCTATATATGAATACTTACCAATATTTCTAGTAAGTCCGAAGTACATCCTGGATATTTTTGTAACATAACGATCATTCACAACTAAAAGTTTAGCTTTTAATGATAACAAAAGCAACTTACGAAAAGTTAAAGAAAATCTAAAATACGTATGACTATCACTAAGAATGTGTAGGCACTAACTGACCGCAGCATATTCGCGCCCCACTGCATGTCTTGTATACAGTCGCGGACAAAAAGTTATAATTTTAAAATATTTTTGCTATGTTGTGCGAAGCTAATTAATTATAGAGAAAAACCTCGAATTACTTCTCTTTTTCAAATGTTGATTGAGCTCCTTGATAATATTAAGCATCCACAAATTTTTACTCTCTTGTTTTACCTAATATTGTTTGTTGTAAAATTAGTTCCAATGTCAGGGTAAGTTAAACAATATCAAAATAAAACATTTAATACGCCTATTCGTTCTTATGTAAAGCTATAATAGTAATTAAAATTTTATTCTTATGTGACCAATAATATTTAACCGTAAAAGGGCCTAAACTATAAAACTGAGACGCATATTAACACCAGGTTAAATATAGTCAAAAATTAAAAATCGTATTTCTGGAACAAATTATTTTCTGAAAATAATCAAATAATAAATATAATAAAACAATGTAAAACTGAATAGATTATAATAAAAATAAGCCTGTACTGTATTGTCTTCAGTCCACATTTCCTATCAACGTTTGGCAATACCGCCTAGACGCAACGGATTCACCGGCGATGTTACAATACACACACATTATTGTATTTCTTATCTAATAAATCTATATGCAATAGCTGGTGTCGATTTCCCCTTTCAACACTTCTGCTTCCTAGAGGTCTTTTTGTTGTTAAATCGAATTAGGTACAACTATTTCATTGTCATATGAAATCGATTATTTATTGACTATTGTAATCTATATATATAAAATCGAAAGGTCACTCACTCATCACGAAATCTCAGAAACTACAAGTGCTAGAAATCTCAAATTTTGCATAGGAGTTACTTATAGGACGTAGGTGCTCGCTAAGACGGGAATTTGCAATATTCGACTTCTAAGGGGTTGTTTTTGGGGTCGAAAGTTTGTATGAAACTTAGTTACTACAAATGCTAGAAGTCTCAAATTTTGCATAGACGTCACTAGGACGTAGTCATGGAGACAGAAATAATAACATAGTTCACGCGGGTGTAACCGCGAGCGGGCCGCTAGTATAATATATTAGTAGTTCAGTTTGGAGACGGACGGATTAACACTAGTCTCGTAGACATAGAGAATGAGACACCACTCTCACAATTTCCGCCTTGTTTAGAGATATTGTGCCTTAAACAGCTGGATTTCACGTTTCGTTTGACGAGAACCAAATGATTCGTAAATTAATGTATTAATAATAAATAATCCAATTTGTAATAATAATAAATAATCAATCCCAAGTACATCAAACCCATAAACATTGCATTCACAATCAGGCACTGGTTCACTGGCGCCATAATTTATATCTTTCTATTAATTATAATTTTTTTTTTACTATTCCATTAATTTTAGTTCAATTCATAATTCATAATACGTATAAAATATTTATCTATGACCTTTGTAAAGAAACACGAAAAGGCATTCTACAAATGCATTTTATCTGATCGGCAAGTAGTTAAGTATTCACGGAACTATAGAATGAGCGGATATGGTAGATAATTCCTTCAAAAACCATCCAACTGAGCTATGAGATGTTATCAAATACTTAATTGTTAATTAGGCATTTGTTTACTACGTATTGTAAAATAGACACTAAGCCTGTATTAGGAGATATTATAAAATGACAACAAACATTGCTTACAAATTACTGTAGCTAGAAGACGCTATCCTCTTAACTAACTTGACTTCAATCATCATTTTAATTGTTACTATAAAAACCTACATCAGTGATATTAAAATATAACTCAGTATTAAACCATCGCTCACACGTCACACTATCACACGATGGACTTATCTACTGTGTAATAAATTTGAAATATATTTGAAGGCTGCTAAATTTAATTCTCAAAATAGTAAGAATTATCAAGACCACTTATGTATAATCGATGAAATTACTAAAGTCAATCACGCAACATTTATATACAGTATTCATTTATATATGGATTTATTATTATTAACACAAACAAGGCCGCCGTTAATATAGGGGTTGCGCGCAAAGTGAACGTAACCGGCACGCTTCGACGCCCTGATGTAGATAGACTTACAAAGAACTGAGAATATAAAGATGGCATAATATCTAAGAGTATATAAATAATATACAAAAATTTCAATATTTTAAGTAACATTTTTAAAATTATATACCAAGTTTAGACTTAGAAACCAAATATATATTTTAAAAGACGTATAAACATTTGGACCATACCATTCCAAAAGGCGCGGGTTTAAATCTAGCTACGTTTACATAAATACGTTTTGTAAAAAGTATTTCTATAATGATATTTATATCGTATTAGTGTTCAATTAGCTCACAATTATTGATTAATATTACTATAAATACACTTATTCAATAAATCCTTAGTTCAAGAATTTGTATCTAATAAATTTATTTTCACATAAAACATATGTAATTCATTTTCGGCTTTGAAAATATTTATTTTCCTCTTCTCTTAAAATAGAGCAGGTATTATATCAAAATTTGAAGCTCTATTAAAAACCTAAAACTTATATTGATGGATTTTTTACGCAATTTGTTGTCAGTGTAGACGTTAGTAAAACGCGCGTTCGCTTAAAAATTGGCACACAACGGAAACGTACCTAATTAGTAGCTTACAACTGTTATCTTAATAGTTATAATGATGACACAAGAATTTTCTTACTGACACACATACCGATATAATTATGAATTGTTATATTTGAACCTTTGAACTTCAGGCAAAAGGCATAATGAGTTGAGTTTAAATACGCTACATAATTATTTACTTAAAAAATATAATTAAATTAAATATGAAAAATATTAGGGACAAGCAAAATATTAAGTTTCCAATAATATAGAGAAAGACGATATAATCAATGTAATTTAATTTTAATTTCGAAACTGATTTTTTATAATTTTTGAAACAATGATTCTTTTATATGGGGGTAGAGATAAGGAGCACCATCTCATATAAGGATTCAGCTGTAAAAGTAAATAGTAAATTATAATTCAAAATTCCGAATGACGTTAATATATAGAAAGGTATGCTATGAAAACTGAATATAGAAAACGTGAAGTATACTGACTGAGTTTGGATAATTATATTTTTAATGACGATAATCGAATATTCTTTCGAAAATATTCCAATAATCTAACTGCGTGTGGCGCGATCTTTAAAAATTATCTTGTGGTACCTTTATTTTACATTTTTTGATAGACACTCTTTAATTCAATAATTAAGTAATTTTTTCTAATATTACAAGCGTGAAATTTTGTGAGGATGGATGTCTATTCAAATTTCAGACAGAAACTACTGAACGGATTTAGATGACACTTTACAGTAATAGAGCTAACGTATCAGAATAGCACATAGGCTATTTTTTAAAAAATTTTGTTGAATTTGGTTATAATATGACAAAAAATTCAAGTAGGCAAAGTTGCGTATTAGTCGCTAGTTGTGAATAAAATTTGTCATTGCTCCTATGTTCCGAGTGGTGTATTAAGCTTGAAATGTATGACAATAGCGTAAGTTCCAACTTCCTAGAGCATGTGTCAAGAGTAGCTATCATTAAAACATATACAACATACATAACGCACCATGCTATACGTAAAAGCGAAGAAGGTTGATACTGAGATGCAGAACGCCACGCTTCACCAACGGAGCGTTAAGAACAGACCCGTAATAGCAACATACACTGATCTAATGTTCTCGAATTGTGAGCCAGATGTTCTTCGAGCTATTTGCTTTGTATTGAGTGTATTATTTAATATCATCTGTTTTTATATAAATGTGGTAGAAAATAATTAAAGGTAAATAAAAGCTCTTGCTGCTAGCACGTGAACTAGCAGCAAGTAGTATGAGTACTTTAATAAAAAAGCTGAAATTTTATCAATCTTCAATCTATATAATCAAAATACACCTATATATGTAATCAATTACCTATATGTGTATTTTAAAATTTTGATTTACTTAATAGTAACAAACTATATAGGCTACTATTTAATTTAACTAATTACCAAAAAGTTTAAGTGGGTGAAGCAGCATTCAAAACTGTAGATATATTAGTTGTAAATTATAAGAATTCTAACAAAGAATTTTATAAAATATTTGTTGTTGTTGTAAATGGCTATAAAATACTTATACGTTAGAAATTTAACATGTATTATGTTTTTAATTACTAGGTTATATTTTTTTATAAAATACTTTCTATTAACTGACATGTAAATCAGTCTACAAGAACGAAATTCTCACTTTGTAAACATATTAGATATAATAATGAAGACAGTATATTTTCAATGAAAAAGGATGTTTCATGACAATTTTTGACTCTCTAAGATAGGATATTTATCGTCACATATAGGTACATTCATACTAGAACTTCCTTTCCCAACTAATTTAAGCAGAAAAACACACATATAAAGCAAACAAAGGTGAAAAGTTTAAACTCGACAAATTAAGCTTGATAATAAATAATATTGAAAGTAAAACTCAACTTAACACTTTTCACATTCACAGTACCAAATAAATAGTTTACAATAATTAAATTACATACTTACTGTGTCAACCGACATAATTCCTCGGGCAGTTCAGTTATCTTGTTATCGCTGATGTCGAGGTGTGTCAGGGTGGTTAAAGCACAGGCCTGTGGAGGCACTGAGGGCAGAGCGTTGCCGCGTAAGCGCAGTACGCGCACCGCAAACCCGTCAGATGCATGTTGGTTTAACGCCGTTGATAAATGTGATCGACTGCCACTGCTGAGGTCCAGCACGTTAGGAGGCTGTGTGCTTTGTGTACCCTGGACAAATAAAAAAATATATATATCTTGAACCATTGTACATTTTCTTTATATTATCTGTCATTTTTTATTTATACAGGTGAGTCATATTGAACTTTCCGGTTTTGGAAGGACGTTGCACGAAGAAGGGAAGGAGTAGAAGGGTGGGGATGGTGTCATTAGACGCGCCATGACATGCAGTTTTAGTGTGAGCAATGGCTTGGTCGGGACAACATCGTGCGTTCGTAGTTGAAGAGTTTATTAAAAATGGCGGCTCCGTGATCACAACACAGCGTGCGTTCCGTTTACATTTTGCTATTGGTCGACGTGATCCCATTCCCACTGGACCAACAATCAGAAATTGGGTATCAAATTTTAGAGCAACATCATCAGCATTAAAAACAAGACCACAAGGCCGAATTAGGACGTCAACGTCAGCGGAAAACGTGGATAGAGTGCGGGCTTCAATTCAACAATCCCCTCGGCGTTCTGTTCGGAAACATGCCGCTTCACTAGGATTATCTTTCAGTAGTGTCCGCAGAATACTGCATAGAGACCTTAAATTTCACCCATACAAGATTCAGGTAGTGCAAGAATTAATAGTTAGAGACTTAGACACACGAACAAATTTATGCCGCGACATTCAGCAGATCCCCCGCACTGCTGTTTTGATCTTCAGTGATGAGGCACATTTTCACCTCGCCGGAACTGTCAACAAACAGAATTTTCGATACTGGGCTGAGAATAACCCACGAAACCTACACGAACGACCACTTCACAGCCCTCGAGTGACAGTGTGGTGCGCTATTGCAGAGTTTGGTGTGTGGGGTCCCTATTTTTTTGAAGAAGATGGTCAAGTCGTCACAGTTACCTCTGCTCGGTATTGCGACATGCTTGAAACTTTTCTGAAACCGAAATTGGAGGAATTAACGCAGAATCATGACAACGATAACATCTGGTTCCAACAAGATGGTGCTACAGCCCATACATCCAGGCGTTCAATGGAAATCCTGCGACAAATGTTTCCCGGTCATCTCATTTCTTTGCGAGGTGACGTTGGGTGGCCGCCGAGATCACCTGATTTAACCCCCTGCGATTTCTTTCTCTGGGGTTACCTGAAGGAAAAGGTGTACACGCATCGTCCCCGAACCATCGATGAACTGAAGGCTGCAATCACGGAAGAAATCAATGCTATTCCGCTGAATATGACTCGACGAGTAATGGACAACTTCCGGGAAAGGCTTCAGCAGTGTGTGGTCAATGGAGGTAGACATTTACAGGATATCATTTTTAAAACCAACTAAATTAAAACTGCATGTTATGTGCTTTCAAACAATAAAATAATTTTTACTGCATGTCGCTTTGTTTTTAATACACACCTTATTGAAATCGGAAAGTTCAATATGACTCACCCTGTATATATATTTTTATATTATATATTTTTATCGGGGAGAATCAACTGTTTTCTTTTTAATTTGGCACGACTCAACCAACACAAGCAACAAGTATACTCAACAATGTTTTGAATTTTTGTGAAAAGTGAAGAAAGATCAGTTCACAAGTTACGTCATTATGTTACCACACTAACAATGATATATTTAAGTACAATAACAAAATAAAATAATTTCACACTAAATTTCACTACTCGTATTATAAAAAATAATAAATTATAAGTATTATATCAGATAAATTATTCGTAAGTTTCTTATCTTTACAATAGTAGTTACATAAAGGAAATAGAAAAACAATGCAATCTATTTTACAATGAAACAATAAAAAAATTATAATCAACTTCACGCTGTACCCCGCGCATAGCAGGGTAGGCAGGGAATCAAGTGTTAAGACACTCCGTTCCCCACTTTCCGCTGAATTCTAGAGTGCAATAAGTCCGAGTTGACTCCTGTTGAATATCGGAACTCAACACCGCGCTCTTGCCTCGACACTAGAGCTCTTCCAGCTTTACGCTATATCCCGCATATTGCAGGGTAGGAAGCGGGAACTTAGTGTTAAAACACTTCACTCCGCACTTTCCGCCGAATAAATACTTATATGTAATCAAATTAAACATTACTTGGACGTACCGCGCTTTCATATCTTTCTTTATATACAGAGGGTTCTAAACTGTCCAAAAACACATCGTCATTGCTATGTTGTGAAAACACATCTAAGCTATCGATCTCCTCCTCTTCGCATTTCATTATATTATTTTCAACCATTCCAAAATTTTCTAAATATAATAAATACTATTCATCTTAGGCGTTCTTCACTATTTTTATATGCACATTCCAATTTTTTCACATTAAATATTTGTTATTCTAGAATCGAATTAAACTCAAACACTTGTATTAAGCTCATATATTACAGGCGCGGCCGTCGAACCCGTGCAACGATATGCTTATAGACTTTGAAACAATTTGAAGTTAAATTGTTATTCTGGTCACGACAGTGTTCACTTGATAAGCGACATTTAAGTGTCCTTGCTCACCTCCTATGGCAATATGTACCTCACTTGAACTTAAACTTGGATTTTAAGATCTTAACCTTATTGCACCTTTTTTTTTATTAATGTTATTTTTTTAGTCTACGTATGTCACCAATGGTATGTCACAATAAAACGCGTCAAAGTTAATGCTCAGTACAGTTTTGACTGACTCAGACGCCCGCCCGCTGAGCATTTGGGATACGTAGAGCGTAACAACTGTTGTAGGGCGGAGCAAACATTTTCTAATTAATACAGCTTATTTATTTATTTATCTTTTTAGTGATGGTATAAAATTTAAATAATCATTCAATTTTACTTTTAACATATAATGTTATATTATAATTTTTAAAAAGCTTATTACAATTTTTAATTAGTTGCAATATATCAAGTTGCATAAAGAGCTGATTATGAATTGTTTAATGTTTCATATTTTTTTCTCTAATTTCTTAATTAATTATTTTATTTTATAAATTGTATATGTAAATATAAATAAAAAACTACACATCTTTACTTTCTTTCAATTTACATAAAAATATATGGAGTCACAACCCTTAACATAAAAAAAATACACATCTAAATGTCAAAAGATTGTCTAACTGAGCAGATTTCTAGTAATTTGCCGCTTTTGTAAACGGATCGTTAGTTTGCGAAGTGTACCGGAATCGATTCCCAATCTTAAACTCGATTATAAAATACCTATGAGTAGATATAATTTAACCATCGACCGTTCACTATTGTAGTGAAACATGCTATTTGTTTGAAATTACATAAACGTTTATATAATGCACGTATTCACATGTTGACTAATAACGTCATCATACGATTAAAATCCTATCACAATGTTTTTACATAATACGTTGGTAAGATACAGTGGGATTGGGATACCTCTTTTAGCCAGCTGTACCACATATTTCGTTCCCAAACGGTGTTGAAGCCAAGAAACAGATGATTGATTCCAGCATCTACCAAATTGTTGCTTGGACAACGTGGTTTTACGCACAGTACTAGCTTTTGTGCTTTTGGCTGGCAGAGCTCTATGATGCCGCCACTTAACTCTAGTAAATCCCACGACACTCCTGTAACAAAATAATAAACAAATTATTCAAATTTTAAAATATCAATATAATAAAATTCAGTACCTTTTTATTGTTATTCCTCAATTTACTCATTTATTATTTTTTATTGAGGCCATCGCGGCTCAGTGGGACAAACGTGGTTATGGGTTCGATCAACACTCGGGAAAATTAATTATTTTAATTTTTTCGCTCTGGTGACAAAATGCGCCGTTGGACTTTGGCTTCGTCGTTGGACGCAAAATTATGAATTTGAACGGAAAGCAGAGAAAGGAGTGTCTTAGCACTGGGTTCCCTTTTCCCATTTTGCTCTATGTGACCATTTTATTTATTAATATTTATAAGTTTTAATCCGTTTCGGTTAAAGTTCTAAAACTTTTACTTTCTAGTGACATAAACAACTTACCATATGTATGCAGCTGAGATCCAATTATATGAGCAAGCCGCGGCTTCCATTGTGGAAAAACGTGACCTTTCAGTACAAACACTGTGCCTGAACGCAACACGCCAGACCTGCTAGCAGGACCTGCGCACCATCGTAATGAATGACGCAGCTCTGGATCCACGGCAAGTCTTAGCTGCCGAGCTACGGATGTCCAACCATTCTTCGCTAGAAAATCATCTTGAATCTTCAAAGGAAACTCATTAAGCTCTAAACGTCGAGAATTTTCTCCACCTATCTGGATCCATAGAGTCAAGTCTTCGTTGAAACCCAATTTTTTGTTGACATCCTCAACCGTGGTATACTGTGATACTTTGATGAGTTTGCTGGGTGCATCCACAGCGAAAGGCTCGAGTCCGTCAAATACTCTTATCCAGGAGAATTCCGATCGTGGTCTAAATCCTCTAGTTGAAGCGAGTCGGCGTAGTGACTTGCGGGGGTGCGATGGTGCATGTAAGCTGTCGTCACACACCATGGCCGCGGCAGATGGACGCGAGGCGCGGAGGCCGACGCCGCAATGCCCGTGCGCACGGAGCATGCTCTTGCATTACAAATGGGTCGATGGTGGGGGTGGGAAACATATCGCTCGGTCAGTCGGGAATACGACATGGAAATGCTAATTTCGATATCTATACGCAAATTAAGTAGGGGCATTTTTTAATGTGAGATATTTTCGTCTGTAAATATTTTTCCATATGGATTATACTTGTTAAAAACAATTTTAATAAGTAAAACTTCGTTAACACATTTAGTAAGGGAGCGTTTGCTCGTAAAACTTGGTTCCGCACTAACAATCACCCCACTTGCTGACTCACCTGTTGGATCGAGGATCGTGGACCCTACGTATAAAGAACAAAAGTTAAACGGTAGGTACAAGATCTACTCGTACAGAACGTATTTAATATTATAAATAAATTTCAAAATGTTTACAATGGGACTTGGAGTCTATCTATATTTTGTTTTTCATTTTTCATCCACTTAGAAACATTGTGTGGCGGAACACAACGTAGAATTTTATACAAAAACAAAAACTATAAATAATAAAAAAACATCTTTCATAAATTTTGGAACTCACAACCATTTTGTTACGCAAAATTCGTTCTTCGTTGAAATGCATAAAAATATTAGATATTTTAACTTAGGCACTGCATATCAAATTTGTATATGAACTATATATCTAAAATAAATAAAAGACATTTAATTAACGATTACATTTATTTACAAAGTTTACATGTAAATACATAAATTACATTAGCAATATGAATAATTATTACAATTTACTAACCACTTATTTCATACAGTATAATCTACCAGGGATAGTTCTTATGTATTCTTCCCGTACACGAGCAGGTAGCGTTGCACATGCCCTGCGTACAAACGTTTACTTGTCTAGAGAGAGATTCACAGTTTGAGTAGAAATCTTTGACAGGACAAGAGTTGGAACACAATGAGTCCGATATACAACTGTCTGGACAGTCTCCGCACTGGGGTCCGACTTTGTAGGGAAACTGAATTATAGTTTCGTAGTTACCCCTGAAAATACAGTTTATAAAAGTAAAATTATATAACAAAAAAATGTTGTCAATATCGATTTAATTTTGTATTGGAAATGGGAAACATTTGTTCAAGCGAAATAATATAATATAATATTGAGATTTTAGAGTAACAAAAGGTATTCATTATTAGTTGCAGAAATACTTAGAAGCTTAGACGAAATTTGAACTAAACTAAAAACTAAAAATTAAAAACAAATGTGTAGGTAAATTAAAAAATAACTGCGTACCCAACCAACTGTGTTACGTCGATATAGTAAACATATAGAATGCATTTACTAATTTCCTTAATTCTCTTCTTAAGACTTCTTAAGTTATAATTAGTTTTCAATGCTATTTATTAAATAGTAAACTTAAGTTTTAGATTTTTACATAAACACAAAATGTTGAAAAACTTAGCAATTATACATCTATTCTATTAACTATTTTTTTCACTCAGGCGTTAGTAATTTATTGTTAATCGCTTGAAGTACATGATGCTTTAAACTTTATCATTAATCAAATTACCGTGTAAAAAACAAGAATAACACAAAGGATTTTAATAATACAATGGATTATTTACTGTGCTATTTATTATTTTTTATTCTTCACAGGGTTCCGTAATCCCAAAAATTAAATTTAATTCTTGTAGGATCAATTTGTTGTCAATCTGTCATGACTCTTTTTCTTAGGTATATGTGAAATTTAAGAAAAAGAAAATCTGTAATTAATGTCTAATACCAGATACATCCCTTTTGACTTATAATTAGGTATATTTTTTTTGTGAGAAGCAACAACTTACGGTACAAATAAACGGTCTTTTTTTTCTACGCAAGTATACCACATATATACCTATTTATGATTCATTTCCTTAAAAAAACTGTGTGTGAATTGTAAATAATTTATTGTCCCAAGTGGGAATCGAATCCACAACCACCGCTCTTACAGCTCTTACCTGTTTTTCTTTTATTAAATTTACATAAGAACATATTTAAATGTTAAGCACTTAATTGCAAGAATTGTATTGTACTCAATCCCTACAATTAACTATATTATTAAATTGTCAATCTGTTTTGCCGGAAGCAAGCGCTGGATTAGGCATATAAAAACAACTTTATTATTAAAATATTTTATTGAATTTATTAAAATAATCTTCAATAAATCCAAATTAACAAATAATTTTGTATGAGAAATGCACTATTTTCATAATTTCATTCATACAAGAAATACTTATAAAGTTATTTTTGTACTGAACAAGTAATTTATCGTAGACAGATCATATCACGTATTATTTAAGGTTACAGAACAATGTAATGACCTAGACGTGACGTTGGTTGTAAGCTCATTACAAGAAAAGAATGCCAATTATTTGTAAATTGAACTTGATGAGCATAGAAAAAACTAAAACTTAATTATAAAGCTTATCTAATTTTTTGCCAGCTTCACGCTGTATCCCGCAACAAGCAAGGTAGGCAGAGGGAACCTAATGTTAAAACTCTTTCCTCAGTTTCCCCCCAGTTTTCGAAGTTTTCGGGTTTTCATTTCCTCTAGTGGGAATCGAACCTACAACCTATCACGTTTATAATCACGCTTGTGGCCCTCGCCGTAACTTCTATAATTAGTCATCATTAATGTTTTTTCTACGACATTTGTATACACTAACTATATTTTAATCGTATATACCGCATTACGTGTCTTATAATTTTAAAATTAGTCACGACGAAGCTTTTAAACAACTTTGTATAGATAAAAGCAATAAAAACTAATAGAGAATGCAAAACAAATGTTAACCGCAAATAGTATACTGCAAAGTCCTTTACGTCTACAGGTGGGTACATTAGTATTTAAATGTACAATTACTATTCCTCCATCGAAAAATATATTTAATTCTAATATTAAACACGAGAGCTAAGCACAGCTTCGTTACGGATATGAATATTTTAACTTGTTCATATCTCACTTAGCAAAAGAATGTAATGATAATATTTATATGTAAGTATATTTAGATGTCTTAAGAAGTTTATCTGGATATGAAAAACGAAAATTCAATATTAATTATGTTTATTTATATCAGCTTCACTATATATCCCGCACATAGCAGGGTAGGCAGAGGTAATCTAGTGTTAAGACACTCCGATTACTTTCCGCCGAATTCTGGAGGCATTGCGTGTTGAGTGGCGGAAGTCAACGCCGCGCTTTGCTTTGACACCAGAGCAAAGAAATGGAAATATAAATTTAAATAAATATTTCATTTCCTCGAATGGGGATCGAACCCACAACCAGTCCCATTTACAGTCACACTTTGTAGCCCTGCATGGCGATGCCTGTTTTATATTCAATATTTATCAAATTATTATAAAAAATATTATAATTTAACTTACGTAGGGCAGTAATGGCAGACATAGTTGTAGAATTGTCCCCAAGGGCCACCTGCACACCGGGCCACTCCGCAGCCGACCTTGTGGCTGGTGGCCCAAACCATCTGAGTGTAGTGACCGACTGCTTTCAAATTTCTTACTGGTGCTCCATATGTGAAGTTTTTGTATTCAAGAAACCAACTTTTAATGGCGAAAAACCTGAAATGTCATTATTTGACTGTTATTCTATCTTTATAAATATATTAGTTACAATTATACCAAACGACGACGTTTTATTTTGCGATGAAGCATACATAACAAGAAAGTTTAATGTTTTGAAGTTTCTAAGAAATTCCTTTGTTAAAAGTCACAATGTGAATAGCATGAATAAATCATTAATTACCTATACCGTCGCCGGCCTAGGTACATTCAAAAAGATAGATTGTCTGATACAAACACCGTATAAGCAAATGAATGAGTATTGTTATTTGGAACAATAAATTTGCCGAAAATATAATGTATTTAAATATACTTCTCGGTAAAATAATGGAGGTATGCAAGTAAAAATATATGTGTGTACCTACATATTTTACATTTGTCATATAAGACATTCAATCATCAATTAGACGTTTGTAAGTAAATCTCGCTAACTTAATTTACTTACATTATGTAAATATAATGTAAGTAAAGTCAGTATGAGAGTGAGAGTCTAATAGAAAGAAGGAAATAAACAAATTCGAACGTTTAAATATTATCGCTGATACAAAAAAACCTGAGTTAATTATTTAATAATGGATATACCCATTACGAAACTTAGAGAAGATGAATAGTGCATCATAGTACCTTTTGTACGTCTTTTAACAAATATAATTTATCAATTTAAGCAATAAAAATTTTAAAATATTTTGATATGACTTTGGTTAATATATATTTTAATTTTTTTGGACTCAAACAAGCTATAAAGTTCATAAGCATTTGAAACTTAGGTTAAGCTTAACCTAACTTAAGCTATCAAAAAAAGGAAGAATTATACACCGGTATACGAAATGTTTTATCTTAACATAATTATCTCAAGCAACATAATAATAAATATTAAAGTACATATAAATATAAACAAAGGGCATGTGATTATTGCCATGTCAGTCTGTGAAATCTTTAATTAGATGTTCACGAATTCCCTATTATCTTTGTACTACGGTTAAAAAATCGTGCGCAAGAAAAATACAACGGACAAACAAAGAAATACACGTAAAAAACGTTTGTACCAAACGTTTAAATAGCAATCACTTAATGTAAAAAATTATTTTGTCTGAAAATTATTACAATAATACTAAATATAAAGAGAACTATAATTGAAAAATCATAATATAAAACATTTTATGTTAAAATTATTATTTTGACTAATACATAAAGCTCAGCCAAAAGTACAGGGATACCTAATAAAAAAGGATTTCGAGAATTTTTTCACGGAGACGAAATAAAATGGAATAAAAGTATGAATTACAGAAAAGAAAACAGCACGACAAGGATCATAGAATCCTCGTAAAGAAAAACAATAGCGAATACTAGATTCTTCTCCAATTTTGTTAAGTATAAAAGAAATCGAAAAGATTACGTCTGATTTCTACTCACCAAGGCGTTTTTAGTGAGGATGCAAAAAGATTTTGTCCGCAGCTTCCTAAATACGGTACAGTATTTTCACTGGGATCATTATGAGTTAAAAATATACACTTATCTGCATATCTTTGAGCTTGCTGAGCAGCAAGCGGATGCCATGACTGTAATACAAAAAATCTGTATATTACTATTAAATACAAGCAAATAAATGAGAATATTATGTAGAATTATAGGTGCTAAAATTCTCAAATATTTTTTTACACATAGTGGAAACATCAAGTTCTAGTAAAAAACTGTATCAATTGCCTAAATACAAAACATAGAATTAAGTCTTATTCACTATATACCTGTGTAGATAATATGTTACAAACATTCGAGTGATATATTAGGTAAACGTTTTATTACTCCTAGCTATTAATAAAAATAAATAGATAAAAAATTACAATTAATAAAAAAATAGATATTAATAAAAATAAAAATTATTAATAATTATAATTACTTTTTAAATAATATAACGTACCATTAGAAGCATATTAGAAGCAGTCGGACGCACTTTTGTGCGGAAAAAATTGTGATACAACACAATTTTACGCCTCACGACTGATCTGCTAGGACTCAAACCATTTTCGGGAATTTTACTCGAAGGAAAAAGTTCTGCAAATTTTAAATGATTATATTTCATCACATTTAATGCTTTAAAGAAAAAGAAAATCTAAGCAATAATTATAAACAAATACGAAAACTTACGTCTGTGCCCCCAAGGCTTGGTAGTTTGTTGTTGTATAACATTGAATAAATAAAATAATGATATTAAGAAAATTGTGCTGCGAAACATCTTAACTTATTGTGTGACACCTAAAGACAATTGTAAATACGTTAGCCTAAAAACCGTAAATATTACTATAATGGGAATATTAAGGCAAAAAGAGGTAATAATTATAATGAATATATTATTTTATTTATTATAATTATTTTATTTTAAATATATTAAAAATGTGCCCTTTAGACATTTAAAATAAATGAAATATTTTATACTATTTACTATTCGCTGTAAAGCTCTCGTAAAAGGAAATCGGAATACATCACGATCTTACTTCCCACTGTATAATGACCTTAATTGTCAATAACTTTTGAGTAAGAAAAGCGTAAATTGATGATTGTATACGATGATTAATACAAAAATGTATAAAAATTCAAAAGTTCTCGTTCTAAGTGGGAAACGAAATATCTTAACAAAAAAAAAACAAAACTAAACTAACTAACTAAATGAATTTAATTGTATTTCATTATACTATCATTATAAAAGCTATATAAAATTTAGTTATTAAGGAATTCTAACTTGGATATTTTCAGATAACATTTTTCAGCATTTATATAATCTTAAGTACTTTTTACCTTATATTTTTTTATATTTAAAATTTACAGGAACATTTTACGAAGCTACGTTACTTATTATTCTTAAAGGAGAGTATGGTACTAGTTACTTAATAAAAAAATTAATTAAAAAAATCCTTAAGTACTTATAGCTTAACGTTTTATTCCACATAGCTGAATAGGCGGAGAACAGCCAGTGTGAGGACACTCAGTTCTCTATTATCTACTATAATAGTAGACATTACGAATTGAGTGACGAAACCCAATGTTATAACATGTTTATTCAGGTATCATATTCATTCACAATTAATTATACTCAATTCTTACAATTAAATTTGCTCAGAGAGATGTTTTACTATCATTTCTTATAATAATAAATAATAAGTTTCCATTACACTAAATTTTTACTGACTCTACATTTAATTCATTTGCTTTTAGTATCATCTGATTTTATACGATGACGCTTCCTTCGTTCATCAAAATATTTATAAGTAATAATTATTATTTAGTATTTTAATACTATATTTTAATATATCTTTAGATATGTATGCATTTAATTTTTTCACTGTTCTAGGAAATCATGAAACTTGTTTTAAAATAATTAAATTTATTTCAACGTAAAAATCGTTAAAATTTTATAAATTAGAGACAAATATACAGTTCTACATAATTAAAACATCTTACCTGTTTCTTTATAAATTCACAATGTTTATTTAAATACACTTCAACAAGAGAATTTATATAGTTTTTACTGAATTTGATACAGTAAATCAATAGTTATATAAACAAAACTTATATGTAATTTGAGTATTGCTACTTAGAACAATAAGGAATTACTATTTCATAAAAACAATCAGATACGGCCGCTACCGCGCATTGCGAGCGTAAGAATTCAAATAAATAAGCGACCGAGTGACCGTATACTGTATACTATAGTGAATTAATGAATAGCTGCAAAACGATCCTCAATATAAAATTTATCTTTAATGGCCTAGCATAAGCAAAAAATCATATCACGGTGGTCTTGCTAAGTACTTGCTTGTATTTTGCTTCATTATACTATAAAAATACAGCTGGTAACACATACCTACGCACGTCTTTCTTTTGTTATATCTAATTGTCTAAAATGAAAGAGAATGGAGGCGATTTATATGATGAACGAGGCTTACGAAAACCACAAAATATATTATTTCTTAAAAAATTATAAAAATGAAAAAAAAATTATATCACAATTTTTAAGCTTACAATATCAGAAATCAATCAGAATAAATTGTTATTTATAAGATACTGAATTTACAAATAAACATCAGAATTGTACAGATGTTATCTCATATAAGAAAAATATTTTAATTAAGCAACATACCAGTAGCGTATATATTGTTAATTAAAATTTTTGAAGTTATTTTAAATATAATATCTAATAATGAAGGCAGCGTATTGCTATTATAATAGTTTCTGGTATATTTGATTGTTTTTAGCTGAAATTAAAACGCTTGATAGATATTTCAAGTCTACATTTCAATTGGAGCTTAGCATTTACAGTGTAGAGTATATGATAGAAGTTCTAATTAGTTCATGAATTGATATGCACCGTTCAAACTATTACTTATTTTATAATAATTACAACAAAAGCCTCTAAATATTTAGTTTTTTTAATATTTTTGTTTTTTTTCATCAGCTTCACGCTGTATCCCGCACACAGCAGGCAGAGGTAACCTAGTGTTACAACAGTCCATTCCCCACTTTCCGCCGCCTTCTGGAGGCATTGCGTGTCGATTAGCCTGGACACCAGAGCGAAGAAATGAAAATATAAATTTAAATAAACACATTTTCCCGCTGCGCCACGACTGGCCTCGTCTCGAACTTATGTAAGGGGATTGAGGATAATTTAAAACTGTAGCCCAGATTTCATATATTTTCATAAATATTCACACCTCAAACATAAGAATAAAGAAAATAAAATATCAACATAATTATATTATTCTGATTATCACAACGAGGACTTTTAATAAATTCATATTTCACGAAAGGCTTACAACAGGATAAGCAAAAAAATTGTACTATTAAATATATATTATAGGTATTATACTATATACAGTGATAAGAAAGTATTTGAAGTTCAAGTTCACATTATAATTCAGTCATCTCGATGAAAAGCATAATAAAACGTTATGCATATAATAAACAAAATCAACCGTTAACATTCGCATATAAGTCACTCAATTAAAATAATCATTGATATGGCGTTTAGCCCAAGCGAATGGGACGCCTTGACGTCTTGCCTGGGCCGTGATTACTCTTAATAACTAGTCATGGCTATTAAACAAAAGTGCTATAAATTTATTTCTATACAGTTTCTGTAATATTTCATTAATTCATACGCACGCATAATAATAAAAATAATAAAATTTGTAAGTTAGTTAATACAGGGGCGGACTGTGGCCTGAAACTGTGGCCTTAGGCCTGTTAATAACTTTTAACACCAACTTCTACACAAGGTGTAGAAAAAAAGTACAGAGTAAGTAACGAATAGCAACTTTAAAGTTATTGCAAAAGAAATTAATAGTTTGTTATGTGCTAATTATTTATACACATAAGTAACGCTCGTACCTTTTGAATACGCTACTAAGAACCTTTTTTCTTCTTGCTGCAAGGGACTGTTGACGTCGATGTTTGATATAAAATATAGCTTGATAACTTTGCGCAATCTTGAGAAGAGTTTTGTTGTCAGACACGCCGCCATACAGACAGACGGACATAAAAAGATCTTTTAAGTTTCCTTTTTTATTATAAAAAAAAAAAACAAGTACTGGGCACAGCAACAAGTACCTGTCAGGGCAATAGTAGATTATGTATTAACATGAAAGTGTTATTTTTTTTTAAATTAACGAAATGAAGAGCCAAAAGTGTTACAGTCTACAGATAACTTTTTACTGTAGGTACTTAAAAAACAATATCTTTGAGTTTATTATATGTACTTAGATCACAGAATTATTTGAAATTATTTGTTTACATTACGAATAATAATATAGGTAAGTACCTTTAAGTTGAGAAATGAACACAATCATATAAAGATAGTGAAATATATTTTTTTATATTCCAGAATATTATTAAAAGTTTACAAAATCAAATTCCCTTTGTAATTTTAAAGTTAAAAGTAATGTTTCTTCATTAGAGTCCCAGCTGGCTTTTGAAGTATCTGGATTTATTTCGTGTGGTACAGATAGCTTTAAGTGATATTGAGAAGAGTCGATGGTGACACTTATTGTGTCCACAGCCAATTCAATATTTTCTTTTTTATCCCCTGGCATAGATACTCTCACGATTAAATTCTCGCAACTCGCTGAAGAAGGTGTTTTTGGCCCCATCTGCTTACCAAGACAAAAATAAGTATATATTTCACATTTAATTTGATTTCTGGTGATTCAAAGTAAATCTTAATATGTAGTTTCTCCAAAAAAAATAAGCAATCGTATTTTGAATATATTACATGAACCAAAGAATAAGTACATACTTGTCCAAAAAAATTTTTTTTTAACTATTAGAAAACAAACCTGTAGGAAAACATCTTCAGCGCTAACAGACTGTTGGTAATTCATCGTGTAGGCAGGTGTTTTACGATCGCCCGATCCAAAACCAACTTTGCCCATCTGCTCTGCCTCCTTAGCCAGTTGCTCCTCATATTCCTCAATATTTGCAGGCAGTTTCTGTGATGGAGCGAGGGCAATATTGCCATTCCGTGTTTCTGTTATCTCATATTCTAAAATATTGTAAAATATTTCTTGTAACATCTAATCACTCATTTTACGTTTAATATGGCTTAACAATTTTTAAACTTGTAATGCAAGTATCCCCAATACTAACTTCTAACTCAAACCTTTAATTATTATGAAAAAGTTTGATAGCCTACCAAAAAAAATTAGCAAATTGTTGTGTAAGTATACACATAGCACCTAGATGAAGTCCGCACTGCATTCAAATGCACTACTTATAGGGTAATTTCAGTGGGCTTACTTCAAGTACCTACGCAGTTTACGTTAACATTAAAATATTTGGTATTTTTTTAAACATAGGTCTATTATATTGAGTTATTCATCTCTTAAGTTATTTGATTTAAGTACTTATAATAAATTAACATTCGTGATGTCGCTTCAAATATACTTACTTGTCGACGTAAGATCATCTCCTTGTAATATTTCTGGTTCAGGTTCCCTTAAAAGTTCAGCTAATTTTTCTATGTGTGACACTGTAAAATCCATCTTATGCAGATCTAAGAAGTTCCTTAAACACAATATTAATAACTGATTGATCAAACAATATTTAATTCCATAGCGACAATGTGTCATTGCGTATGCGTAATATCTACCTAAGTATATTAAACGAAAAAGTTTTTAAGTTTTAGAAAATTAGTGTTTAAATAATTTTGCTGTTAAAATAAGATTTGATTCGATTAGAATTTGCTGGAAAATACAAACATGATTGAATTATTAAATTGGCATAATCTTGTTGGTACCATTAAAATTTATTATTTACCATATTACTTACTTATCGTCATTGTGGCACAGCGACTTCTTTATTCGGAGGAATATTAAAGACTAGCTCGCGGCTTTTGTCGCATGTACTTACTACACAGTTGTAATCTAATAACATAATTATTTTAAAGATAATATCCATACAATAAAACCCTTACTTTGTAGCAATGCAATTCATTGTATTGACTTAAGTAACTTTTTTAATTAAGAACCGATTGAAGTAAAAGAAAAATGTTAAGGCAAGTTTCCAAAAATATCATAGCAAAAACTATATTGAAATAAGTACATTATGCTAGAAGTGAGAATAGAAAAAATATAAAAGTAGATATATAAATCTACAAGTTTGTGGTAAAACAGGCAGGGGAAGACCTCGGCTGACTTTTGAGAAGACATTACCAATTATACACGAGATAGGTTACGTAAAAGACATGAGCACCCCCGGAAGATAGTCGTGGCGCAGTGTAAAAGCGACTGTAAATGCTATTGGTTGTGGGTTCGCGTCCCACTCAAGTAAATGAAGTATTTAATATTTTCATTTATTCGCTCTGGTGTTGAAGTAAGCCGCGTCGTTCAGTTCCTCCGTTCGACATCCAATGCCTCCAGAAGTCGGCGGGAAGTGTGCCTACCCTGCTATGTCCAGGATTCAGCATGAATTCTTCTAAATTTTCTTCTTTTATTATCCCTTTCTGGATTATAAGAGCTCATTGAAAAGTTTACTATTTATATATAATAAATTTCCACTTGAATTTAATTATAAGAAATTTTTACAGGCCTAAATTTTAGTGTAGTTTTAATAGTTTAATATTGAAATAATTGTGAATGAATAAGTCAATTGTGTCACTTTGTAATTTTTTTATTTATTTAACCCTATGAAATAAGAAAAATGCAATTACTATATAGATTTATAATTATAAGGCAAATACAATTAAATATTCATTAATGGTAGGAATAATTGAATTGAATACAAATGGGATAATCTAAATATTTTTAATTTGTAGTTAATTTTATTACAGAAAGCTACATATTGGACACAAAGACATATTTAAGGGAAGCCATCATCATCTTCTTCTGCCATTTCTTTAGCCAGTTCCAAATCTTGTTGCTCCCTCTCTCTTCTTTCCTCAGCACTTTCTAATTCCTTGCCATATGACTTAGGCGGATATCTCATAGCTTTGACACTTTGATTATGCAATTCCAGGCAGAATGATATGCGTTGATGAAAAGCCAACTGAGGTTCTCGTGTGCAGTAGATGTCAGAGCTTTCCTTATTACTCATGTATCCCTTTTCTGGGTCAAGTGTTGCTTCAATGACACCATCTCTGATAGCTTTAGCAACAATGAATTCAGCATCTTCTGCAGAGTCTAAGCCTAGTTTTCTAGCAATATCCTTTGGAGAAATCCGAGAATATGACAAGCCAATAGATCTGATAGCAGTCTTTATTACATTTTGTCTTAGACGTAAAATCAATGTGAAAGTATGGTCACTGCGGAATTGTGGTCCAAAATTTTCCAAAACTTCTCCAAATCTCTGAAGATTGCCAAGACGTACTGCTTGTGTAAGTTGAAAGTAAGGAGCCAATGATTTTCTAAGCGGAGCTTGGCGGAAGATTGCCCGTTCTGGTATATCACCCAGTAACAACTCTACAACAATAGCTAGCTTTTGTACAGTCTGTCTAAATCCAACAGCTGCAGTTTGGGGAGCTTTGCGTAAAGCTTGAACTAAATGCTTGTGAGCATCACTGTACTCTAATCTGGCAGCTTTAATTCTGCCAAGATAGTACAAAAAGCGTGCCCATTCATTATTACTGGCACTTTCAGGAAACACTGATTTGCTAACCAATTTATCTGCCTGATCATACAGAGCATAATGTAGATAGTTACGTAAAAGACAGTTTATTAACACTGCCTGGCCTTCGTAATCATTTCGTAAAGTTGAAGTTCGCAGACGAGCATGCAGCAATCCTCTAATGAGGTCTAACTTATTGGTAAGTTCAAACACTCGTGAATGATAGAAATAGCATTTTGCTGCAATAAGATCCAGAGTTCGGCGGTTTTGAGCTGTTACCTTATTCATCAGCTGCTGAGAACATTCTACTGCTTCTTCAAGTTTATTAGTATCTAATAAACGAAGCAGTACTAACAGGTGCATATATGCATCAACTTCTGGCGCCGGCGTTTTCGGAACACTACGTGAACGTGGAGCCTCTATTTCAGCTGCACCTGACAGTGGGTTCTCAACAAACGCGATCAAAGTTTCTTTGTCTGTGCTTGCCGGATAAAGCTGATTAATAATAGCACGTAAAACATTACCATTTAGTTTTTTTCTTGTACTTGGTATAGATCTAAGAACTCGCATTGCAAATCTCGGTTCCTTGGATGTTACAGCCTTGTCAATTTGTCTAACATGTTCCCTTAAATCTTGAACTGCTAAGACATCGGCATCTTTCTTCACTTCACCAGTTTCTACGTCACTTGCAGCGGTTGGGCTATCTACATTTTTCATTTCCACATCTTGCTCAACAGGAGCCATTATTTCGTTGTTTTAGAAAGGTTGTTAATTTTATGGTCAAAAAAGATATTTACTACACAGAAGAACGCTACAAAATCACTTGTTCACGATATGTCAAAAATATGCCGAGTAACAAATTTCGTTCGGATACATTCTCAAGATTTATTACTATATTTAAATAAAAGTATATGTGAAATTTATACAATAAAATTGTAATAAATATAATAAAATAAAAGCTAAATTAGTAAAGTTTTGTAAAATTCATAGATTTTTAATTTGATATTTTAATTTGATATTATTATTTGGATGTATATCCAAATATCATAATATCGTAGTATTATATCCAAATATCGTAATATTTAACGTATGGAGTTTAAATTTATGTGTCGGTAAATTGGTGTCCGTATTTTATACCGCACTGGATTTTTTATTACTTACATTGGATCGCAATTTTATATTTATCTTAAAATATAATATTTTTATGTAATTAAATGTATAACTTTTGTTTTTATTTGTATTGTTTATCACATTATAATTTCTTATAAGATTTCTTAAAATTATTATTGAATCTTCTACATTACATAGTCTATCTTCCTTTATCCCATAGACTATAGACAAGACAAAACTACTAGCAATGCTCGTAGTTGCTTAACCAATATACTTTTGTAAGGAAATAGTGATATAAAGCTTCTAACACTTTGGATTACTAATGTTACACTCAAAATATCTTGGATTACAACCATCACATCCCAATAAACGTCCGTGCCAAAAATTATAAGCCACGAAGGCGCTACGGCCGCAGGGGACCGGTTAATTCTTTTCTTAAAATTTCAATGTGTTCTGGAAATGGTTTGCAAAGAGGACGTGGTATCATGGTTTAAAGAATTGGAAAGCTATAAACGCATAGATGCAATGTGTACATTATTAAATATGTGCTTGCCATTTGAATTACGCTTTATTGGCACGTATCTCGAAGAACTCGGTAAGCGGGACTTTCAGGAGTTGCGTGGAGCCGAACTGAGAGCTAATAATCCTACAGATCTCGCTGCAGACATCGGAGGAGCAGACACAGATTCTCGGACGAGACGAAAAATGGCCTTATATGTATCACTTTTACGATCTTGTAATTTCGCTTGTGCGACCACATTGTACAATGCTATGGTCAGCTTAGAGCAAAGTGGATTGCTGAAAGGCCTGTATGGTGATCTTTTAGAAGAAATTCTTCTTCTGTACACAATGGCCTTGCATCATCCTGCTTTTACTTTTGATCAAAAGTCACATTTTGGAGAGATACTTGATAAGTTAAAAATTGAAGACCAGAGGTTGCAGTATCAAGAACAACAAGAGCATAATATAAACATAGCTCCTGTGAGTGGTCTTACACCGTCTATTATTCCACCCAACATGTCAATCCCACCACCTAATATGCCTAGCTTGGGACCACCACCTGGTATCATGTTTGTAAAGGCACCTGGGGTACAGGTCAGTGTCATCAATCATTATTCATAGTCACATATTCATTAACAATTGACTGACAATTTTGCTGGTTTATGCGCTTATAAAGAACTATATGCTTTATATAAATCATTTATATATTTGATCTACATGATAATAACATTAGAAAGTAAGAAGAAACAAAAAACAAAATAAACTTGAGACTAAATGCTTCATCTTTTAAAGTAGATAGCAGCATGCTATAATATAAAAAAAATCTAATTATACAGTTTGTTGACAAATTCAGTGAAGAAAATAATCTAATAACAGTAAGAATAATACAAAAGTAATTAAACATTTACAACACAATTACATTTTTAAGGTTTATTTATAAATAAATAAACCTTATTTTTTTTCACTTAATGTTCATAATCATCATAAATATCTAAAATATGTTACAATATATTTATGGTATGATATTTTGAACTATATAAAATTTATATTTGCATTGTACCATGTTTTGTAGAATATATTATAAGAATCTTATATGATAAGTTAACCATTTGAAATATTATGGAAATAATAGTTTGAAAGTTGTCTTATCATTGACTGATAAATATCTATTAAAATAATTCTTAATCTATATTTAATAGTAAATAAATACCTATTGTTTGATACAGTATGGCTTATCCTGGATTTGAGCTATGTTGGTTGTTAAAGTTAATAAGATATTTGACATTCAAGTAAAGTTCATTGGTAGTAATTTGTATGAATATAATATAGTACATGATTTTGATATTTTAAAAATATAATATGCATTTGTAGTATTGATAACAAATATTATACTTTATTTGTATCCCACATGTACAATTTTGGCAATTTTGTGTAAATTTCACTTTGCTTCATATATCAATTGCAAATCTATCTTCCATGAATTATTCATTAAAACTGATTATAAATATATCAGATTACACTTTCATTCCATGGGCAAAATAAAGAAAATTTTAATATATTGGAGTTGTTTAAGATATATTTATTTTTAAAGGCTTGCTTTACAAACTCATTACATTTAATTCTAGTTATAACTTATTGAGTAATAAATGTGGGCTAAGAACTTTACCACTTTTTTACTTTTGAAACGACCTACTAGCAATATATTTAAATTAACTACTTTAGATAATTTAAGATTAATTACATTTATAAATAAAATGACATAGTTACATCATTTTGATAAACTGCAGTTCATTAATGCTTTATCACATAAATATCTTACAGTTTATATATACTACCATAGTATGTGCCCTGTAATGTATTTTACAACTAAACTATAAACTATACTATATTTATAAGTAAAATGTACAGGAAAAAAATGAGGGTGAGGAAAGGGAAAAGAGATATTAACTTCACTCAAAATGTATATCATAACAATAATTGATATATTTATTACAGCCACAAAATTCAGATGCAGTTACGGAACTCAATTCAGCATCGGTACTAAGTGGTGCAAGCAATATGGTTTCTATGTTGGGGGAAGTATCTCATCCCCCACCAGGATTACCTATCCCACAGTACAATGTTGGAGAATTTATAAGACAAAATACATGGCCAGCCATTATTATACCACCATTAAATCAGCCTATAGAGGTAAGACTGGGGAGACATAAATGTGATTTTTATTTAGATTTTTGTGGAAATTTAAAATAATTAATTGCATATAGGTTTTTATTAATTTATATTATTGCGGCTATTTTAATTCTACTTAAATGCTACATCATCTAAGAATAATTTTAGGCAGATTTATGTGTATATCATTATAAAATCAGTACTAACTGTGGAAAATAAAAAATATTTTACCTTCTTGCTACCCATAATATGATTAGCTAGATTAAATATCGTCACAGTTTGTTCCATACATAAAATACTTCCTTTGAAACATGAACCAAAAAAGAAACTGTTATCATTTT
This sequence comes from Heliconius melpomene melpomene, assembly GCA_000313835.2. Taxonomy (NCBI): domain Eukaryota; kingdom Metazoa; phylum Arthropoda; class Insecta; order Lepidoptera; family Nymphalidae; genus Heliconius; species Heliconius melpomene. The sequence continues at coordinate 210,829 of HE670897.1, read as the reverse complement.
TATAATATACATATAGATTTATATATAAAATAAATTATTGTTTAGCTAATATAGCCATATTTTAAGCAATTACCTATAAACAAACAAAAAACTATTTTACTAACATTATAATGTTAAAGTATACTGTCCCATGGTCGTACAGTAAGACTAGTTTTGAGGTTGATTCATCAATTTTGGATCAGGTTCATTTCTATATTCATGCATTTATATACAATGGTAAACAAATAAATAAATCAACAAAACTTTATCCATTCTTAACTAAGATGGAGTTGTAAGAGACGCAGGAACCTTGGTTGACCTCAAAGGTCAACCGAGGTTCCTAGTAACAGAACACAGTATCAAAGATATCGGAGGAAGGTCATTTAAAATGCATCGGAGGGCATGTAAGAAATAGTAAGAAATAGTGAGTAATTTGTAAGGAAAAAAGAACTTATCCATCCTTCTATTAATTTTCCAGGTACTAAACTACCAAACGGGACCGGCGCCGGCATCACCCTTGGTCTCATCACCTGGGGACAGTCGCGCCGCCTCGCCTCGTGCCAGACGTCGGCCCTCCCGCGACAGGTCGCCCCCGCTAGTGCCACTCCCGCCTGAACAGACTTTGCCCCATCTCGCTGCTAACTTTGAGAATTTGAGTGTTGCTGAGGTTAGTGATAATATTTTTTTATGCTTCACACATTAATTTTAGATAGGCACAGGAAACCCAATATATATACCTCAAAATACACTTGCCCCAATCGTCCATTTTACAGTTAGACTGCACCCTTTGCGCCCTAATGTTAATTATGACGTTAAATATAACATTAATTAATTGATTCAGCTATATTAAACTACGATTACTCACTAATTGCTCATCTATATATATAAAATCGAAAGGTCACTCACTCATCACGAAATCTCAGAAACTACAAGTGCTAGGAATCTGAAATTTTGCATAGGAGTTATTTATAGGACGTAGGTGCTCGCTAAGACGGGAATTTGCAATATTCGACTTCTAAGGGGTTGTTTTTGGGGTCGAAAGTTTGTATGAAACTTTGTTACTACAAATGCTAGGAGTCTCAAATTTTGCATAGACGTCCCTAGGACGTAGTCATGGAGACAGAAATTAATAATAACATAGTTCACGCGGGTGTAACCGCGAGGGGGCCGCTAGTCTAGTATATATAGGTTTGCCTTGCCATAATTATTGTTACAAAGAAAAAAAGAAATTATTGTATGTAACATTACTACTACAGTGTTTTAGTTTAATATATTAATATAAAACCATTAATTATATGTAAAGCTTATTCAAAGTGGTTACCATTATCAGCAACAGTCCTTTAAATGTTAAGGCCAGTTATCAGCACACACACTTTTTATGGGAAAATTCTTCACTGCCAATCGTTGGGTATGGATTGTTTTAGGGACTTAAAATTATCAAGGTGTTTAGAGCAACTCTTACTCTCTAAGACTGATCATAAATCATAATTCAGTGGATTAAGATGACGGCCTTCAGCTCTGATGAAGTCGGGACAGTTCGTTTCTAACCAAGATTGGTTGGATCAAGCTTTATGACGTCGTTAATGAACATGGTGTTGTTAAGGAACTTAACTACCTTCTCAAGAATGGTATCTAGATACATTTGTGCCGATTTGGTTCTACTTATAATCCCACATTTACAAAATATTAAATGTTTTATTCTTATTTATTGCTCATGTGATCATTTTCTAAGCAGATTATGTAATTATATTAGTATATATATCTTGGACAGATATGTTTCTTGTACCCTTTTTAAAATTTATATTGTCTTTTAAACATCAAACTACTATCAAATCAGATGCGGCATAACATCGGCGAAGAAAGATTACGCGAAATATCCACCATGCACCACCAGTACAGATCGCTTGAGAAGCTGAACGGCGTGAGGAGGCGCGCCGCGTACTGCCCGCCGCGGTCGTCCTCCGACAGTGGGTCCAGCGCCGCGTCGTCGCCACCCTCCACGCCCGCGCCGCTCCCCGCGCCCGCCCTGCGCCGCGCCGTGCCCCCCGCGCCTCCCCCGCCGGTGCCCTACATGCCCTACGCGCGGCCCTATCCCTACCCCACGCCGCCGCCCGCCTACCGCGCGCCGCCGCCCTTCGCCAATGGCGAGCCGCCACCCTACCAGCCGCCCTACGCTGGATTCGTGCCAGTGCTGTACGCGCCGCCCAAGCTGTCCTGCTGGAACTGCGGCGCCGCGGGCCACGCTGGCCACGAGTGCAAGGAGCCCAGCCTCGAGGAGATGACGCGCGCCGGCGGCTACCAGCTCGACTTCGGGGGCGCGCCGCCGCCGCCTCCCGAGCCCGCCGACAAATAGTGTATAGTGTAGTGTGGAACTCCATACTAGATCCAAGTATTCAGTAGGTTTGAATTTATGTAAAGCTTGTTGGGCTTTTCCTGTCTATTCATTTTCGTTGGTTGCACTTTCAATTTGGCAGTTGAACTGATTGTCATTATATGTAATGCAGCTTACTGAGATCCACTGTCTTTGTACAATTTCCTCTATTGATATATTTAGTGGTTGTTAAATTTGTGATCAATAATAAATTTGTTTTTAAAATGTTGAATTTCGTAATTAGTTTAAATATATATTAGTATTTGTAAATAGTATTTATTTGTACTATAAAATAATTTGTGTTATAAAGTAGATAAATACAAGTACAAATAATGAAGTATACAAGAATTAATTACATTTATTATATGAATGTTTCATCTGTTAATTTGAAAGTGTAATGGTTAACTCAGAAATGTTTAGTCACAAGAGTTAATAGGGATTCCATATTAAACAATATAATTTTTATATGAAGATTATTTTTCAAAATTAATATCATATTTTGCTTTCTTTTTATTGTGCCATAATATTTTTCAAAATGGCCTTCATTATAGTTTTTTTTTTGTCATTATTAAAATTAAGTTAAAATAAAGTTCAATTTATAAGTACAAATAAATACAAAATAACAATCTTTCAATCAGAGTTTTTAACATTTAAATAATATGGAATTCCATTCAACTCTTTACAAGTGGTTAATATGTTAATATGAACAGTCAATTGTTATGTTTTTAATGTAATACCAATTGTAGTTACAAATTTTTAATTATTCTCAAGTATAGTCAGATTATTTTAGAGATTTAGTCTCAATTATTTTTATATTATTTATATATTTTTTTAATTCAGTTAGAGATGTATATCACAAATGGCTGTATGTGAAGCTATATTAAAAACATAACAAAACGTAAATAAAAATTACCAAGCCATATTGTACAAAGTTGAAAATGGTATGACTGAAATTATTGTTAATAGTTTCCTTTAACCCAAGACTGATTTGTAAAACTAATGATTTCCAAGATTTCTAAAACTTTTACAGTTTGAACAGTTTTGGACAAAGTTTGAAAATCAGTGCTGTAAGAGTAAGTGAAAATGATGTAAAATACAAAAAAAAATATTATGATAATATGTGACTGCGCCTATAATGTGTGCATTTTGAACTATTGTAACGGTATCGACCAATGGGTAGCTCAAATTCGAATCAAATATTTCTGGTATTAGTATCGTTAAAAAGTAGCAAATACAAAAATAAACATCTTAATACGTTTTTTTGGTCAGATTATAAAATTTTGCATTAATATTTTTGTAAAATATTAAATTATTACATAAATTTCAAAGATGGCGATACCGGATTCGTAGACAAGATCAATGGATGCGAAGGCAATGCTCTTTATAATAGTGTTAGAAGAATGTAAATAGCTACAAGTGTGTACATGACACGCGATGTGATCATATTTTGTAAATATTCTCGTTTATATATGACTAGTTGGTAAATATATTTGTAAATTACCCTAACAACTCAAGTGTCCCATAAATTATTCGATTGTTTCGATTTTTTCGATTATTTATGATCACTGTCACAAATCACAATATTGCATTTTTAAACTCCTGTTTTTTAACGTTCAAATTATATGGATTGTATAATTGTTTATTTTTTTGCATAATTATATGTTTTTAATCGAGTCGAATGAGTAACGCATGGTGGGTGCGGCGCGTTGGCCGATTGCCTTCTAAGACATAAGTGATTGTTTGGTGTTCTATATTGCATTTAGTATTCCAGTCTGTCTATCCACTAATGTTCGGGACTCTTATAGCGTCCCACGCGTGTATATTATCACCAAATTTCATACATAATATATGTACATAGTAGTTTTAATTTTATAAATTGATAATATTATTAATATAATAGTGTTTGACTAAATGCAATCGTAATGTTTTTGCCCCTAAACGGATACCAGTTGTAAGCTGAATTGTGAGGGTATGTTATGAAAATTCTCCTTATAAAGGTTGTATGTCCACATAACGTAAATATTGTGTTATTTATATCTTAACAATTTTATTATATTTATAACGAGTTTGTAGAATAAACATTTAGATGTAACTTACTATATTTTTGCCTCGGAACGAACATGTTGGTTATGTACGGTCGGGTTGTGCTGTAATTTGCGGAATTAAGTTGTGTCTACACGATTTCTATACTATGATATTGTGCACTAAATAACAGTGAGCTCCAAAGCTACAAGTGTAAAGCGACTTTATTCTGCATTTTACACGTGTTTTTTTTGTTTGTCATTTAGGATTTAACTCATGCGTACTATGAAGAGTACTAACAGTATATCACTTGTAGGCGCCAAAACATCATAAAATGGCAGATACACGTACTTGAATGCCTATTCAAATCGTTTATTCTTATATAGTTGTGTATATTTCGGAGTTATATACGTGTATAAATTAGCCTTTATCTATAATGACCGAAAAATAAAAAAATAAATAAAAAATATCACGTTATTTTCTAGAATTAAAAATTATTAAAATAAAATGTTTTGTATTTTTTTTATTTAAATAACACATTACGACCTCAAAGAATTATTTTTTTTAAAAGAAACTAATGAAATTATTCATGAATATGTGAACCTAAATAGAGGTTGTACATTTCAAAAATAAAATAAAATTATTAATACTCGTAAGAAATAAAAATTTATATTCCCGTCCCTTATTTTTTTGTCCTACATTGTTTATTTAGTACGCGTGAGTTAATACTTTGAGACCACATAAATCAATCGATATTAAAAGTTCACGAATAATGATAACAATTTTTATTTAGTACCGGCGGAAGTATAATATTTTTTTACTTTGTACAGATGTTATAAATGTGATAAATAATTTTTAACATATTTAGCAATTGTGATTTAGTAAGGTGTGTAGTATATAAAAAAGTATATCGCTTTACTAAATGAATAATAATACGCGCTAAAGCGATATGTGTAACTTCTTTTCCACAGTTTTATATGACTACATGCTGTTCTATTGTTGTACCTACTAATGAAAGATATGAATCAGCATTACAGGATATAGAAGGTTTCGGCCCAATGTAAGACCTGTATCCCACCAGTGCTGTGAATCATTTGCTTCCTGACAAATAAACAACCAAAATCTTGTCTTGTGCTTTTATTGTACCTTTTTAAGTATACGCAATAATTAGAAAATTCACATTCCTTCCATTCAAATCGTAGCTTAAAAAAATAAGGTAGCGGATTTTAACGTCTGTTAAAGTTTAGTATTGACCGATTTCGGTTAATTAAATCAAGAGAATACATTTACAATTGATTTGAACTAAAAGCTATCGCGCTTAGTCTAAATCCTTACATATGAAAAATTCGAAAAATCTCCAAAAATAATTCAATATCACAGACATTCGCACGATTTGTGTTTTCTTATTCTCTTTTTTTTCTCCTTTTACTTACTAGTCATTTTGTTAAAGTAAATGATACTAATTAATATAATAAGAGCTTATGTAACATGGATTCGATTTACTTGGCTATATTAGACGATACCTATCGAACTCAACTAACATGTGTAACTTTGTTAGTTTCAATAAATAATATTTCTATTCTAACTACTAACAATATACAAAAAAAAACTGTATTTAATTTTTTTACTTACAAGGACGTAGCCAGCATTCCATATAAAGGGGGGCAGATAAAAATGCCTTTGACTTTGACTTTGATATCGAGTTGAAATTCAACTGATTTACTTACTCAGATGGTCCCTTAATTTCCATGTATGCAGAGGAAACCTAGTGCTGAGATACTCTGTTTATTATTTTCCGCCGAGTTTTGGAGGAACTCTACGCCGCGGTGTGCCTCGAAGCCAGAGCGAAGAATTGAAAATACTAAATATTTCATTTCCTTAAGTGGGAATCGAACCCACAACCGTTTACAGCCTGCGCTTACAGTCCCATGCGTGTGTCACTACTGGCTTCCTTTTTTTAGGTTTTTTATTGATGTCTATTTTATGTGTTTATGGCCATATTTCATAATTGTACTAAGCTCTGCTATTTCAACTGAAATCAGAGCTAATAATATGAAAGAGGGTTACAGATAGGTACACCATGAAAAATGTATTTTTAAAGTCATTTTACTTAAGCAATTATATTTTTAATACGCTATAATACAAGCTTGCCCCCACTTTCACTGCATCTGTTAAGTTCCCACGACGCGACGGCAAGTTTGTTCAATAGATAGAAACTTTACGTTTAAATCAAAGTTTCTTTCTAGTAACAGGTCACGTACTCGCAAAAGATATTTTATTGGTGCGCCGCTTCATAGAATTTAATATCTTCCTTTCTCGTCTTCCCATAAAAGAAAACTTTGCCGCCAATTTCATTAATTACTCAGATTAAAGCTAAACATTAAAATATTGTTCTAATGAATATAATTTTAAAATAGAAAACCTTTCATGTTTATTTATTCAAAGAAACGAGGACAAAACGTAGCTGAAATGTGAGAGCGAAATTATTAAAATATAATGAGACCTATCTTAATTTAGCGACGAACGATTTTACTTTGAAATAATAAAATAATTTGAAGAAATACGTACGTAATATGTAGTGTTAAAATATTATTTTAGTTTAAGAGATGTTAAACGCTTATTAAAAAATGAAGCTACTAAATTAGTAAGTATTTTATAAGCTAAAGTTGTCGGAGTCGAGTAATGACTAATTAGTAAAGTTTCTGTGAATAACAAATTGAAATGAAGAGAAACAACATAGAGCTCGAGAGGAAATATTATTATAATACGAGCGAGTATTTAGATAGTCATAGGTTCTATATTATGTTAGTAGTATAGAAAAAAATACAAATTTAAACTATATTCAAAAGAGTCTCAGGTACGTCGCTTTCGGATCAAGTGTCGTAATTTAACAAAAACCGAAAACTTATTTCTAAATATATTCAAATGTATACCTAAGAAGGAGCCAAATAAAAAAATATGAAATTTCTATCTCAATATTATTTTAATGAAGATGACAATACATTTTTATGGAGTATTTCGTAACGCATTATTTCAATAGGTTATTTCCTAACAAAGACATTATTCTTGAAGCGATGGAGTACCGACGTGCTATGAGCCTTACGGCGTCGTAAATACGGTTCGCAACACACGATCATCCTTTATTAATGCTCCGTAAGCTCTTCGAAGGATACAAACAATCTCCGTAAACAAAATGTTCGCGTTTTACGGAGTGCCGATGGGTAAACAAGCAGCCATTGCGTAATGGGTTCGCTTTTAGTACATGTATCATATACTTTCGTTTTGGCTTTCCTCTTACAACAGTTGATAAAAAGCTCACGCTCCACCTCCCTGGAGTCACATTAGGCGACGTTTTGCAGATCATTGGATTTGCTTAAATTGGGTTAAGTTTTTTGGGAAATTATATAATTTGGAAAGAATTAGGTAGGGAGTAAGAAAGAGAGTAAAAATTAAACTTTTTGCCCAAATTCGAGACATTTATGACTAGTGAAACCCACAGTCGCATTTTGTCTTTTTAGAACAGGGAAATTACAAAAAAATATATTACCCGATGGGAATGGAAATGGGAATATTACCCGAATCAAAAACTATTCCACTTCCATTTCCTATTCCACTGTGCCACGTATGGCAAGAAAGTCAAAGGCTAACGCTAACTATATCTAACTTCCCTTTTATTATGGCACCGAACCCTGACTTTGCGTGTGCTGTACACTCACTCATAAGTGCGCTTCCGACAGCCACAAGCGTATTATAATACTATAAAACATAACTTCATCCTCGCTATATTCACTCAATGTCGACGTTATCCTTCCGTTTTATCAAACTGTCATCAATCTTGTCATGGTTTGAGGGAGACGGATGTAGCGGAGCTGCTTTAGCTATCTACTTATTTAGTAATTTGATATTTGAATGCGAATATGGACCGAATCACTGCAATCTAAGTAATATACCTAATTTCGATATTTATTGCTTGACTTCCTTTTAAGATGCCTAAAAGATGTTGTTCGATAAAGTTTGTTAAAGTAACTTTTAATGAAGAAACATTGAGCTTCTTACGAAAAGCTCGTTTATTTTTGTTTTATTTTGAATTATGTAGTTAAGTATGTATAACTGATAGTTGCCAATTAATTAGTTATTTCTAAAGTAACTTAGTTGATACGTCCACACCCTTAATAATAATTATATTATTATATATAGTATATTATTTAACAAATTACGATATAGTACTTATATAGAAAATGTATAAAAAATTGAACGTAATGGGATTTGAACCCGCTTGGAAACCGTCCAAGCGTTCTTTCTTAACCATACGTTCTCATGAGAACTAGTGGTCTTTAAGATACAACGTTAAGATATAAGTAATTAATAAACGTCATAATAACACTTTAAAAATGTTAAATTAACATCGTAACTTAATTGAAATAGATAAACGTATATATATAGACCTATGCCTTTTTCTATTTTAACTGATTTTGTTTTAAAAACAGTTAAAGGTGCAACAAATTGCGAACACTGTAAGTACTTTGTGTATCTAAATAGTAGTTTGAAAGTAAAACTTCCACTTACTGCTATTTAATTACAAATGCGAAACTTCAAACGTAATGTTACAGAACGTAAAAGTTGAAATATTTAAACCACTTTGCAGTGCAAGTTCAAATTAGATAAAGATAAGAGCAGTTTGCGAACAGACCGCCTTGCTTGCGCCGCACGCCGCGTTTACAATAAATTAAAAATTTAATTAAACTACGAGAGGTCACAACCTTTTGATAAATTTTCGTTCTATTCGCTTGTTATTAATTGTCACAGGTTTTAGAAAATAAGAATATGTCTCTGGGAGCAAATAAATACATGTTAGGTATATAAATGTTAATTATATGTTCTTGTTTAAATTATTTCAATTAAATATGTTTACCCGCAATATGTAGGCAGGAAACTTCAACTAGCGTGATTTAGATGGAAAGTTCGCGCGGTTTCTGAGTGCAGCAAGTTTGCCGAACTGTCTCACACATATCCGCCGCAAATATCTGATGTAAGTAAGTGTTATGATTGGCCTCAGTGAGTACTGGCACACTTCTCTACACTTTTAACGTTTATATTTAAATATGTAAAGCGGAAAAGATTTTTCATATATATATAAAATTTTTTTTCATATATATATAAAAATTCATATATAAAATAACCTTCTTTTATAGTAGTCGAATATGTTATATATTTAACTTCTCTACAATTCAGTACTAAGTACATATTTATCAAAAAGTAAATATTTGTATAGCATACTGTAGCTTGACGATATATTGTACAGACGTTTACGTTATGGTATACATACCAAATAAAAAATACATTCAGGACAAGTAAAAATATTTTCAGTCGAGCAAAATTCCGGAAATTACATCTGACTCGTAAGCCTGAGAACAGCTACGTCTACAAATATTCTTATTATTTTCATAGCACTGTTAAAATTTTGATGAATAATTTGTTTTACGGGAAAACTTAAAGATGACGGTTTTATGCAAACATGTTTAAAGAATGATATTTATAATTTGCAAAAGCAAGTATATTTTGTACCTACATTCTACATCTATACATTTCTGTGTTAAAAAACATTTCTTTTCATACTAACACATAGAAAATGCACTCGATTGTACCTGCGATTGCGATTTTAGCTTTAAAAACCAGAACTAGAAAAATTTATCAAACAAATCTCATCGATCTCCGCACGTAGTGGTACTATTTTCCTTTTACGTGATCGATCTTATGACAATGGCTAGAACAAAGAAGTCGATGCATTAGAAATATTGCAGAAATAAATAAAATATAAATTGTTGAATAAAATATACAAGGCCAGTAGTGGCGCAGAGGCACAAAGGGTCACTGTAAAATCCACTGGTTGTGGGTTCGATCCCCACTCGAGGAGATGAAATGTTTATTTAAATGTATATTTCTATTTCTTCGCTCTGGTGTCGAAGCAAAAGTGCGGCGTTGAGTTCTGCCACTCAACACGCAATATCCCCAGAATTCGACAGAAACTGGGGAACGAAGTGTCTTAACACTAGGTTCCTCTGCCTACCCTGGTGTATGCGGGATATAGCGTGAAGCTGATTTTTTTATTTACTTAACTGAATAGGCTCCAAAAACTCGAATATTCGTAATTTAAAGCCAATATTTGAGCTATCGATGTGCAAGATTTTACCGTTACTTAAAAAATATCTCTGATGAACAAAATATAATAGATACATAATTCTAAATGATAACAGCTTTCTTTCTTGCTCTACAAATTAAAAAAATAATATCGTATTTTTCTTTATTTCATTAATATTCAATTCTATACTAGTGTCTAAGCTACTCAATTGTTATTAGTATAATATAATGTTTCTACAGGACTTAGCCATACTTCGTGGTTAGACTAGATGTTAGGAGCTGTAGTTTTTAATGCTCTTTTCAGAGCGTGGGTAAGCCTATTAGCACGTTAAATTTTAACGTAACCAAACAGAATATACAGCCAGATAGATATCAAAAATAATTATTTTTTTCGTTTTTCAAAGTTAAGGCCATCGTTCACCAAGGGCACAAGCGTGTGACTGTAAACGCGACGGTTTTGGGTGCGATTTCCACTCTGAGGAATGAAATATTTCATTTTAATTTTCTTTCTCTGGCAACGAGTCAAAGCTCGGCGTTGAATCCCGTCACTCAACACGCAATGCCTGAAGAATTCGGTGAAAAGTCGAGAACGGAAGTTTCTTAATGGGAGCTGAGCAGAATGTCTTATCAATAGGTTCCCCGGTTCCTCTATGAAAAATTTTATCGAAAAAAAAACTTGTATTTATTTATTGATTTAGTATTTTTAGATTCCACTTTTCTAGTATTTCTCGTTGTTATTTTTTAATTATCGGTGTGCACCGAGCGCTGCAATACATGGAGATGTTATAATGATGACAGATTGCTATTATATATGATACGAAAGCAATACTAGAGGATGGCGTAGAATATATATACTATATATTTTTTCAAGTATTATATTTTTCAGAAACTTTCACTAAAGAAATCACATTTCTTCTAGAAGAATCTTTTGTGTAAATAGATTGGAAAAAAGTTATAATAATATGTACCTTAAGAACTCTTTGAATAATATTTATTTTTGTGTCAGCCTTACCGAGACAATAATTAAAGCCAGAAATATTTACTTACAGGCTAAAGCTGTAATCAAATTAAAGATCTTCAAAATATTTAAATGTCAATTAAAAAGACGCTATTCTGCTGCGACCTATTATTCAAATTGTTAGAAAACTTATAATAACTTATAATAATCTATAATTTTATTCAATAAGAATTATTATTCCACATAGTAACACTATATTATTATAATTAATTATATCACAACACCTATTTAGTTCAATTAATAAGCTTTCATTATTAAATTAATGGAGATGTCAGATTAGTGTATGACAATGAAACAACTGTCGTAACTTAATCAAGGTAAATGTTGCTTTGAGATAAACCTTGTAACTAGCGCTAATTTGCCTTACTATGTACTATATAATGAATAACTATAGTCTTGTAAATTAATATTATATTTATGTTTTCTTAATAATATATATCTTTTGGTTCTGTCCAATACATTTGATTGAAGGCCAAGGATTCGAATACTTCTTTTTTTGAATGTCCAACTATTTTTGGACTTCGCTCTAGTGTTTTAAAGGTTTTTACTATTTCCTGCACATAGGGAAGGCAGAGGGAACTGATGATGCTGAAAGTGATGTCTGCTGTATTGAATGATGTTAAGAAAACTGCAGTTCGTATAATTTATTTTACTACTGTTGAGTTTACTGTGAGTTACAGGTGTAAGCTTAGGAGTTAACTAACACTCGCCTTCGCTGCTCTCTATAAACAAAGCCCAATATAGCAAATTACCTTCAAAAAAATATCTATCGCCTTTTATACAATTTACTTACAAATATGCTGCCAGAGAAAGGCTGCCTGTCAAAGAACAATTGCCAAAGCATATTTGATATGCCAGGCATATTAGAGATTATTAACTCAATGAAACAGTTACTTTCTAGACAAACGGACGACTGGACAAGCAGAGAAATCATTGATTTGGGTCAATTACATTGATAAATGCCCTCAGTAATAAAGTTTCTTATATATCTTCCATGTATGATTTTCTTAGCATTCAATTACAATTTTCTTAAATGTATAGATTTCATTCCCCCGAGTGGAAATCGGGTCGATAACCATTGCGTTTATAATCGTTCTCTTGCATTAGTAAGAGTACGAAGAGTACTGCATAAGCTACTATTAATTAATAGTAAATTTATAGAAAAATAATTGAAAATGTGAAACAACTGATATTACTATAATATAGTATTTTATTATTTTAATGAGATAACGTTTTCACAGAGGATGCTTGTGGTGCGTATTTTACGAGGGGGACAAAGAGAACCTAGTGTTACGTCTCGCCGTTCCCTAAGTTTTGACTAATTAAGAGCGTATTGCGATGTGAGGACCACATTGTCACACTTAACTAAAACAATTTAATATACATATTAAATTGGTCTAATAAAATATTAAATATTATTTTGAGAAAATTTCAACAGCTTCAATATATTAAAATTAATATTTATAAAGGGTAAAAAAGTTGTCTGTTGATAAATAGGAGAAAAAGTATATTTTTTAAAAAGTTTCCTTAATATTCCTTTAAGTTAAAGACAATTACATATTTGTTTAAAATGAGTACTGTAATCTCAAATCCAAGTGACGTGACAATTGCCTATACTTAAAAAAACCCATAAGGAATAAATTATCTTTAAAAATTATTGAATCTATCTCTTAATATTTGCAGAACGGTGTTAGTAAAAGCAATAGACGGCACAGGATATAAAGTTCAAAGTTTGAAAGTTGCGATTCGGTCGCGTCGAGGCGTGGTGGTGTTAAACCGCTGTTTTCACCAAGCTGTAAATTTAACTCAGCTTAATATATAAGATGAGACTACATAAAATTATTTATGAAAGCAGAAATACCCTTTTCCTTGAAAAATTATGTAAGTAGTTATTGCTTCTATTTGTTTAAGAATATTGTGAAAGACTACGTTTTCAATGTCTAAGATAACTTTTTTAAGCTAGTAACGCAGTTATTGAAAACTATACACCGGCTATGGCACGTGGCTAAACACGCAACAAACTAAACTATTTAAATATTTGTTTTTACAATTTACAGGTAAATTAATACATTTCCAGGTTTTAATTATAATATAAAAATATATTTTTTTCAATGATTAGTTACTATTCTTTCGATGAAAAATTACTCACTTAAATAAACTTATTTCCAATTAGAGAAAATAAAAAATATACATATATACATGTATCACGATAGTACGGGCATTTATTTTGTCAATATATTGCCTCGGTTAAATACTCATCAATTAACTAAATCGACGACATCAATTGTTCATATATGCAAGCGTAGGAGCCAACTGCGGTCCCATTGATGAGCAATTCCTATTCGTTATTATAACAAATACAGATACAATTACAATCTCCTTTAGAATATAAATGGGAAATTGTTTTAATTATAATGACAATCATATTTAATACTGATGTTTGATGTAGAAATAACAATAAAAATACTTTATTGATATAAATCTTAGTACATTGGTTTTATAGCGTCATACTGTATCTCGCACGCATCAGGGTAAGCCAAGGGAGCCTAGTGTTAAAACACTTCATTCAAGTAGGTACTTGTAGTAAGGGGCCCATGCTTAATCTTGTCACGGACTTCAGAAATCGCGATTAAAATATATTTTTTACCAACACATCTCTCCTTTGCATATGAGGTAGAGACTCAAGAAATTGAAGTTAGTGGAGTGCTGCTTTAGTGCTCGAGTCATGTAGTATTAAAAAAAATATATAAATATAAAAATAAAAATAAAAAAATCCTTTTTACATTTCTAGACATTATTAATCACAATATTTAAACAAAACTATAAAAACTACCGATTACTTTTGCTCGGTGTAAAATAACGCAAACCACATCTATTTGTCACAAAGATATTTCTTTACTTCAGCGGAATGATATTTCAAACTAGCGACGTAGCCTCATTCTTGCCTTAAGTATTTTTAATAATTATTTTCGTCTTCTTGGTATTGCGTCATCACTTTTTCATATTAATGCGATTTAAATAAAATTAACAAGTGTCTTTTCCTCCAACAATAGACATTTAATAGTTAGAATATAAGGAAAAATATTTTTTTGTTAAAATTAAATTAAATATGAAAACAAAGAATTCATTTCGACAATCATTTTACCCATTTCGGTTCAATTTGTTTTTCATTTTCTTAACAAAACATTGTCTTTGATCACTTCTGTATGACAAGAATATAGTTGTTTATTTATGGACCTGCAATTCTCGCTTGATTGTATCGTATGTAGCCTGCGTGGGGGTCCTGACATTCTCCAACGAATTTTGGGGTGAATCAAGATATAGTGTTCATTTGTATACCATCATCTTCGAAGCAAGGGTCGCTTCATACTCAATTACGTTTTGGTGTGTTTCTGTTCATAATAGTGATTTATAGTAACTTAGTTTAAATTAAATATGTAAAGTTAGTATAGGATATACTTTAAAATATATAAACATATATACATGTGGTGCAAAATATATTAAAATATTATATTGTAAATACAGCGTGGGGTGCGATTTCCACTCGAGGAGATGAAATATTGAATATTTTCATTGGCGGTGTTGAGTTCCGCCACTCAACACGCAACGCCGCCAAAGTCCGGCGGAAAGTGGAGAGTGGAAGTGCCATAATGGGAACGGAGTGTCTTAACTAGGTGTCCCGAATACTGATTTGGCTGAATAGGGTAAAGCACAATTGTTTTCTGTCAACTAATGTGGAAATTTTCGGTTGGGCTTTTTTTTTTCCGGTTTTCTCTTGTGATTTGGTAATCGTTATTTTTATTATTAATATTCGAGTTTTTGTAGAGTAGGCAGAAAACACTTAGTGAATAATCACCCCATTCTTTACATTCACTCATTCAGACTGCGCTGCGCTGCAAGACAACTTTTGGTAAGTATAAAAGACACGTGTTATGAGATACCAAAACAAACATACGCATGTTGCATTAAGATTTCTTTATTTTAATACTACTTGCGGTTGGAATTACTTCAATATTTAATTAAATGTACTTTTGTTAATAAAAATATATTATAAGCGTATAGGTATATGAACTACAACAATGTCCAATAGAGTTATTATAATTTTGAATAACAAACTTTATAGAGCACAATAGAAAACCATACAAAGTAAAAGTAGTACATTTTTACACAGAATAAATTTTTCAGAGCAGCTATTTAATAAAATTTTAATAAAATTTCGACTTAACAACTCTCAGTAGTGTCATGGACGTGATGGGATTAATATTTGTGTTTATCATACAAATATTTGATTTTCGGTATAGCATCGAATCATCCTGCATCAGCCATATTGCAATATCAAGATTGATCCAAAAATAGTAAACAAATGTAGAAAGCGAAGCAGTTTTAAATTACGTTGTTTATAGCTGCACGCTTCTGCATACGAGAACGTAGTGTTAAGACACTCCGTTTCCATTAACACAATTCCATTCCCCATTTTCAGTGAGTTTGGAAAGGCGAACAGTTACCAGAACGAAGAAACGAAAATATGAAATAGTTCATGTCCTCCAGTGGAAATAGAACCTGAACCTGTCGCGCTTATAGTTGCACGCCTCTGCTCCTGCGCCACTACAGGCATTCATATTATTTACGAGTATGTTAGAAAAATGTAGCAGGTACGTAGTTAGAGAAGAACAGAACAGAATTAGGAATCGAGAGAGTAATCTAGGTAAGCATTAAGCGTTAAAGCGAACTATGCGGTGACTATTGCCAATTAGAGCTTGTTAAACGTAATTTGTACTGTGGCGTCTTTGTGTGACGTTGAAACTTTGCTAATGATCGTCATTTGTGTTAACTAGGCTCATGATGGAGCGTGCCGTACGAGCACGACGCAGTGGTGCTGTGTAAAAAAACAACTGTGATTGAGTGGAAAAGTATTCTAGTTCGTTTTATAATTTAATTATATAATAATAAATTCTATGATATTATTTTAAACTTATAGTTAGTTAAAATAATAATAGATATATATATCTATATATCTATTATTATTTTTTCCCCCTGTTTTTTTAATATAATATTCCTACTTCTAGGTACTTGTATAAAGTAAATGAACAGGACGTTGGTTTTCGGACATTAATGTTATATTGTTATTTGCCAAGATTACATTGTAAAAATTGTAATGGGCGACTAAACTCGTGATTAATCTCATGTTTTATTATATTTTTTCTTAAATGCAGCACACAATCTTAATTCCTCGAGTGATTACAAAAAGTTCTAAGAACCAAAAGATGAGAGTTATTCCTAACATCATTTCAATTTACATTAGTGCTACAAACTTTGAGTGAATGGAAAAAGTAAACAGGAAATCCGCACGAAGTCAGTACATGGTATATTTATTTAGTATTTCCTAGGAAAACGTTACTTAACTTGCCGGGCTGTCTTGCCGTTCAACTTGGATTCTTTCACGATAAATTTTATGAAAACATCACAAAATAGTAAATAGTATTTTAAGTTTTATTTTATTGATTTTTTTTTTCGGTTTTACTTTTAAAGAGACAATGAAATGTCTAGTCACTTCGTTTTGGTAAATTTGGCCGGAGAGAATTGAGTTCGTGTACTAATACTAATTATAATATAAAATAATATAAAAAATCGAATTATAGTAGAATTTAATGAAAGTTTCAAACGAAATTTATTATAAACAAAATTGTTTTCGTGGTTTAAGTTAAGATTATGATAAGTTGAATAAAAGTCCGTTTGTCTCATCCACTAGCCTAATATACCGTCCATCCAGACTAATCCTATTTTAGTTTTTAATATTTTCCGTAGTTACACCTTGTCCATTGACCGTATCTAAGCAATTACCTGAGATTGCTCAGAGATGTATCTCATAGTTTTTTAAAACCCGAAGCTGAATCCGAGTTTTTTTTTAGAGGATTCTAAACGAGAAAATCATAATAAATAATTACAATAAGGCACAATTTTTATTTCATTTTTAACTATTTAAATAATATTTCATTTAGAATTATACAATTTAATTCCTTTTAGAATTTCATTAAATATTTTGAGTGAAATGCATAATAAGCTTTTATTCATGATACTTTCCTTTCATATATATATATGTTTCTAGAGTAGAAGATGGTTCTTGAATAGAAAGCTGGAGTCAATGAGTTGTGAATGAGAGTGAATTCTACACACTTTAATAGATACCATAGATTGAAGATGGTCTATCTTTTATCACTAGCTTTCTATTAGGGTTCCTCGAAAGAAAAAAACGGACCTTTTGTAGCATCGCTTTGTTGTACTTCGGTCTGTTTGTCAAGACACTTTTTCTCAAAAACGCATGGAGGTGTCGAGCAGAAATTTATATCAAATTCTTAAACAAGAAAACTACAGATAAAAGAAAAATTATGAAAAGAAAAAAAATATAGGGAATTCATAGAAAATAGTCATTACAAACTAGTACTTATAGTTCATTTCAAACAAAATGAGTGCATATGCCCGCAAAAGTCTGTAAAATTTTATACTTCTCGTTGACTTACCTGCAATTCTGAAATTCGGAAGCCTCTGTGGGCGAGTCCGATTCACATTTATTCTGATTATTACACGATGATCAATTTTATAATCGTATAATAGTGTCGGTATCAGATATTTTTGTTGTCTACGATATATAGCTATTGGCTCATACGACACCGTTATTTTTACTATCGGAAACAATGTCTATGACATACTATCCTCATAAACTATACCTACAGAACTAATTATTAATAATTAATCTTAATAAATAATTAATTTTCACTATATACTATTAATTATAATTTACAATGACCTGAAACATATTATAAACTTATCACTCTACATACACTACGTAATTTAATGAAACATAATATCAACTGATTATATTTATTAAATAACCGCTCACTTCAATAATGGATAGAGTTAACAGAAATTTATGTTAATAAATATTCATATTGGAGAATATATCTACTATTGCTTTGAAATTGCAAGCTATTAAAGCAATGTAACGGTTGAACTAATTGATACATTTTGCGAAATGTTCGCTTAACGTGGATACGTATAGGGCAGTGCGATACTATTTATCTTCAATTACCGACTGGGTTTCACTTAGGTTACAATTTTCATTTCATCTTCGTAAGTACATATTATGTTATAGTTGATATTCCAGTATGAGCTCTTGCTACGGCCATCTACATAATTATATTAAATTATACGAGTAATACTATCAAATTATGTTTAAGATTCAATTTTATATAAGTAATATGTTTTGGTATATATATGAAATTTGCATAAGGTTGTGTATGGTTATGGTTTTAATTTTTTATTCGAATCCACAAACTTCGTGTTCATTTATGTACTTCTAAATATATCCTAAACCTTAACAATAATTATTTCCACACCGTCCATCGTTGATCGATATCGATCTGACTCTTAAAAAACAAAAAGAACAATAATAACAAACTAAAATAGTTATACCGTCGCGACGCGTCGTGGCGCAGCGGCTCAAGGTGTGAGTGTAACGCGACGGTTGTGGTTTCGATCCCCACTCGAGGAAGTGAAATATTTATTTACGTTTATATTTCCATTTCCTCATCTGGTGTCGAGGCAACGCGCAGCGTTGAGTTTTGCCACTCAACACGAAGTGTCTCTAAAATTCGGCAGAAAGTGGGGAACGGAGTTAGCACTAGGTTTCCTCTTCCTACCCTGCCCCCCCGAATCCCCACAGAAAGTGACCAAAAATGATGTAGTTTAAAAGTCTGTATTGCTGCTTAGAACATATTCGTAACTTTTCGTGCTATTTAGTTCAGAATAATTACATACCAGTACCTTTGTATATTGTACCTATTCTCGTATATAGTATAGAATAGATAGGTTTCTATACCTAGCAGTTCGTCAGAATGGTATATCGTAGCTAGCGCTCGATGGGTTAGTGCATGTCTTTGTATAATTTAGGAATCTGAGAACACTATTAGGCACCAGTTGGCGACTGAACGTAATCTACGTAAACATTAGGCTTTGATAGAAACGTACCAGTATGTATGTGCGTGCCTACTAGCAGTTCGCAATTACGTTGCTATTACATATAATTAGATTAAGAGCGGTTTAAATTAATTTTCGATGGTGAGAAATTGTACATTTAGTTTATATTTTGCGTACCTAATTGTATGTTATTTTCATCTTTTTATGAAATGTTATGAACATTAAATTATAGCAATAACGAGCTTAAATCAATTTAAAATTAGATATTTTTAGGATATTTGGCCTAAACAAAAAAAAAATAGTTTTCTTATTAAAGTTCTCTGTTTATAAACTAAACTAACTACACCAAAAAAATAGTTTTATTTATTAAAATATATTGTTTTATTCAATTTTATCAATGCGTTTGCACCTTGGATAAAAACTAAAAATACCTGTAATGTAAGTAATATGAACCACAGCTTCCTTTATTACATTTAACAGTGCGACGTACTCGTAGGTATAGTTTAAAATTCTGCTTTGACTTGTAAATGTCTATTCACAAAATTTTTTAGAACGGAATGCAAAACTTCAAACGAGTGAAAACAACAGCGTGTAGTAATGGCTGAGTGCATCGATTTAGTGCGTTCCAGTCTCTTGCCTTTGTTGGTCGTTTTACTTTATAGATGACATAAAACATTCAGTTGTATTAGACGGAGGTGTACTTTAAATTATTACAGCCATTTTCATTAAAGCTTGCGTAAAATTAAAAGAGATTAAGTTCGGTACATAAATAATTAATTAATTATTTTCTCTCTCGTCTGCGAGAAGTTACAAGTTACAAAGTGCCGGCGTCGTTGGCTTTCGATAGATATTTATTTACGACTAGCGGCTCCCGTGCGGCTTCGCCCGCTTCTAATATCCAGTATTTATTTAATAATATTTAAACAGTATTTAGTAATAATATTTATTTTAGAGTAGATACTTTTTAACCAGATGTCCAGTTGGCATTTTAGTAGAGTTATTTAGGTATTATGCACTTAATAAGATGTCATCTAAATCTTTTGATATTTTATTTGATTTTGTTTGTAAAAAAACGTGTCGTCATACAAAATTGTTTAGTTATTTAAAAATATCCTAATTTCAAAAAAGGATATGGCTGGAAACCCTCTACCACCTGGGACCCACTCATAAAAGTCATTGAAGTCCCACCCATCATAGCAGAGGGCAAAATACTGTCAGCTCATTCTGCGGGAATCCAGGGCAGTACGCGAGGCAATTAAGAAATCGTTGGCGGTAGTTTGATATAATAATTGTCAACTGACAAACGAATGCCACCTCAGTCTACCTGTAACCACGGACTGCAAAGTGTTCAAAACGTCGGTTTTCCCAAAATGTGTATAATCTTAGATATACGCGATTAATTCGGTTAAAATAGTTTAATTTCAAATGTGTAATAATCATGAAAATCAAAGAACTTACTACTAAGAGTTTCGTTTAGGAAGTGCAGTGATTAGACGATATAATTTAATATATATAGGTGGTAGGTTAATATACACATGTATACAATTATAAATAAACAAAATAAAACATTTACATTATGTCAAAGGACCCCAGAGAAGTAACAATTATTGATCATTAGTCAATATCATACATATAATAAACTCTATATATATGTATATTATATCAATTGCAAAATGTAGTGAAAAGTAACAGCATTTATATAATAATTTTGCATTTGTAATTTAATGCTGTTACTGATATTCACTGTTCAATACGATTTTAATTAAATTCAATCTATACACATACAGTAGTAGGTTGGTATAAATTTATACGATATCTTTTGTTAGTATAAATTATTTGGTTCTGTTTTATTAAATAATGTAATATATAACGAAACAAAATAAGGCTTCATTAGTACATTTATATATATATATACGCTTGCGCTATATGCTTGTGAACCTACACCGCGACTGACCTCAGTATATATATATTCATTTCCATTTCTCTGGTAACGAGGCAAAGCGCTGCATTGAGGTACGCCACTCAACACGCATGATTCCGGAATTCGGTGGAAAGTAGGGAACGAAAGTGTTGTAGTGGGAACGGAGTGTCTTAACACCAGATTCTCAGATTCCCTCTGCATACGCTTCCATTCCTCCCGAATTCGAGACATTATGTATTGGAACGAGCCTCAACGCCTCTCTTTGTCCGCCCAGAGGAGAAAAATTACAATCATCCCTCGAGTGGATATCGACCTTTAACCATAGAGTTTTAGTTAGGCGCTGTCACACTCCGCCAGGACGGCTTCTAAGTTTTAAGAGTTAGATATATAAATGTATGTATTTAGTATAAAAGCGGATATATATTTGCCACGCGTAAGCTTGTGTGGATCCGCCGCACTGTTAGTAACTTAAATGCATTTCCCTAGGTGTTAATACTCTGTTCTAAATTCTAATCTACCGCGAAATTCTGTGCAGAGGTACGTACGTACATTGTGCATTTACGAGGATATTTTAAAGTTGAACTATAAATAAATTTAATATGTAATATACCTTATGTTTAATATTTTATGAATAAAGTATTATTTATAGTTGTTCATAAATGTTTTAACAGAAATTTATTTCTAGTTCATTTATGATCATTAAATGCTAACAAAATTTGGTAACCTGCTCTTGCTAAATAACTTGTTAATTAATGAACTATGTTCGTACAGGAAAACAAATTTGTAGGTCCTTTTAATTTTATAGACTAACTGCAATAATATTTTTATTCTATGTAACAAGCACTCTATTTCTTTAAATAGCACATTTTTTATAAATAATGGTCGATGGCAGGAGCTAGTTTTACATGTGATGAATATAGCAATTTTTATTCTTAATTGCGAATGTATATGCGTACATATAGTATGTATATGCATATTTGTCATTTCAATTAACTAAAAAAAATCATTATCTTTCAAATTTATGATTCGAATAAGTTCCGTTGACTAAATAATTCGTGAGAGCATAAGTACCTACGTAAACATAAACTGTCGTCCGCAGTCAGACATATTCCTCGTAGCCGCTACGACGGCGGTTTTTGAGCACAGCTAAGTTTCGTGGATGCATATAGGTAAAAAATATTAAATATTAGTTCTGAAGAACTCATTAGTTTGAGTGTATACAATGATAGCCTTAAATTATTAGCAGGGTGGATTTTAAAAATAAGTGGCTTGTTTGGGTAAATAAAAGAAAAGTAAGTAAGTAAGTAACTGCGCAGCCGTATTGAACGTTTTTGATGTTTAATACGTTAATTGATTCGTCTTATACATTTTTAAGTTATTGACACTACGCAAGCGTTTTTTTTGTTTTTTTTTTTTAAATAATATAATTGTAGGTAATTCCCGTTGACCGGATCAATAATGCGAAAATTGGTACGGAACCCCCGGTTTTTTTTTTCTTATTATTTCATTGTCATCAGCCTTTGATAAGTATGCTAAATTTCAAATTAATCCGACGTTTCAAAATCGGATATATACGGATGCTAATAAAAGCGTGTTAAAAATACACCACAGTGACAACCAGCCGTCAAATTTTCAAAATGAAAAAAATAAAATCGTCGAACTATGTCAAGTGGGATATCGTTTATTGGGTATTCAATTACGATTGTTAGGTTTTTTTTTCATGATTTTTCTTTCAATTTGGTCATTTGGGATATATGAAGATACAACATATTTTTAACAACCATTTTCGGTAAATTTCATATTTATAAGTTATATAAGTTATACATATACAGGTACCTGCTGTGCTATTTTGTTAGTTTGCCCATTAGGATGAACAGTCGGTCTTCAACAAATTAAATCTTTACAAAGGGCTTTATAAACTGAAATAGTTTTGGGAAATTTAAAGTAATTATATAATTAATTTCTCTTATTAAATTATTTCTAAATATATAAAAAAATGAAATATAAGGAAATTACAGCACAAATAAGCAACTTAAAAAATACCGTTTAAGGCATTATGTTTTCCACATGAGGAAAACTATTCATATTTTGTTTACTATGAATGAATGTTTTCGTAATATACTATTGGAGAAGCAATTTTCCTTACACGGACACTTACATTATTGCACCTTATATTTTAGTGGTCTGGGGAAAACTAGCTCCCGACAATTTTATTGCTTTCACGAACTAAAGGGATATAGGTAATTTGTTCTAAGTCATACTCTATGTATAGGTATTTATTATAACAGCTTCACGCTTTTTTCGCATAGGCAGAGGTATCTTAGTGTCCTGCCATTCCCCACTTTTCGAGACTTTATGAGTTGAGTGGCGGAAGTTAACGTCGCGCTTTATCTACCTAAACTGGTAAACATAAATAAAATAAATATATTCATTCTTCCGAGTAGGAACCACAACCGTGTTACCGTTAGACGTTTTTTCGCTGTGCTACCACGGCTTCAATTATTATTATATTCCCTTCTTTTCTAATATTATACTGTTATAGGTACATACAAAGTTCTTACATATTTACCATTAGAATGTCGAAGAGCTGAGATTTCTTTCTTTTTGACCAACTAAGCATTATCTTTATTCTTTTTACTCTATTTTTTTCTTCAGTAACTACAAAATCAGCTTCTGAACATCATCCTTTTGTTGCTTTTAGAAGGCGTATTCCGCGTAAGAAACATCCTCTCAACCCGTCCTGTCCAAAGTGGCAAGAGAAGTGTATATGTAGGTAAGCATATGTTAAACATAATTATATATCTTTAATATATTATTGAATTCGATAATTCCACTCAATATAATATACATATGTGAGTAATATGCGGTATAATAAAATGTTAAATAGCCTCATTATGCATTCATAATAGTTCGTTACGAATAGACAATATTTAAAGTCACAACAACGGCAAAATTTATAACTCGGTATATTGCCAGAGTCACTGCGCATCAATTAACTTAATTGTCGACCATCAATTAGATTGTATGTGCATATTGAAAAACCAGCGGTGAAAAGTGTTTATTCATTTTTAATTATTTCATATTGGTAGTGTCGTAGGGGCACAAACTTGTTAGATTGTGGGTTCGATTGATAATCAAGGAAACGAAATATATCACACCTTTTAATTATAGAGACCCTTTAAAAATGTCATCAACATTTTTGTACAAAAATTAGGCTTACAATGTCTTTTTAGAAGATATAGTAGTAAATACTTTTGAAATTAACTGTTGATTTATTTATCCATACCTATATTATAAATTCGAAAGTAACTCTGTCTGTCTGTCTGTCTGTCTGCCTGTCTGTCTGTCTGTCTGTCTTTTACGCAATCAGGGCCAAACCGCTAATTTTGTTGTGATAAAATACTCATATAGAGATTCTTGAGGATCTCGGGATGAACATAGGATACTTTTTTTTGTCATATTTGTAATATTTTCCATATATACCAATATATTAAAATATTTATTAATTTGACATACAATTTATTCCGGCATGTTAATAACAACCGCCGTTGCTAAGCAACGATTTGCTAAGTTTGTTGTTAGAAAACGTCACCCAAAATGAGCTTGCTTAACGCATCTCTCTATTGAAAACTGAAAATAATTTCATAAATATATTTAATAAATATTCGTATAGTTCAAGCGGACGTAGCCGCGTTCGGGTCCACTAGTATTTAATAAATATTGTTATAGTTCAAGCGGGCGTAGCCGCGTTCGGGTCCACTAGTCTATATATATTTTTTCTTTCTCAAAATCATGGTGTTTTTATTAGGACCCTATAATTCTAAAGGTGGGATATAATATTTTAATTTCTTCGCTCTGGTGTCGAGGCAAATCGCGTCGTTGAGTTCCGCCACTCAACACACAAGACCTTTAAAATTCGACGGACTGTGGGAGTGGGAGTCTTAACCTAATTAATTTGACATTATATTTTTTTACTAGATATAGGTATAAAAATTAAGAATTCATCTCTTATTCGAATTTCATCACGAATTAATCGAATTCGTGTGGAATGTAAATATATTTTTTAACAATAAATCCATAATCTTCTTAAAAGTAAAAGGCATTAATATCTACTGCCAACTGGATTCTATTTCTGGATCCTCATTTTCTCGCCCTGATTACGAGGCAAATAGAAATAGAACTTAAGATCAAGACAAATAGAGGTATTCGTATGTGATATGACTTCATACTATACCTACTATTTAATTATTTCATTAATCTATATATATATATATATATATATATATATATAATAAAATCGAAAGGTCACTCACTCATCACGAAATCTCAGAGACTACAAGTGCTAGGAATCTCAAATTTTGCATACGAGTTATTTATAGGACGCTGCTAGGATAGGTGCTCGCTAAGACGGGAATTTGCAATATTCGACTTTTAAAGGGCTGTTTTTGGGGTTGAAAGTTTGTATGAAACTTCGTTACTACAAATGCTAGTCTCAAATTTTGACGTCATTTATAGGACGTAGGTATTCATGGAGACAGAAATTAATAATAACGTGGTTCACGCAGGCGAAGCCGCGGGCGGGCCGCTAGCTCAATATATATTTTATTAAATTTTTGGTAGAATGAAAAGAAAATAACGACAGTATTTTAAAATGCGACCAATCTTTATCATTTCGATGACATTCGACAGTTATAAGTTTAGCTGAAAAAATATTTTTATTTCGACCTCGCTATATCGGGCAACTGCATACGATCGTTTTTTTTATATGTATGTATATGTCTGCTGTCAAACATGACCCTGTTAGAGTCGGTGCTCGTTACAAAGTTTCAACTTTAGGTCCACTTACTTTTTTCGAACAAAAGAGTAATTGAATGTAAACATACGGGGAGTCAATAAACTAGCTAAATAAAAAGAAATAAGTTTCATTCTTCCAAATAAATGTTGTTTCAAATATAAAGAATAAACTGTGTGTAATAACAAGATTTTTTTTACTAAACCTATTGAATTAAAAAAATAAATTAAATTTTCTATATTGTAAGTAGAGTGATTAACAGCTTTTTAGCTTATTATATAAGTGATTTGAGGTACTTATTTCAACTTATTAAGAATGTAAAAACGATTTTTCTAGAATAATTATACGGCAGATCGATAGATGCTTCCGGCAGTTCATGATGCCAGTTCTTTCGTAGCCCCAGGGTAATATAGCATAATGAATCCATAATAGAAGTGTGCTGTTACGGTTTTATAATTATTTATTTTGCATGATCTATTATATACGAATAAGTTGCAAGAAAATCTGTATATTAGATTATAATGTATAAAAAGGTTATAATAATATTCTTCATAAATTCTTTATTCTTCTTTCTTCATAATTTTATATTTTGAAAAAGAAAAATAATGGTTAATAACCACTTTAAAGCTTTTTTTGTACGATGAAAAATTATTTTTATGGCTTTTTTAATTTGTTATAATAACTTACCTTAAGAGGAATTGAAATAAAAATACAAAGAAGCTATTGCCGAGGCGTTTTTACGAACCATACCAATATAATTATTATCAGAGAACAATATGTTCTTCAGATTTCGCTGAAGTAGCTAAAAATGGAGGTTATATGCAAAAGGCACTGCGACCATCGATGACCAATTTCCAAATTTTCTTCTCCATAAGTAAAATATATTATTGTGAGGCCAAAGAGGGTCATTAGTAGAAACAAAAGTGATATAAATTTATAAGAGCATTAGATAGAAAGACCGTTCTCGAATTTTCGTTTGAGTTACAAAAGTTAGGAAGTTGTAATTTGGTGGCGGCACGGCGCGGCGAGGCACAAAACCACCGTATTTTCATTTCGGCGTAAGTTCGCCTTCATCCTGAGAATGGGGAAATTCCATTCATTAGATGTGTTAGTGCCAAACATGTTTTATATTATTGAGTTCCTTGAACTAGAACTAGTTCTATTTGTTTAGTTTGTTAAATTAACGTACCGATATATACCAATAGACATATGTACATACGTCTTCTTACCTTTAAAAATACGTGGTGTTGATAATATAACTCATATTATCTAATATCGCCTTTAGTCAAATCGAAAGTGCATTTAACTTTTAACATAAAAAATATTCGTCTGTCTAATATTGTATTTTATATTTTTTTACCCTCATTAAGAGCCAATTTTAATTTACCGATTTTTAGGATAGAATCATTGAGTGAGCACTACGAGCTACTAACGCATAGAAATATCCTGTTTCTAGAATTTTGCATGTTTGTTGCCATCTTTGTTATATTTAATATAAACTATGCTTTGTATAATAACTCTTGTTACACTGATTTGGAAATTTATTTTAAACGTCTTTGAAGTTTCCTCGGACCCTGAGCCACTCAAAATTGTTCCCTTTAAATATCAAACTCGTAGCCCCTCGGCTATGTAAGCAAAGTAGCTTCGAGCCAACAAATATTATTATAATTTCATTTGTTGTACCCGTAATAAAATTAATGATAATTTCACCAAGAATTATAACAAGAGATATTAAATACAATATGGCTCAAATTGAAATCAAAAAGACAATAGCAAAATGATTCACAAATTGCAAAATTTAACTGCTAAAATATTGCGTCGGATATCGTTCACCAATTAAATTAATCGACGATCATCAATTACTTCACATATGTATGTATGTATATGTGAGTTGGAGCCAACTGCGGCCCGCTATTGATGTGCGATTTCTATTCATCATTATTGCTAATATGCTGATGTCAGATGGTTTAAGGGACCTCTGTACCTACATATATGTTACATGATATAAGTTTTGTAACTAATAAGGTGGAAGAACTTCTGCGTTTAAATTACTAAGAATATAAGTTATTAAAATATTTTTATATTAAAAGGAATAATTATTTATTTTTTCTTGTAAATATTTTTTATTTTTTTTATTATTATATAAAATAATATGACCTTACAAGTTTCTAATTTATTCTGTATTAAAAGTCTTTTACAACTCATTTAAAATTGTATTAAATATAACTATTATTCTTATTATTACTTTGTTCCGTTATTATGCAGAATAATCGGAATAGTTATTGTTAACATATTCGCATATCTATACTAAAGTAAACTTTAAATTCCATTCTGAAAATAAAACAGAGAAAAAGCAGCGCCAGTTTTAGGTGGCTAATGGCACTATATGTGTGCATACCTACATATAAGTCGATATCTTAATCCCACAGTTGCCTTAATAGGCGTCATTTCAACTGTGGCTTAATCAATGTTGATTGCTTCTGGCTTCTTAGTCAAAATGTAATATGTCTGTTTTCTTATATATCATTGATATATAAGAAAACAAATTTCGTCGGTAAATAAGGAACGCAATGTCTTAAGAATAGGTTCCCTCTACTTACCCCGGTATATGCGGAATATGGCATAAAGTATAAAAAATAAAACTTGAAGCTTCTATGCGAATTGTGTGAAGTTGGAAAACTAAAACTTAAAAGGTCTTCTTGTACCGACTAGGCGAGGGCGTCATGAATTAGATCTAGCAACGACTCGATCTAATTTAAATGAAAATGAAGAAGCTATTTACTTACTTACTATTGTACGACAAGTTGTCGGAGCAGTGTACTCATTATAACTAGAATGCAATATATATTTTACATATTGTTTTTGGATTATATATATATATAATATACTAGAGGGCCCGGACGCGGCTACGCCCGCTTGAACTATACGAATATTTATTAAATATATTTATGAAATTATTTTCAGTTTTCAATAGAGAGATGCGTTAGGCAAGCTCATTTTGGGTGACGTTTTATAACAACAAACTTTGCAAATCGTTGCTTAGCAACGACGGTTGTTATTAACATGGCGGAATAAATTGCATGTCAAATTAATAAGTATTTTAATATATTGGTATATATCGAAAATATTACAAATATGAGAAAAAAAAGTATCCTATGTTCATCCCGAGACCTTCAAGTATCTCTATATGAGTATTTTATCACAATTAAATTAGCAGTTTGGCCCTGATTGCGTAAAAGACAGACAGACAGACAGACAGACAGACAGACAGACAGACAGACAGACAGACAGACAGAGTTACTTTCGAATTTATAATATAGGTATGGATATATATTGTCACATTTGTATTTATATATATATACAAATGTGACAAAATGTGAACAAAAAAAATATATCCATTAGCATTAACGACGAACAAATTGGGATCTGTATCGTTTAATCAATGCGAGTATAGAGTAAGGCTGAAGTCTTGTGATAGTTTATAAATTTAATTTGTGAAGTTCGCTCAGCCGTTTCAATCAAAGGTCACTTGGGATATACTATGCTATATATTGATTAAGTAAATAAAATGGATTTAATTTTTTCATACAATTTTAATAATTTAAGGAAAAAAATCTGTGAAGATATTTATTTAACAGAAGTTGTATTAACAAAGTTAAAACATGGTACGTACCTACCTTTTGTGTGCTATATATACAGTGTGGTAGGTAGGGTAAGGTGACATGTGATTTCTATGAATTTTGGTAATTATTACTTGAAACTGAATTAGCTACTTCCGAAAATGTGTATAACTTTCAATCAGTTTATAAAAACAAATATTCACGACCGTAAATCGTCGGGAAATTATATAATTTAATTTTAAGTTAAATAAGCAAGATGATACAAATCTGCTAATTGCTCCGAATGCTGGAAGAATATCGTTGGACTTGCGTTTTGAAATTATAAAGTTTTCGAAGTTTGTATTGCGGATTGCGCGCCGCTTTACCGCAACAAATTTTAATTTAATACTCGATTGTTATTTTAGTTTAATATCGTTAATACGTAGATATTATTTTTATGAATTTTACTAGTAGGTTAGATTTATAATGTAGAGTAACTTTACTTAAACTTAAATAGCATCCGTTTCCCGAAAATAAATAAAAAATAATTAAAACTAGTTCATATAGAGGAAAAAAACACTTAATCGCTGTATCTTCTTAAACTCGCATGTACTTACAAAATAAATAGATTTCATATATTTAGACTTCTGTGCCCTCGAATATCGTTAGAAAGTTTTACGGCAAACGAGTGCTATTCAAGTTTGTTACTTTACTAGTTGAAATTTTACAAATTGAACTCGGTTTTAAAACCCTAAGGTTTAATAAAATTTAGGGTAAATAGGTTTTTCCCTAAATAATAGTTAAAAACTAATCAATATACTGTATGAGTGTATATAGACTTCCATTTAGGATTAATTGGTATTTAAAATATCATTGTACATCTTTGTTTGCAACGTCTTAGCTATAAAGTATGCCAAAATAAAAAATCAATGCTTCAACGCCATAAATTATATGGGGAGATTACTCAAAATGTTTATATGAGCGTTACATAACACTGTTTTATGGGAGCAACGCGACAACGTGCCAAGTTTAGCTTTAATATTTCTGCAGCAAATTATGTTGCGGTGTCTATGATATTTTATAAAAAAAGTTAATTAAATCAGCTTTACGCTGTATTC
Source organism: Heliconius melpomene melpomene (assembly GCA_000313835.2). Taxonomy (NCBI): domain Eukaryota; kingdom Metazoa; phylum Arthropoda; class Insecta; order Lepidoptera; family Nymphalidae; genus Heliconius; species Heliconius melpomene. Next base: position 179,897 of record HE670897.1, on the reverse strand, counting down.
TGTATATAGCAGGGTAGGCAAAAGGTACCTAATGTTAAGACACTCCGTTCTCCACTTTCCTCCGAATTTTTCGAGGCATTGCGTGTTGAATAGCTGAATTCAAAGCCGGCCTTTTGTCTCGATATCAGAGCGACGAATTGAAAATATAAATTTAATTAAAAAAATAAATTTCTCGAGTGGAGATCAAACCCATAACCAGTTGCATTTACAGTCTCGGTTCGTGCCACTGTGCCACGATTAGCCTCGAATCTTATATTTATTTAAAATATATACATCTATATAGTATCTATTCATCAATTATGTGGTTACCATAATGCCTATAGATAGTTATATCTCTTTGGTGCAACAACGACGTATTTCAAAAGTATTTAGACTTTTCTAAAAATTGAGGGGGGACCAATAAAAGTTTCTAAGTAGTCCTTACGCATACTTCACATGCCGAATGAGCGATACTTAAATAACAAAGACAACACCTATAAGGCTTATTTCATAGCCCTCAAGTAGAATTATATTTTAAGCTTTCTTTGAATTTTATTCGGACTATAAAATAATTCTTAATTTAATACGTTACAAATGTATGTTTTAAATAGCCTTTATAATACGATGCAAATTTTAAATGGAAGTGGTTACATGTAAACAAGTTACGTCTTTACCTAAATTGCTTGACTTAATGTCTATGGAATTTGGCAAGCGCAGCATGTGTTAAGGAGGGCGTAGCATATTTTACCCAGTTACAAATCTTTAAAGCTTTCAGACTTTCCATGTGAAAATACAAACAAAGTTAGGATATATTTAAATTTCTAATTAATTCATATAATATTAATATTCATATTCATTCATTCATTATATTATTATTATTATTATATACCTATATTTGTATATACGCATTTTTTGTACTTAGGTGCTTTTAATATACCAACGTAAAGTTTTATCGTGTATTTTAAAATACAATTTAATAGCATCATTCAATATTGAGTTTTCATATACAATCAATTTACGGATACATTTTAAGGTTCTTTTCCTTATATCTTATTATTCTTATAAATATTACATATTTTTGTTCCTATAAGTTCTTAATAAAATTATTTCCGAATTATCACTATGAAAGATTTTATAATATTTTTTATGTATAGTAATTTTTTATGGTTTATTTATAAAATTTTATTTTTGTGTAATTTGTTAATTGTTTACATTTTTAGTTCATTTTATTTACAAATTATAATTGTAATTTTTTTCTATAACCTGTACAATAATTACTACAATATTATATATCTATGTAATAAAACATGTATTAACACAGCATAGAAATCGAACCCGTTGCGCGTTAATAATTTCTATTAATGCTACATTGAGCATAGCGGTCGGAGTCGTAAGTTTCTTTTTATATGTATTCATTTTTATGTTATCATGTTTAATTAATAATTTTTAACATTATCTAGGTCATTTTTTTATTTATATTGGAAAATGTACCAAAGGTATTTTTATATGTAATAAAAGTATTGAACGAATTGCCTTTTTATAATATAAAACATAATAATAGGCTTATGCTATCAAAGTAGGCTGCTAAAGTCGATTGCTTCCAAATTAGGTAATTATTATAATATAGCTTGTACTGCTCCAAACAACCCCCAAAAACAAATATCCATGGGTTTTGTTGTGGGATTTGATCCAAGGCTTCATACTAAGTGACTAATTACACCGTATTTATTTTAAAGAGACCAAATAACTTTTGCAATAAATAAAAATATTTGTGAGTAACATTAATATACTGTAATTAATTAATGCATTAATGAGCATATCCGAACTCAATAATAAATAATCAACTTATTGATAATAAGAACTTATAATAATCTATTGGAATGTGAATATCCATTTATTTTTCACTTTCACGCTCAATCCCGCTTGTAGTTGGATAGGCAGAGGCAGCCTAGAGTTAAGACATTTCGCTCCTTACTTACTGCCGAATACAGGAGGGATTACGGGTTGAGTGGCAGAACTCAACGCTGCGTATTGTCTCGACACCAGAGCGAAGAAATGAAAATATTAAACATCATTTCCTCGAGTGGGAATCGAACCCAAAACCTGTCACGTTCAGATGCTTGTACCCCTTAGCCACGACGGGCCTCCACAAAATGAAATACAACAATGATTACAATTAACATTGTAGAGATAAAAAATGGTTACATATTCAGTTTATACACGCGTATTTATTTTTTCAGCGCTAAAATTTTTAAATTTCGCAGTTATTAAATTGAATGCGAGATTCAAGCAGAACTAATATTTTTTCACTTATAATTTACCTCGCTGTTAGCGCACTGGTTTAGTGTCTACAAAGCAGAATAGATGGTTTTAAAACAAGAGTAAATAAAATTGTATGAAAACTACGTACATATATTGTTCGCACTTTTAAAATATTGCATGTTATTTGAGAATTATGTGTACAAGTTCATGTAAATTATATATGCTTTTTCAAGAGCTATAAAGTATTTTTTTTTTTAGAAAACGTATAAAAATTAGAACGTGTGAAGTGGAATTTGAACCCGCGCTTCTTAGAAACCCTATAACCCTATATATCTTTTGTCGTCTTTTATTGAGTATTTTTCTTTTCTTTCTATGAAATAACAATTTTAAAATGTTAAAAGTAGCTAGCAGTAAATAAATACTTTGGCATTAAGTCACGTCGAGTCCTCGCATTAAAATCAAGACCGAAACAAATATTCATTTGTAATACAAATATTTTGAACCAAGAGGCGCGCTATTGTCCCTTAAGTTATAATTGGCCTAGAATTTTTATATCTTCGCTAAATATTATGGTTATTATTACATAAATATATTTAATAACAATTATGTAGTGATAAACTAAGACTAGCGGCCGCTATGGCGCAGTGACACAAGAGTGCCACCATAAACGCGACGGTTGTGGGTTGGATTCCCACTCGAGGAAATGACATATTTCCCTCTACCTACCTTGGTGTGTATGTTATAGCGTGACGCTAAATAAAATATTATGAAAATACATAGTACAAATAATTTATAAACTACGTATATAAGTAGTTTATATATATGTAGAAGCATCAGAAGGGGCCTCAAAGCGGTCTTGGCTACTACTATTCATTTGTGGGCGTTGTAGCAACAGAGATGTTTAAATAAAAGTCACACTTATATTCCATAATGTCTTATTACTCGTTTACATAACAGTTTTACAATAAATCTCACAAGATTAGCAAAATTACAATAGATTAGGAGCCAATAGGTTAATTGGAGAACATCTCACGCCATAGCTGTCAACCAATGACGTCTGCTATTCCTCGTGGCTACACCTACTACCCTATTCGGGGTTACCCGCTCCATTTTAAATATTCTTCTAATATAATCCATTAATTAAATCAATTAAAATCAAAACGTAATAATTACTAAATTATATTTTAAAGTAATACATAGCTGAGCGCCGTCATATATATAGTATAAACGTTGATTTGAAACTTGATACAGTGGAAGCCGTTGTTAATTATAAAACCATTGCACGAACAAAGCATCTGAAATTGGAGTTCTTATTTCAAATAAAGACTTGAAATATATATCATCGGCGTCTGTTAGTTGTAATTGGGAATGGCTTCGACAATTTGACGTTTATCTAATTTTATTACTTAGAAGCGTGCTCTGGAATCAGTGTTATATTGACACAATTTATGTATTGCTAGTCCTTTTTATTAACCGACTTCTGAAAGAAGAGGAGGTTATCAATTCGACTGTATTTTTTTTTTAATATGTTTGTTTCTTATATGCATTGCTGTCTTAGGACATGAACACGCTTGGGCAATGTTTCATTTTGGCGTTGTGGGGTTGGAGAGAAACTAGGCACGGACATATAATTTTGTGTAAGAGGTATACGAGGTGTAAAAGACCGTGCAAAGTGGAGTAGGTTGAGTAGGAGCCTTCCTACCCGACCCTGGCATTAGCCGGGATTAATTCCAGGAGAAAGAAGAGGTGTACGAGGTGTGATTAATGTGGATGCATGATTATTGGATATGTTTGTATGTACGTATTAAATCAATACCTTATTTTAATTTTCATGCAATTTTTGTATTTTTGAAAGGTTTTTATATTTATTTATATATTTAATCACAAATTAATTATAGCTATTATAATATAGTATTCATCGTTTTTTGCTTACTAAGCATATGTACGTGATGTCAACATGAAACTCTTAAAGAGAATAAGTAATACTTGACACCTGTTTCATCAAATGGAGATATTAAATGAGCTTCCATTAATTCGTGTGAGCTCGAGAGCTGCAGCGGCTGCGATCTAAATTAAAATATAGTGGTTTACTATTCTGTACATTTTTTAAAACATATTTCATCTTTCTAACGTATTTCGCTAACGATGAAGTTGAAATTTACTTTTACTTTATATTTAGTAACCATTTATTACTTTCTATTCATCGCATTGAACCATTTTGGATTGTTTCATAAAATCAATGATTTAAATACTACCTACCTTAAACAAAATCCAATAATTATAGTACACGGCTAAAAATTAAATAATTTCTGTATATATTTCTCGAATGTTCACTATTATTATTGTTACTTTATAAATTTCAAAATCCATTTTTGGATTTCCAAAAAGGAACAAGAACGCGTTGAGTAGGATTTATTTAAGATTTTATATTGTGGTCTATATTAAGTTGAAAATTTAAATCAAGATAAGATGTGCCTCTCTAAGTGCTAAGTGCAGCTTATTATTAATATTTGAAATCAATAAATATGTGTTCTTATAAATATTGGATACATTTAATCATTAGGTATATTTCCTGCGACTGTACCAAGTTACATATATTTTAAATGGAAAATGTTATTCTCCAGAGATCGTTACGGCTCGTTAATAATGCTGATAGCATTATTAACGTGAACGTTTCAGTCACATTGTTATTATATTTGCTTTCGTTTTCTCAATGCACTATTTTTATTTCCATTTATTTTTTACTGTAGTCGATTTCGCATCATATCGTGATATCTTCACACTGCCTTTGTTTAAAGGTATATAATTGTATATGTAGATAGTATAGACGGAGAAAGCTTAGTGTTAAGACACTCATTTTCATCACACATCATTTTCCGCTTGATTTTCAAGACCTTGCTTCTTAATTCGGAATTCAACGCCGCGCCTTATCTGTTTCAAAAACAAGAAGATGAAATAATTAATTTGCTAAAGCCGCAAGCCGCAGTCGCCTCGTTCATATTAACTAATAATAAAACACAGATAAATAAATACAAGAAGGTCAAGATAATATAATAAAGAATATATTTAATTTGACAGCAAATAAGTTATGTACGAGTGTGAACGAAAATACAGTGCGTGCGCATGTGAAGAGAAATACCTACTGATATTAATAATAATGGAAATGGACATATTTAATGGACAGTATTTGAGGAAATTTTGAAAATTCGTAGGATAATTCTGTCTCGCGGATTTTTCTCTAATATTATAATAGCGTGGCATTTGTATAATGTAGCTGTTGTATAATGGTTCTTTATTAAATATTAGTAGAGCGCCTTAACTTTAGGTTCTCTCTGCCTACCCTGCAGTGCTGGATAGAGCACGAAAGTAAAAAAAATGTATAAAGCGCAGTAGACCCTAGAACAGAAGCACCTAGTAATTTGATAATTATTTTACATTTTAATCAATTCATAAAACCACCTGGACCAAACAACGTGGCACTCCACTACTGTGCGGTTTCGTAGAAATTTCCTTCCACGCACCACCGAACTGTAGAATGGCCTACCCGCGGCAGTGTTTCCAGGTCGGTACGATATGGGTATCTTCAAAAAGCGCGTCTATCTCCACCTCAAAGGCCAGCAACGCACCTGTAGCTCCTCTGGTGTTGCACGGGGTCGTGGGCGGCGGTGATCACCACCAGGTGACCCGAACGCTCGTTTGCCTTGTCCTTTTTCCATAAAATAAAAAAAAAAAAACTGTGAGCCGGCAGCGACCTGAACCGCTGATTGGGAAATAGAATTCAATATCATCACGTTCTTCAATTCTACTATTTTAAGTAACCATTCAGGCAGGGCTTTACATTCAATATATATTATAGTATTTAATAGAATAGACAGAAATACAATTTACTTAGCAACTATAATATTTTTGAATACAGCGTCGTTTTATGGATATGGTGCTTCAGTTGCTGCCGTATTCAATGCATTTTATCAAAGGTAAGCTCGTGACACACCTGAATAGTTTTCAGAGAAATCACGATCCACACTCATTTCTGTATACACTTGTATGTATTTGTGACGTATATTGTGTTCCTTTGAAAAGTTTCATATTAATTTAATTGTTTTTATATTTCGCTAGTATCATATTCCTGTTAGTTTTTATATTATGCAAATTTAAACTTGAACTTGAAATTTAAATTTAAAGTTTTTAATATCAATTTTAATTCTAAAAAGGTTTAAATCAAATATAGCAGATCCCTTAATTTTTGAAAAAGAGAAAAAAAGAAAAGAGATCTTTAGAATAAACTACTCAGAATATTTCTGATTGCTTTATTCTTGTAAGAACATTTCTATATTTGCATAGTGAGTTCTGAAACTTTTGAAAACTAAAAATTTGCGGATAAACTAACCGCAACTATTTTCATCTCTACTTAAATTTTGCTGAATTCTCTGAACTGAAGCCTTGTTGTTAGAGGTTACTTTTAATTTCTATTTTTATGTCAGATTATTCTTAGTAATACTTACCTAAAGATATTTAATATATAATATTACTATCATTATATGGTACATCTACTACTACTACTACAATATAATGTTCTAAAATATGGGTTTGAAAATTTTTTGATGATAAATGTATTTGTAGGTGCTTGTAAAGTATATATACAAGAAAATATTTAAGATTAAAAAGCTTTAAATAGTTATTTTGTTTGCTTGAATACAAATAAAAAATATTAAATAGTATTTATTATATTAGACAGTTATTTACAGATGTCAGAAATTTAGAATGTAGATAGACGGCTAGTGACGGAAGTGGAAAAAAAAAATTGAGGTCACATGCCTTTATTTGTGAAAAGGTTATTGTGTCATAAACATGAATTTTTGAAATGTTAGAAACAATCTGTTAAAAATGAAAACATTTACGCTCGTATGAGTCGCTATTTATTTGTGAGGTGTATTTAGAAGCTAAAAATTAAAAAAAAATAACAAAAGTCGACTTATGATCTTTATAGAGCTTCTCAGTAGATGGAAAACATGAAGAAAAACAATAAATCAAATTGACAGGGGCTGGGTTTAGAATATTTTATAAAATAATAAACTAGTCGTCTGTAAAGTGGGTGTACGAACGACCAGTAATATTACTGGAAGAATTATAATTTTACGGAAAAATGTCATAAGAAAGATTTTTTTATGGAAATAAAACATATTTAACATACAAACACATTTCAATTACATTTATGACTTAGTGTTTCTACATATATTAAGAGTATATATGGATGTTTCTACTTATTTTACAAGTATTTGGGTAAGGATTAACAACATATTACTGGGTTGATTTAACAACAATCTGACTTAAGTACTGTTAAGCCTTAAGAGTGTTAAGTGTAATAGCTTAACTCAACAGAACATAAGTTACACAATAAATACATAATAATAAATTAATTGAAACCCGGAATACATAAACACGTGTCAAACACTAGACAATCCGAATATGTTTATATTCATACCAAATTATTAATACAGTTATTACATATTTTTTGTGGGTACTAAGTTTTAGAGAATAAAATAATTATACGAGGGAGGGTCCTTTAGTAAGGGTCCTTTTATAATATTTTGAAGCTTCATATATTACATAAGATTTAACCCAGCTTCTTTAGAAATTTCTTATGGTATATTATAAGGAATATAATATGGGCCCCTTAAATTTATACTTAGATCTCAAGTCCCAGGCACTATTTCGAGCTCCCCAAGGGATATAAAAAATATATGTATTTAATAAAAAATATCAATACATTCTTATACAATCTATGCTAGAGGTAAAATACTTAAAAACTATATCTTAAATTACGAGTACAATTTAAATACAATACTATATATTTAGAAAATGGATATCATTCATTGTTCAAAAAGACTTCAAAATGAATTTTCGCTTACTTCAATGTGTTTAAACAAAGGCAGATGGAAAATTTAATGGGTTTCAAGCAAAGAGGGAAAAGTTTGACTAAAGTTAGCGCTCTGTATAGTGCTCTCTAAAATCTAAATTCATCATATTTGAATGTAAAAATAATATAAGCTAACGAATTAAATATATTATATATATATTTTTATACGTGTTCAAATATTTTAGTATGTATTAGTAGTATGAATTCTTACAGTTATAAAAAATACATAGAGATAAACAAAGAATAAGAATATTGCTTAGATAGCACTGTATACATTACTAGCGTAGCTTAAACTTACAATTTATGTACATGTGGGTGACTCAATAATCTATACTAATATAATAAAGCGGAAGAGTTGTTTGTTTGTTTGAACGCTAAGATCTCTGGATCTACTGGATCGATTTACTATGTTTTTGTTTTGTATGAAAGCTGCATTCTTCAGAAGTGTTATAGGCTATATAATATTAAATTAAACATATGTACTAATAAATTAAAATACTTTCTAATTTGACATGCAATTTATTCTGCCATGTTAATAACAACCGTCGTTGCTAAGCAACGGTTTGCAAAGTTTCTTTGTTGTTTTAAGAAAATGTCACCCAAAATGAACTTATATTTTGATATTCATCCTTATAAAAATAAATATATTATATAATATTTAATAAATATTCTTATAGTTCAAGCAGGCGTAGCCGCGTTGGGTCCACTAGTTTTGTATATAGTCTCAATATACAAAATCTTTATATAAATTATGGCCTGTTGTTTATTCTGATATATAAATTATACTACTGCAAAGTTTCATCTAAATCAGTTCAGTAAGTTTTGCTTGCAAGTGGAACAAACATCCATCCATATAAATTTACACATTTATAATCTTAGTATTTAGATTTGTAATAATATGCAAATATTCAAAGCTTATATTATATATCTATAAGTAAATTCAATATGAAAATTTCAACACAAATAGCTTTCGCTCGTTTCATATGATAATAAAAAGCTCTGACCCCATTAAGAGATATTAAAAGGAAATGGTAAGACATTTTAACTGTAAAATGTGTGCGTTTGACGATTACCTAGTTATTGCTTGAAGACGTTAATATGAACATCACGTTTTATATCATTCCTAGAGAGTAAAAGAGAATGAAGTGGTTCTAATATATTAAACAGCTATTATATACGTCGATTGTAATTATGATGAATTTCATATTCATCAAACATCAAAAATGCTATAATATTATTGGAAAAAATATATATTAATAAAAACATTCTTGAGCTAATAAGCTCGACCTACATCAAGTTCTAAAAAATAATGTTATTTTATTATATTTTTATTATCTTATAGCGGTATTAAAATTATATAAAATAGAGTAGAAGCCGTCGTTGCGGGCGGGATGTAACGCGGCGATTTTGGATTCGATCCCCACTCGGGGATTGAATTATAATTTATTAATATTTTATATCGTCCTGGCACCAAGGCAAAAGCCCGGTGTTGAGTACGGTTGCGTGTTGGCCTTGAACAATTCGGCGGAAAGTGTGGAGAACGTCTTATTACTAGGTTCCCTCTGCCTACCCTGCTACATGCGAAGCTGAAAAAAAGCATACAGTGCTAATTAAATAGAGCCAGTTACTATCTACTTTTTATTTATCACGACCCCAATATATTAGACAATACAACGCATATAACAAAAATATGCAATCCGCGTAGATCGAAGCGCTTACTTTTTTGTAGATTTTTGTGCAGTTGCTACCGTTTATCACGTAGGGTTGCCAATTGTGGCGAGAAAACATTTTGTAGGATATTTATTCGTACATTCGTAACATCAGTTTCAATACGTACGCGTACGAGTACGCCGGCGAAATATTGTGTTAGTGAGACGCGGCACTCCATCTCACGTAGCTGTTGTGCTAGTTTCCATTCTGTTTAGACACAAAAATCAATAGTACTTCACACGAAGCTGCACCATATTCTAGCCTTTCTGCAACTTTCAAAGATTTGTTTTGTCGAGTCAGGCGATAAAGTAAATAACGCGCAGGAACGGCTCGAAAGTGTGCTATTAATATATTTCAGCTTATTATTAAAGTTTAGTAAAAATTTATTCTTACTATAGGAATATTTTGGAAGTAGTTTTTGGAAAAATAACAAAATAAAGCTAGTTTTAACATAGCATTTGTAAATATGCACCATAGTTTGTTGAGAGTTCAAAGATCTTTCTTTAGTTTTTTTTGAAAATCAAAGTTCGTTTTGTATTATGTTTGTAAATTTATTTAATACTTTTTAGTTTATTGTTTGAACTTGGTTTGTTTTTGGTAAAAAATAATTTATTTTTATTTTCGAATAATTATCAAATATTCAAAATTTAACACAATGAATACAAATATACAAGTATATCAGGAAATGTTGAGATTCATACGACATTAGGTTGAACGCACGTAAATACAACGTATTTATACGGAAAGCTGGTAAAACTATTGTTTAAAGCAAATTTGTACAGTAATTATGTATATCATAGACTGTTGTATAACTAAACGACCCACGCAAGGGTATGATATTAGTAGCACAATTGATAGAAGCGAACGAGTTCACAACAAAATATTTAAATATAAATTAATTAACTATTTACTAAAGTTCATGCTGTATGCCGCATATAATAACAAAGATTTGTGGAATAACAATTTTCATAATTTTCCTTTATGATAGCCCAATGTAGTCCAAGCGCTCTGCTCGCGGGTTCAAATCCCGCTTTTATACGTTTTCTTAAGTATTTATAAGTATTGTTACAAAAGAAAAGGGACGTAGGTATAACTTTAAGAAATATTATTGCTCCATATTAATATTTTCGAACATTTACTTGTTTTTCAACCTCCGCTCGTATTGCCCGGCAATTCGATTATTATTCTGTAATGGCCTAAAGAAGATTACGTCCATCATCGTTTCATAGGCTACGTATATACATACATAAACACGGAAATATTATTTTGTTATTTATTTGCCAAAGTTGAAAGCTAAGAAGTTTTACTATACGAATACTCGAAGTTTTATTATTTTCTTATGTAAATCTTAGGTACATATATATACATTTGCATTTGATGTCGTCAGGGCGTAGGGTGTTTGTAACACGACCGTTGTAGGTTCGATCCCCACTCGAAGGAATGAATTATTATTTCTTAATATTTATGGTGTTGAGATCCGGTACTCAATACGCAATGTCTCGAAAAATTCTTCGGTAAGGGGGAACAGAGTGTCTTAACACTAGTTCCCGCTGGCTGCCAGGCATTGTGCGGGATACAGCGTGAAGCTGATACAAAAAATATTATTCAATCATCTTTTTGAGCATGTTACACACAATGAGCGTTTAAGCGACGTTACGTCATTACGATTACATTTATTTTCCAGGTTCAATGTTTGTTTTCGGCATTGCAATGATTTTTTCTTTATTATTTTCCAGCTTGCACCGATTTCCAATTATTGAAAGAAAAATCCTATATAGTGGGTATGATTTTTTTTTCGCCAATATAAAAAGCGAAATTTCAAATTAAACCATTTAATTAGGCCAGTCAACACCAACCAACATAACCCCAAAATTCATCGGAAAATGGGAAGCTGGCTGTCTTAACACTAAACACTAGGTTCCTTCTGCCTATCCTGCTGCTCTTTTTTTTTCAACTTCACGCTGTAAAAATAATTATTTGAAATTAGTATGCAAAAACGTCTAAAAAAATATAAAGCTTCCATTTACCACTTAGACAGTAGGTATATTTGCAAAACGTTGAAAAAAGCAATGTTCCTTTCATCCACTTAGAAGTGGACTTTTAAGAAATACTTTCTTAGCTTAAGAGATTCAGCGGCGGACTATGAGTTAGCCGGTGACCCGAATATTAATTTCATCCGAGACTTTCGATTCGAAAGTCGAAGTTCGAATTTCATCCGAGATTTAGTAATAAAAGTTTCGAATAAAAAAAACAGATACAGATCTAAAAATATTTCGATTATTTATTTGTGTTTTGGTATGTTGAAAAGAGTATTTTAATGGCCTAAATATACCATACATTTTCACAATTACTGTGTACATACATTTATTTTGTGAAAGCCCTAAGCTAGAGCCCATTTTTTTTTGTTTCACGCTGTATTCCGCACACAGCAGAGGACACTCCGTTCCCATTGGACACCCGTTCCCCACTGTGGGAAACTTTACTACCTATTAGTTAAATTGTTGTTATAAACGTAATGGTTGTGAGCTCAACTGCAACATTAAATATTGTTACAACAAGTAATATTAATAATATAAAGCATTAAAACTAAAACAAAATTGAAACTTATGTTCGAAGTTTCAGTGATGCTACAAGTAATGTCTGTAAACACGTAATAGCTCCCAACGCTTCTATGAACATTTTGAAAATGGTTCGTTAGCAGTATATTGTTTATATGGAAGTGATGTAGCGCGAGTATTTTCTTTACGTTTTATGAGTTCAAAATTTTTATGTAATGTTGCGTTTAATATTTCTTAGTAATATTTTTATAGTAATACTAGCGGACGCGCGCAGCTTCGCTTGCTTATTGCTTAGGGGTGAATTCTAATAAACTTTGAAACACGTGTTCAATAAAATATTTTTAAGAGTCTCAATTTCAAATTTTATAAAAATCAGTGGCGATTTAAAGATTTTTCTATATAAACTTTCAACCCCTTATTTACACCCCCCTAGGGGATGTATTAAAATAAACCACGAAACTTATGTTCAATGAAATATTTTTAATTTCAAATTTTATAAAAATCGGTGGCGATTTAAAGATTTTTCCATACAAACTTTCAACCCCTTATTTGCACCCTTAGGGGGAGAATTCTAGAAAACGATGAAACACGTGTTCAATTAAATACCTTTAAAAATCTAAATTTCAAATTTTATAAAAATCAGTGCCGATTTATATTTTTTTCCATACAAACTTAGAACCCCTATTTCACCCCTTTAGGGTAAAAATTTTTCAAAATCCCTTCTTCAATCAAATTTCACGTTTCCACGCACAGCGGTTACGGCTGTTCGTGCGTCTTACCTCAGTCAGTGAGGACAAGTCCTTTTATATACATAGATTATGGTGTTATATAATATTTGTTTATGTTATATGTATGTTATTTTATTTAAATGTTCCCCACTTCCCGCCGAACTTAACTGCGGAGCTCATTCCCTCGAACGAGGATCGAACCCTCGCACTCTTGTGCCTATGCGCCACAACTGGCCTTAATAGCCCTTTAACAGTAATAATTTTAAAACAAACTTTTAATTTCTAATTTCTCATCACCATAAGAATCTAAAACTGATGTTTGTTAGTTATAGTTGAGTGTGTAATTCATAGTGAAGTGTCACTACTCTTTCTTACCCAACTAAATGTGAGAAATAAGTTGTTTATATAAATAAATCAGTATATTACATTAATAATTTATTTCTACTACTTTAGTTACACAATAACATATATTCGGTCATATTAATGAACTGTATTGAGAATAATTGCGACACAAGCGATGTTAAGCAGAAATCAATAATATCTTCATGCTGAATCGCTTTTGTCCAATTTTAAACATAATTCTTTACAAATTTACTTTAATTTTCCCTTCCGTTGTTCCAATTACTTATATGAATATATGAAAGGCCTTATTTGTGCAATATTTAACATTTACTATGAAAACTTCATGAAATTGTAAACATAGGATATAGGTATAAATAAAATGAAACATGTAATTTTTTTTCATATTTTATTCGTTCTTTTATGTAATCGTCAGAGTTGTACAACTAAATAATCACAGTAGAAACAAAACATAACTATGTAGGTATTATAGTTAACGTCTAAAATAAAATTACGTGCGCCGGCGTCGGTCGCGGGGCGAATTCGCACCTTATAATTTGTACTGGGATTCTGTGCTCTGCTGTCTTAATTAAGTGTACAGGTTCAAGAAAAGTCATCAAAGTATAGTGCAAGTAGCGTGTTACAATCCCTGAGACGGGTTAAGCGTGAAATTTTTACAATTAGTCAATAGCGATTTTTAATATGAAATTTAGGACTTTTATTAAAACTTCAACAACGGATTTATCAATCAAAACTAAATGCAAGAGATGGCTTTTCTTTTATTATATAAAACTTGAAAAGGACCAATATTATTCGGAAACACACGGCACACAAAAATGTAAAGTTAAGTCTTTGGTAGATATATAAGTTGTTATATCTAATTCTAAAGTACACGATATCAGACAACGCAGAGCTTCACAAAAGAACGTAGCTAGTCTGTTAATTTAAATGCACAATTCTGTCGCAAGGGGAAGAAGTATTATTTGATAATAAACAGTCAAAAAAACTAAATATATCGTAAAGACTCAAATATAAAAACGGACCGAAACTCTCCACATTGTAATTCGTCTATATGAATAATTATTGGCAGTGTAATGATATTATAAAAGAATAATAAAACCTAGGTACATAGATGTCGATCTCGGACAGCTATTAAACTCCTACTTACACGATTAGTAATTAACGAGAATTGCTTTATTATTGAGACTTGAGTAGTTTCGAGTGCAAACTAGAGGTGTTCTTATAGTAGATATTCAAAGTCTATATAATATAATTAAACAACCGAATCTACAAAATCTTAGGCTCCGAACGCATAATAAAATCAGTCATTTTAACACAATACAATATATTCTAAAATGTACATCGATCCTATTTCGACGTCGAAGTGAGACAGTTTCATAACCTGTAATTTATTTAATTATTTTACTATAAATTCTTATAAATTAGCGTTAAATTAGTGACTTCTAACGGTCGCAATAACTATCTCACGTCAAAATCGATGGAATAATTCTAGCCACAACACTCTTAGTAAGTTATTGATATTTTCCTAGGTGCGACTAAATTTATATTTAAATATATCGAATAAATAAAGTGCAAACACTTATCTCTACGGTCGTTAGCTGCGTCGCCGACGCGTCCTTGGCACTTTCACACTCGCTCTCGGGCGTCGCGCGGCCGCCTGTACCTCCTGTGCCGGCAGTACAGGCGGCCGCGCGACCCTCCTCACTCTCTCTCACGCACGCACTCCCATAGAGATCCTCCGCGGGGAGCTATCAATAAATTAGCTACAATTACGAGTAGACCGTAGACTTATAGATAATCTAGTTTTACGTCTAACGCTACATGGAGGAGAGGAACACCAGTTACTGTACAGTTCGCTTACGATGAGATTTCGAGTAGAATGTAAATCGTTTTATATTTATCTAAGATAATTGGGGTACTTCGTTAATTACCGTATGTACATCCCCCTTGAATATTTTCATATAGAATGAGCTACTCGACGTCCAAAGGGGCGTTCGATACTATAATTAATATAAAATATAACGTATTTCAATAGTAGGTACGTCGATTGATGCGGAAGGGCCGTACACAAGTGTTATCACGTAAAGCTGTGGACTTACAAAATACTCGTATAAATTATTCACATTTATAGCACACTATCTACAAACACCCACGGATCAGAATCACATCTGGCCCTCCGGCAGAAATCCACTTATCTCGACTTCCGATAAAATACTGACTCGTAGTATGTATGGCTAACTCGAATAAAACTTATATCAAATATTTGGTGAAGATACCGGCTCAGACCTTATAAAAAAGTTACGCAATCGAACGCATATATTCCTTAACATAGAGATTCTTAAGCTAACGATTTTTATAGTATAAAATAAACTCGTAGAAAATCGATAAGAAACGCGAGTCACGGCGTACGAGTGATGACCTCCGCGGATCCAGCAGCCGAGGGTAGGGAGGCCGGCGCGGCTTCAGTGACGGGACTTACAACTTCTGTGCTACCAACTCTCGAAGGATATACATTATACATAGCTAGATAACCTTGTAACTGCAATCTTATATTAAAATAAGAATAAAATATTATTATTTAATAAAAATAAGATTTCAGAGAAATTCGATTTCATTACAGAATATAAAATAATATAATTGAAGTATTGTAGTTAGCAGGTTACCGTCCTAACAAAAAGAGGTCCATGTGCCACTAAAGCCGTCACCGGGATACAATTGACTATACGGCTTTCTGCAGCTTAGAGTTGCTCGTCCAGGTCGGGTCCGTACAGGTCTGCCAGCTTATCGAACCGAGGGCCCCACGCGCTCAGGTAATCATATTCATGTACTTCGTCGTCAGTTCCTGTAGGAAAATATTATTATAATTTTTTCATTTTCACGCTGCATCCCGCACACAACAGGGTAGGCAAAGGGAACTTAGTGATAAAACAAACTGTCTTCCATTTTCCGCTAAATTCTGAAAGCATTTCGTAATGCGTGGCGAAACTCAACGCAGTGCTTGCCTCGGACACCAAAGCGAAGAAATGAAAAAAAAAATATTCAATATTTAATTTCCTCGAGTGGAAACCGAACCCACAACCTGTCACGTTTACAGTCACATGCTTGTGCTCCTGGGCCACGACTGTCTTCTATAAAGGGAAGAAAATATTGAAATAATTTTAATAAAAACTATAATAGCTGGGTAATCAAAGACTTAGTTTCTATTAGAGAAACCGTATATTTTTTCAATGAAAGCCTACGCGATCTAATCGTATAAGCATAAATGTTTACATTTGATCAATAGCACGCAGAGCTCGTTCAGCATTCTTCTGTTTCATGAGCTATGCAAACAAATGCAACAGCAGTAGTTTTTTATTACGAGCATCACATATTTTTTTGCTTTCCATTCGTATACATAAATAGTATCTTCAATAAAAAAATATAATCGATATACCGAGGAGTATAATTGAGGTCATGCGATTGTTCTGGGTTGGTCTCTACTCATAGGTTATTTTAAAATATTTTCAATTAATTTGGGCGGAAGGAGGAGAACGAAGTGTACTAGCACTAGGTTCCCTGTACCCACTGTATAAGTGGGATATGCGCGAGAATAAAAATATAACAACAGTTCCGTTTTGTGATTTTAATGAAAATAAAACCTTGCGATACGAGACATTTCTATGGAGAGTCTATGAAGAAAGTTTAGTCTAAGCTCTACAAAGCGCGAAAAGTTAAACAAGTAGCGGATGGAAGAGAAGATAATTAGTGCCTGCGTTATATACCTACTCCACCACTATAAGTACGTATACAATGAAGTTGAGCTTAACTTGTGAATATTATGTAAAGTAACTCTTAATTTTCTGGTGATATTTACTGTATTTGATTAAACGTAAATATCTTTCAACAAACAGGGACCGATAACTTTTTGATTGTGCAAACAAATTTATGTACATATATGAAAGTTCATATAAGTTTCGCAAGTTGGGTACAATAAATAGAGCAGTAACAAATTTGATTTATATGAAATGAAATTTGTTCTCTTTTATCATATGCATATCAAAGATATTATTGTGTTCTAGTTTAATATAAAAGAACAAAACAAATATATGATTATTTAAAAAAAATGCAATAAAAGAAACATTTGACATAAGCTATAAGTTACCGGAAGCCAGCGAGGACAGGGAGCCGGCGGTGCTGCCGCCGCCCTCGTACGCGTAGTTCCGCAGGTCGTCGAAGGGCGGCGCGTTAGGGTCGCTGTCGGCGCGCCGCTTGTGCTCCTCGATGAACATACCCACGTTGGTCTCGCCGGGCAGCGGCACCCCCACCGCGGGCGCCACGCCGACTCCGAGCCCCACTCCCATCAGTGGATCTAAACGAGAATATTAAATTTATATGTTATTCACCGTTTCACAATAATGTTATTGTTATTACTGAGAAATCTGAGTTCTGGGTTCGATTCTCACTCGGAGCTATGATTTATTTAATATTTTCTTCTGGTTATAAGACAAATAGTAGGGTTGAGTTCCACCATTTAACACGCAATGTCTCGAAAATTCACCTACTATATTTGCGTGAAGCTACAAAACAAACGGATTACCCTAGTATTTTAGTTAAACGAATATTTCGAGTGGCAATTTAACATAAGATTAAAGAATTAAAAGTGGATTGGATAACAGGCCTAATTTAGAGCCGGGATAAGCGGACGGAAACAGTTGGTGCAAATTAAATACTTCTGTCTCGGCAAAGCAGCAGTCTTCGCTTTTTTTAAATTTTATTGTTCCGATTTAGCGACTCAGCTGAATTACAATAGACAGATTTTTCTCCGACTTTGTTTGTCGTTTGCTAATAATGAATTGGAATTGACACTATGGAGAACTGTCTGTCACACTTACTGTTACTGTTAATAAATTTTCGGAAGCTGTACAAGTTATCAATTTAGGCTTGAGTAAAATCTGTTCTTTTTAGCTTCACGCTGTATCCCGCACATAGTATTGTGGGCTGAGGGAACCTATACCTTCCATATATAGAATAAGTGACAACAGATTTAGTTTTTATTATACACCTCCCAAAAATCCTACAGGGGATACATTTTTAATAAACAAATCTTAGTATTAGTATAATATATGTACCTATGAACTATGTATGTATAAAAGTATAAGAACTAATACGATAAAAATATTTTCCAAGTTTCGAACTTCGATTTATTCCTAAAGAGAAACGTGCACGAAGACCAGCGAGATATAAAATGTAACTCGTATAAATCGTGTCAGCAGTTTCATAAGTTGAAAGACAATAATGGATATACCTTTACACATATATGAATAAATGTTTGTATTTTGTAAATCGATTTAGTTTTATGAATTTGTTGATTTTTTAAATTAACGATATCACAAAATCTTAAATATTTTATCTTTTTTAATAAGCACCAATCAATTAAATTATGGTTATGCTCCTATTATAAATAATATATTTATAAATCTAGAACTTACACGGCATTTTAGCCGGAACGTGATCGGGGAGAGGTCCACCAATCGGTATCTGAAGGGGTGTGATGTCGAAGGCCGTCATGTCATCTTCACCACCGCCTTCATCATCGTAGTTTATAATATTCTCACGTACGTCGTCATCTGGACCGGGGTACTTGATGTGAGCTTCCCGACGTCGGTTGTAGACCACAAACACAAGCACCAATACTGTGAATAGCATTCGTTGAATTACAATTCAGTAGAATAACATTCGTTATTTTTAACGAATTCGTATGTACTATGTAAGTTATATTTCAAAACAATTTCGTTTATAGCAAATACATGATAAGGATTCAAGCTAATATATGGTAGAATTGTGTGACTGTGGCACATAAACGAGCTGCTAAAATAGGAACTAGCGGTATTAGTGTTCATTTTCCAAATACGAGGTTTATCGGAAGCTACCATCGCAACTGAAAATTTGATCCCACTAGCGCTCAAGTATGATTTACGTAGCGCTTTATAAGTGGATTTGTAACAGTATAGTATTATAATAACGGCTGGCGCTTCTCCAATCTAGTATCTAAAATACATGAAATTTAGAAGTTAGTTTTGTCTAGATTTACAATCATTCGTATTAATACTTCTAATTTTTTTTGTATGAAAATGATCAAATGAATTGATCATATTATATGATAATATGAACATTACTAAAGTAAATAAATATTACAATAGAGAAATTTTTAATATTATTATTTATAAAAAACAATTGAACAACTTGAATTGAAATTATTTGAACGAATGTGCAATCTATGATTTCAGATGTCAATGCAGCTTTTATGTAGTAGGTCAATAGTACTCGGTGACATATATTTGTGACATTATAATGAAATATTTATTTAGAAAAATAAAATGATTATTTGCTGTGCGACTAAAATAACTACCTATTTAAATGATAAAAATAGAAATTATTTTATTTTCAAATTTATAGTAAGTAAAATTTACCACAGGTTTGTTTATACACATATTCATACAAGTTTATCGACAAGAGCATGCTCTCGAAGCTGTCTATAACGATTTGATCAATTACGCTCTCTGCAACAGAACACGGATAGAGAGCTTTTAGAACGTCTATTTTATCAATTCATATATGGCCATCTCTAGACTTATAGAATTAATGGTTTCTAGACCACAAAATTTATTCTAATACTATTTACTAGACACTAAATGATTCTATATATTTCAAAAGTTGATATACAAATAATGACTTACTACATAAATGTATTTGTAAAAATTTGGTGAACATTGAACACTTATTTACACGACGGGGATATAAAAACAAGCAAAACAATAAAAGTGCTCACCTAAAAGCAAAAACAAACAGACAATGATAGCTATAATGAAATCTCTGGAGGGCATGATGATTCCTGACGCGAGTAGCTCCAGCTCGCAATCATGTCCAGTGTAGCCGAAGGGGCAAATGCAGTCGTAGCGCCGAGCCGGCTCGCGGTCCAGGCACGTGCCGCCGTTCAGGCAGGGGTTGTGGACGCACTCGTTCACATTGACACAAGTGCCCCCGGCGCGGGTGGATCCTCCCGGACACCTACACAACGTGCGCTTTACCTCGCGTCAGCCCGCCGGCCGCGCGCACTGAGCCCCCACAACGATACGTATGTATAAGCATGCACTATGTATGTATATATGATAATAATGAGTGCGAGAGGGTGAAGTGAGACGCGGGATGCGCTAGACCAGGAATGGCGAACTTAGCTAATGCGTGCGAGTTCTGTTTGAATTTGTTAATGAGTAATGGATGTAATGAAAGAAAATTCTACACAAGATACGCATGCCACAGATTCGCCAATCCGCTTTGAATATTGCTCACTCATGATAATAAGGAGGCAGACGAGGATGGCCGCGAGAGCGCCCATGCTGAGTTTGAGCGTGCGTCCTTCCTGAACGAGTTCGCAGTTCTCGCCCCAGAAACCCTCGGGACAATGGCAGCGATAGCCCGGCTCTCGGTTGACACATGATCCGCCGTTGCGACACGGGAAGTAGAGACACTCGTTCTTGTCTACGCAACCCTTGCCGTCCGCAGACAATACCAAACCCTCACCGCAACTAGACACGACAATATGTTAATACACTACACACGAGTAAACATTATATATTAATACAAGTTATATGTTAACTATAATGCTATAAATGTATGTTATGTACATAGTAGTAAATTGTTATTATTATATGCATGTATATGTGAATTATATGTATATACATATAAACAATATATATAAGCGAAGAAGTTATAGAAAGCGGTATATTAAATGTTATTATAATATAATAAAAGATATATCGAAAATGTTATAGAAAATAAAATTATGTATAAAAGAAAACTCAGTGCGCGCCTAAATTATCAACAAAAATTATTCATGTAAAATATTAAATAATATTTTTAGATTATGGAAAAACCAATTGTGGAAATCATTACGTCAATGTACTTAGGTGTCAGTAACTTTATAAAAGAATCAAAATATTTTTAAATATACAAGTATTATATTTTTTTAAGAGCATAGTTAATTCTTTTTGTTTAATAAGTATAGGTAATATAGAGTACTCACGTGCATTCGTATTCGTTCCAGAGGTCGACACACTCAAATGGCTCATTACAGTGAACGTTTATGCAAGGACTATTAGACGGACAATTTCGGTCTAAATTCCTAGCCATAGTAGCCTGGCCCCATTGTGTGCCATTCATTGCTGGGGGCAGGGGTAAGTGCTTTCCTTCTAATCGTATGTCGTCTAAACAACCTTTTTGAAAATCAGCGTATACTTCAAATGTTCTCACACCAGTATATTCAGCTTTGCCACCCGCGTACACACCTTCTTGCTTATCAACTAACAGCCATTGATGTCCTTCGAATCTAAACGTCTCGTTATATCTTCTTCCTTCGCCGCCATCGATTTCTAACGTAGCTGTACTTCCATATCTACTAACTCGAGCAATGTGCCATTGACCATCATCCACTGCGACAGAATTCAACCAGACATCGCGTTCCTCAGTTCTTAAGGAATTTAAATTATAGCGGAAATGTAAACGGGAATCTTTTACTTCTAGTATTCCATATTCACGATTATGTTGATCGCTAACTCTAAAAAGTTCTCCATGTGGCTCACGAGTCCTGAATCGTAATTGTATTTGCGTACTAAATCTATCCGGTTCAAAGCTTAACGCAAATTTAACGTAGCTTTGAGGTCTGAAACTAGTAGGTGTAGTTGGCAAATTGCAAGATGGACCGGTCCATCCTGGTTGACATTGACATCTAGCTTCAGAAAAGCTGCCGACGCATGTACCATGTTCCCAACATCTTGATGTTGTATCTGCTTGGTTACAGATTTCTTCTGTTTGTGGACAACCAGCCACTGAATTGCGTGATAAGCCAGGATGGGCTAAGTCATATAATTTACTATTATGTATTAAATTTCTAATGCAACCGTCAAAACCTTTCCCAATAGGCATGTATTGCCAATGGTAATGCGTAGGATCAAAGTGTTCTATATATAATCCACCAATTTGTAATGGTGCATTGACATTTAAGTATTCATTAAATGGTGGGATAGTACCAGTGGCTTGACAAGTGGAGTCATCAAATTCTGGTGGAGTACCATCTTCCATTTCTTGAATATCTGCCGACTTACAGTAATCAACAATCATTCTAACATTTTCAGTGTCCCAAAATATGTCAATGCGATGCCATTCTCCATCATCTAAAGATTTTTTTGTTTTCACGCGAAGTTCAAGTGTACCCGATCCAAAATCAATTAATAACCTTGGATTTCCTCTTTCCAATTCTACCGATATGAAATCAGACACCACAATTTCTTCCGGTTCTGGTGGTACTATAGGTCCATTATAGAGTAGAACTCCTTCTGATTTTCTAGTTATAAATTCAAAACTGAGATGAGAGCTATCACACATTTCGAGTGAGGGATACCACGCCCATCCAGTGCCTCTAAAACTTCTTGATGTTTGTTGACAACGTGGCCCTGTGTACCCAGGTGGGCAGGAACATGTTAAGCCATATTTGCCTTCAATACATCTACCACCGTTATAACAAGGCGAATTCCGGCAAGTTTCTGCTTGAGTAAAGTTTCTGGCTCCACATGTACATTCGGCAATAACATCAACTCTCACTCCGACCAGAGCAGTTTTATTAGCATTGACCATGTATGGTAAATTACTGATATCCAAGACATTTGTGCATGAACCTTCACACATTTGATTTTCGTAAAGACATTCGTCAATACCAACCATAGTTATATTAATTCCGACAGCTCTTTCAATTTCTTCTCTGTGCATAAGAACAATACCATTTAACCGAATTGGCTTATAGTAATGAGCTCCATGTGCTGAGAAACGAATATCAGTTACAGGTGGGTGCTTCTTTCTTAACTGAACGCTAAATATATCAATATTTTCACGTTCAGTATTGAGTAAGTCAGCGAGTTTATCTTTAAATATATCTAATTTACTTCTTGAGACACTTAACGTTTTGTAATTCCAAACTCGGATAAAGTCTTCATCTGATATTCCCGATATTCGAATGGATCCTGAATTTATGAGAGCTTCATGAGATATTTCTTTCACGTATACAGTTACATTAGCAGGGACATCAGTTTGTGTATGCTTTCTATCATATACTTTAAATTTCAAATGGTATCTACCTTCTCTGGTTTTATGTCGCATTTGTATCATTCCTGTTTCTTCATTTAGGGTGAAGTTTGGATGTTCTGAAGTTTCCCAGAAGAATTTCTTGTCTGGTAAATCCCAATCATCTAAGTCATAGACATAAACTCTTCCGATCTCTGTATCTGGTGCCTGTCCCTGGTAGTTATAAACAAGAATTTCTTTAGATCCTGGTTGCATTTTATTATCATTTACATCTCCAATTACTACGGTAAGCGTACTTGTACCAGTCATAGCAGGATTACCGTGATCTTTAATTATTATTGGAATAAGATATTCTTTTTGCTGTTCTCTGTCAAATGATCTTAGTGATGAAACGATAGCCATACCATCTCCATTAGCACCTTTTTGGTCTTGTTCTACTTTAAATGATGCCCTTATTATATCGTCAGCACCTGGGTCTAGCCTGAATTGGAATGGAGGACCATTACTCTTCGATCTATCATCATCATCTGTAGCTAATATTTCAGCAACTTTTTTTGGAGTAATATGTTCAGTAAGTACAGGTCTATAATCTTTAAGGAAAGTTGGAGCATTATCATTAATGTCTTGAACAATTACTGTCAGCGTAGCCGTTGCTGTTCGAGGAGGAGCTCCATCATCAATAGCTAATATTTTGACTTGATGTCTAGGTGTGTCCTCTCTATCCAATGATCTTTGGATACTCACAGTTCCTTCTTGATTTATTGAGAATTGCCGTTTCCTATCTGATGATCTATCGATAGCATATGAAACTTTACTCTTACCACCTTGATCAGGATCAGTAGCCTTAAATGTTTCGAGACTTTTACCTACTTCTGCGTTTTCGTATACAGAAACTTCTATATTGGCTCTTTCGAATTGCGGTTTATTGTCATTTATATCCCTTAACTTAACTAATACCCATGAGTAAGCTACATGATATTTGTCATTATCATTGTCTTCTCCTTTATCATTAACTTGTATTCTGAATCTAAAACCGTTGCTTTGCAATTGGTCTTCATAGTCTAAAGGCTGTACAATTTTAAGTGAACCAGTTCCATCATTATTTCTAACCATAGTAAATTTGTCGGCACCGTAACCACTATTTTCAATAACCTTATACTGAAATTTATTAGTTTCGTCTTCGTCATGAACAGTCACTGTAAGGATAGGCATTTCAGGTAAATTAGTCCCATCAGTTTCATCTACCTCAGTAAACCATTCATCTTTAGTGAATTGTGGGGGCATATCATTTATATCTTTTACTCTTATTGATGCTGTTCCTGTTCCTTTTAGCCCCCCTCCATCTGACGCTACTATTTGTATCGAATAATCAGGTGTTCTTTCTCGATCTAAACAACAAACAGCTGTTTTGATAACACCAGTTTCTGGTTCGATTTCAAATATAGGAGATCCTGTTTCCTCTTCTATTACGTTTTTCTCGATAGAATACCATAGTTTTGCATTGTTACTTTCAGCAGGATCATCATAATCAATAGCTGTCATGGTCATTACAACCATACCCGCTGTTCCATTTTCAGTTACATTACCAAAATACACTCCTTGTGGGAATATTGGTGCATTGTCATTGATGTCTTTTAAGTTGACTTGAACGTCAGCATAACCTACTAGTCCCTCACCGCCTTCGTCTTGTGCAAATACAGTAAATCTCCATTGTGGTCTTCCATTAGGTTGATCACGATCTAAGGGCTGGAATAATATTGAAAATCAATATTTGATAATAATTAAAGTATTATAATCGATCTTAATAAAAAAAAATATGTTATTGTTTATAATTTCGTAATAATTACCTTTAGTACAAATATTTCGCCAGTGGTTCTGTTAATATCAAATTTACTGTTTGATGGGTTGTCAGGATCAATACCTTGACCAGTCAGGAAATATACAATGTTCTGTTGTCTATCCTTGTCGCCGTCGGTTGCCGTCACCTGGTTTGCATAAGAAAAACACCTTAATAAGTTGTATTATATACTTTATACTATAGTGTTATATACATAAAAAGTTAAAAAATATCGTCATTTCATTTATTTAAGAAATAAGCTTCAAATATTTAAAAAAAACTATTTTTTAAATGGATTTTTTTTATTAATGACGAGTATTTCTAAATTGCAATAAATAATTATTCTGAATATGTTGATAACAATATAATATTATGTTTATTGATTTCCATAAAATAGTTCATATATTTTTTATAAAATGTTATAAACAAGGTATTGTCTTTAATAGTGAAACTTGGCCATTGTTCCGTTGTTTACACAACAATGTATTTGAAAAATATATTTAAAATAAAATATTTAAGCAACAACTGTTTGCATAGTGTAGCAATAGCGGTGATATTTTATACTAACAAGAGAGATGAACGATGATTTTAAAAGCATCATCATTAGTATGATTATTTCGTTTCCTATAAATTGCACGAGATTGAGATTTTCCTACATTTTTCAGCTGTTTTATATATTTTAGATTTCAACTTACAATATTAAGGGGCAAGAATAAAAAAGTGTACACATATAAACTAGAGTCTAGTGGGTGCGTCGTTAGTCGTTACGCGTTACAAAAGTTTTTCAGAGTTATGAGTCAGCGACGCCGGCAGATTGTTTACATCGGCGTGTGACAGCGGGTGTTCCAAAACAACTAAGAAAAGTTCATTCTTTTTGGCGATTCCAAAATAAAAGTTTGAAAATAAGTTAAAGTTGGGAGAAGTTTAGGTAACGCAGAAAAATAAATGACTTCTGCAATCATGTAAAACAATGTTTAATTAGATGTTGTTATATTTAATGATATAAAACTACAATTAATGTTATTAAATATATTTATGGTATTTTTAACAAATTAACGAGAATAAAATATCGTTGTGATATGTTTTTACTAAATGTCAATTTTCTTTGAGCGTAAGTTACTAGGTATGTATACCTCAACGATTTTTCCCGAACGGCGCTATAAAAATGAAGAGGGTCGACGTTTGTGTAATTACTTGAATTATTTGCGAATTTAGATCAATTATAAAAAAATCCACGTCACAGTGATAGACGGGATGACATCTTTACCTTTACTTTTTTAATGAAATGTCTAAAGTCTAAATCTTAGAATATTTTAACATTTTTTGCTACATAATCTTGCTGTCAAATAGTTTTAACAAAGAATTTTATACATGTCTGAACTCGTTAACTATAAAAATGAACGTATCAGAAACGAAGTATTACAAATTGATTGTAAGTTGTACTTATACAAAGTAAATTAGATTGAAAATACGTAATCGTAAACGTAATCCGTTACTTTGTCTCGTGCCTGTGAAAGACTTTGCAAGGACGATTAATTAAATTAAGTAAACAAAACGAACAATAGCCAAGTTTGAAAGACCTAAGGTGTTGATATAAAGAACTGCTTATAAATAAATAAATTTCCAAACATAAGTAAAACTAACGCTATTCTACTACCATATAATCTAACGTGCAATAAAATGTCAAAAAAGAAAATCTAAAAACCAATGCAAGCATCTTTTACCTACTCATCAAGCTCAAACTTAAGGCAATTTCTAATAACATAAATTTCACTTACCTGTATAGCTGTATATAAAAAATACTATCGTATTAATATAAAGGAGAAACTTAATGTCTATTGTTAGTCATGTGGTATAGTAACTAGTTGCGAGATCAGGGTTATAAATAAAATATAATAAATAAAAGTGAATGGTACGAGAAAATAATAAATATAAATAAATGTTATAATCCGCCACCTTAAAGAACAAAATGAAGGAAATATTCAAAAGAAATAAAAATAATAAACTAAACAAAAAAACAACAAAATAAAACCTGTATAAGGAAATGGGGGTAGGGGCCGGTTTCCTCGAGCGCCTGTGTGACGTAGACGCTGCGGGTGAAACGGGGCGGGAGGTCGTTGATATCGAGAACGTGGACGACGACGCGCGTGGAGTTCTCGTTGCGGCCGTCAGAGGCCACCAGCGTCAGCTCGTACTGTGCACACGCACGCGTTAGATCATGCTCATGCTAACAACTTGTTGCACGAATTTAATTTAAAATATATATTTTAATTTATTGTTTTTTAATGTTCGTGCAACAAATTTGCTATGTATCTTTAGCTTTTGATAAAGCAACTTAAAAAAAAACGTAATAAAATTATTTTGTTTTATCAACACAATAAATGATTCATAATATGAGAGGATAATAAAAATAAAAGATATAATGATTTATTATATATTGTATTTTCTTGTTAAAAAATAATCAATCAGTTAAATAGTTGTGACGACTACATTTAAGACTTTACTAGATATCGTTTTAACGGTATGATTAATTTAAGTAGATAAAGTAGGTCCAGGAAAACAATAGTCAATATCATCCAACAATATGTTAAAAAATCTAACAGCTAAGACACTCCTCCTATAGTTTTATTTTAATTTCAACAGCAACTGTGCTATATTATACAGAATATATAATGGGAGCAAGATTATGAAGGTTTATTACCTGAATAATGCTTCCAAATAAAATAACAATCGTATGTTAAATTTAACTGTAATTAAAATAAAATAAAAACCATTAATTAATAATATTCAAAAGTAATTAAAAAAAACACTAACACTAGCACTAAAACGAAAACTACAAAAAAATGACACAAAAGAAACCATGCCATGCAAATGAAAAACAATATAACAAAATCCAATCACAAATCGTTGAATGTCACCCCATGCTTATTCCCTTTGGAAGCTAAAGCGGTGACTGCGGGTAAAGAATCAAATAAGGCCTTTTTATCGCCTTGGGGCGGACCTGTAGCACTCGCTTGGGAAGGTTGCGGTCGTCTTCTTCAGTGATTTGGGTTCGGTATGTGGGTCTCTCGAATACTGGGGGATTATCGTTCACGTCCTTCACGTGGATTACCACGGTTGTGTAGTTTTCCTTCAGATTATCGGAGGCTGCCAACTTCAGCTCGTACTATTTCGTCCGCCACAAATGAACATAAATAAATTAGACTCAGTAATACATTGATATACGACAAACAATTATATTAATATTGCGAAACGGCAATAATAAATATAACTGTAATTAAGAAATCGTTGACTTTGAAGATAAGTAATTATAATTAAGATGAACGAAGTTATTTAAAAAGTTAACACAGCAAAATAGACTGCAAATTACGGTCTTAGAAGTTTGTGAAGTTCATTAAGTAAGAGCAAATTCCTGTTTTCAATTTTATTCAAAATATCCTGTTTCCGGAAAAATATAAGTGAACTAAAACGATAAAATCTTATAATGCCGAGATTTTGTTAAAAGCCTTTAACAAAAGAGAGGCGGTATTTGTGGTTGCGACCCGGGCAAGTTATTGGCATCATCTGTCGGTGTCACTCCGTTATTTTCAAACAAGAGAGATGTTTGTTTCAGAAGTCATTTCGGGCGCATTATCTAATTTAAAGTATTGCTATTTCCATTTGGACATTTGTTCATTATAAAATAAATTGGATTTCATTGAATACCAACAATTAAATCTATTTTATAATAATATACGTCTAAGATCTTCAATTGTAACAAAATGATGGTGATTAATTATCAACCGAATGTATAAGACAACATCTGATAATATATCTCCTAGCTCATATTTACTAAGTAGGTACGTAATATAAGTTATAAACACCCTGAAGGACTATACAATATGTGTACATGTAGAACATGTGTAAAATTACTATGTACATCCATAATTACTAAAGTTTAAAACTAAACCAGGCTAAAGTTTAAAATATACTGGTAAATTTACATACTTCATAGTTTTTTCACTACTGTGGAGTATGTAAACTTACCAGTGAATTTATAGTTATTGTAAATTCTTTTCAAATATTAGACATCAACATTTTCATTAACATTAACGAGATATTTTTATTCACAACAAAAATTCACATTTTTCCAAATATTTACTTAATGTTGTAAAAAGTGAATATATTTCATATAAACTTTGTACTACACATTAAAGTACGAATAAGACGCGTAGGAATTATATTCCAGCATAAGTAGGTACAATAGTTGATAAGGACTATAATAGCTGACAGTATCTTTACCATTAAGTTTAGCAAAGATCTATAAATTTAATACCGATCAAGCCTTCGGCGGATACAACACCGACTTGCTTAAATGGGAATTAAAGATTAAATTATTTATCTCGAGAAAAGTTCGGTGAATCCTCCTCGAGGGCAACGAAGATCTATGATATTTCAACAATATAGCGAAGCCGGAAATCCTCGGAATTTCCAGAGGCTTACTTGCCAACTGTTGTTTCCACCATTTCAAATCGTTGATATGCTTATATTTACGAGGCTATTAATCATTATAAACGTTATATTTATTCATGAGAGAGTTGTTTTATTATTATTTTAATCTTTAACTGTCAATTGCTGTCAATTGATAATAAGGAAAGCTGTTAAAATCTAATATCATAATTTTTGTATGTATTCTATTCGTTATGCAAGTGTATACCTAAATGTATTTAAATTTCATAGATTCGTTTTTTTAAATGAAAAATAATTTATTGTTGTTAGGTAAATATAAAAAAATAATATAAAAATTAAATCAGCTTCACGCTTTATCCCGCAGCTTCACGCTGTATCCCGCAGCTTCACGTTATATTCCAGCAGGGTAGGCAGACCCAGTGTTAAGACACTCCATTCCCCACTTTCTGCCAAATTCTGGAGGCATTGCGTGTTGAGTGGGACACTTCCTTATAGTGGGGATCGAATCCACAACCGTCGCGCAAAGACAAACCGTCAAGCAAAGGTTGTTATGGTATTGCGCATGTATCGAGAATTTTGTACAAGTGCCAACGGAGGCAGTGGCACTATGTAAACGGCTGACCTACGCCCTTGGTCCATTTTGTTGAAATAATGGTATCGAACTCCGGCCAAAGTGTCATGCCACAGCCCGTCGCTGTGTAAAGGCTATGATTTACTGAAGCCTATTTACTATCATTCATTTAAATGGACGGACAGAAGTTATTATAATATTCGGAACGTTTTATTACTTCAATTTTGTACGATGTTTATTTAATTAAATTGTGACAGAGAAGAGTAAATTCTATTATTAAGATTAAACCTGTGTTTTGCATTGAAATATT
The DNA here is from genome assembly GCA_000313835.2 of Heliconius melpomene melpomene. NCBI lineage: Eukaryota > Metazoa > Arthropoda > Insecta > Lepidoptera > Nymphalidae > Heliconius > Heliconius melpomene. The sequence continues at coordinate 149,103 of HE670897.1, read as the reverse complement.
TAAATATATTTAAGCATCGGTTTCGGTTTTTGATAAATAACATATTTTTTAATAATGCCAAAGGATAAGCTAGATACGACCGGCTATATATACATTTTCCTGAACGAAACAATCATATGAATGTTACCTACATAGCGTACAATGATATTTTGTATGCTCGGCCGTATTCAATGCTACGTCAGAAGACAATATTTGTTGCCTCCACGATACACTATCTCATGAAATCGTTTGGAAAATATTCATGTTTCGTAGCACTCCGGTAGAGAGGTAAAGGCGAGAGTATGGATTTCTTTACGGTATGTTATATTTTAAAATTTAATTTTAATTACTTCATATTCAATATGGGAAAGAAATACGAGTATTTTTGAAATTAATTATACTTTAAAACAATAGATTGCAGCACAATTGCACTATGACAGCAATAGATTAAATCATTGCTTTAAAGTAAAGTTATTATTTATTGCTTTAAAATAAAATTGAAAACTTTACTTCAATAGCTTTTCCATTTCTGAAGTCGATCCACCTGTATTCGACCTCATGTGACGAGCTCTGTCAGAGCTAGAGATAGCTTACCCGCTTCCTAGTTTCATAGTCGAGCGCGCCCGCCACGTAGATGGCGCCGGTCATGTTCTTGACTGCGAAGGCGCCGCCTATGTTCCCGCTCGTGATCTCGTATCGAATACGCGACGCTGCAACAAAACAGAATGGCTTAGATGAGCAGAATACTTCAACTGGATATACGATAACGTATTATTTTACTCGAACGATAGGTAGTGCAACGTATTGGAATTTTATCTGTGTATAGGTATATATGCAAAAGCAAAATATATTTCACAGTATTATAATTTTTTTGCATCACGCTGTATCCCGCACACAATAGCGTAAGTAGATGCTGAGGTGGATGTGCGGCGTAACGCGGTCTGACCGCATACGCAACACATTCATTCGAGGTAGTCTTGGGGTCCGTGACGTACTGGATAAGCTCCAAGAGCGTCGTCTGAGATGGTTTGGCCATGTTACGCGCCGGCCTAAGAACTATGTCGGATGCAAGTGCCTTGCTATATCAGTTCCTGGAGTGAGACCTCCTGGACGCCCAAGGAAGCGCTGGCTGGATGTCGTGATGCAGGACATGAGAGCCAATGGTCTTACCACCGAGGACGCAAAAGACCGTGCAAAGTGGAGTAGGTTGAGTAGGAGGGCAGACCCTGGCAATAGCCGGGATTAATGCCAGGAGGAAGAAGAGGGAACTTAGTGTTAAGACACTTCGTTCCCTATTATCCGCTAAATTCTGGAGGCAGAGTGAAGAAAATTAAAATAATATTTATTTGATTTATTTGATTTTCTCGAGTGGGAATCGAACCCACAGCCTTTCGCGTTTGCAGTCACATTTTGTGCCTCTGAGCCACGACTGGCCTCTACAGTGTTATGATGTTTAAAAATTTTAAAATGATTGTGAATTTTTGTGAATGCCAACACGTAGCTACATTATTAATAACATTCACTTAACCTTAATCTAGAACTAGGTCTGTATAATAAAACTCTCAATAACATCAAAACTTCACGCCTCAACTCCTAAATGACGCGCGAGTAAGAGAAATCGTAGCTATTTCTCCAACAGACTCTAGTACTCGCATGATATAACGTTTTAAGAGGAAATATTAAAAATTTACACGTTTTATCCATTAATGTAGTGTATATGAAATTTAGAACTTAAAATATCTTGATTCTTAAAAATATGTTATATTATACTCAACAAGAGACGAACGTGTGGATGTGTGTTTTACACAAATCTAAAGTGTGAGTGGTATTTAGTAATTTTGTAATAATAAACACATTTCATATTTATTTATAAAGTGGGAAATGGTAAGCATTTAGGACAAAAGTATCTGCAGTTTCAATTAGACGCTTGCTCAATTTTTACCAGAACTGCAATTATCACTTAAACAGTGTACTACAAACAGATCTTTATGACAGCTTTTAATTTTCATTTTGAATTATGTAGACGATAAGGTGTAGAAACGTACCTATATTCTTAATGTAATTATATATTTAGGCTGTATACTATAATATACAATTCTACGAATATTATAAATGTTAAATAATTTTGTGAGGATGGATGAATAATTAAGATTATTAGATTTAAGATACATTAGAATAACACATAAGCTACAATTTCTATTAAGTTTTTGTATAATTTGTCTATAATATAATAACAAGTTTGGGCGGGCGAAGCCGCGTAGGCCTACACTTTATTGCACACAAAAATGGCTCACATTATATATAAACTAAAATAAAAACCATAATACGGCATTATCGTTTTAAATTATTTATATCAGTAAAGTTTTGATTTTATATAAGCTTTTATCAGGTCTGGTCACAATTGGTAAAAAAAATCATATTAATATTATATAAGTACATAAATTATACACTCAAAGAACTGATAACCAATGCTATTTCAAGTACAATGAAACCGATCCCAAGCAACGCCATTATTATTAAATAACACAGGGCACATATTTCATGTTATTACAATAAGATGAGTTATGTATCGATGATTCGTGTATATTTCATTACGTTTTGGTATTTCAATTTCGTTATGACAACAATAGATCTCTTAAAGGGAATGTTTTTGTTCCAACTTCACGCTGTATCCTGCATCCTGCAGATAGGCAGGGGGAGCCTAGTGCTAAGACACTCAACTTCTCACTGTCCGCCGAATTCTGGAGGCATTGCTTGTTGAGTTGAGGAACTCAGCATCACGCTTTGCCTCGTTGCCCGGGGGTAGGAAATAAAAATATTAAATATTTCATTTCTTTGAGTGGGAATCGAACTCATGTTTACTGTGACAAGTTCACGTTTATACTCGCTACGACTGGCCTCAATTAAATAAAATTATTATATTGATTTCGCTGATTACTGAAATCAATGTATTTATATATGAAACCAATATTTTCAGGAAAATGTCGAATCCACAAATACCTAGTTGCAAAAAGCTTAGATTAGAAGATATTCAGCTTACTTAGATATTTAAATTTTGGGTCGCATTACGGTGATATTACGCCACGTACACACATATTTTACGCATTTCTTGTATCGATAAGTATCTTATCGTATCGTATCTTTGTGTTTCCTTCGTATGCAGTTTATTTTACCTTTTCCATTGTATCTAAGCTTCTTTGAGAAGTTTAATTCTAAGTAAGTTTTTCCAGAAAGTGCTTTAAATATTCGCAATTCTTGTAATTATAATATATAACTTATTGCTTAGGTTTATTCTTATTAAAAATCTTTTAAATTATTCTGCTTTTTATACCATCATCTAATGATTCCAGTCGAAGAATAGGGGTACAAGCGTGCGATTGTAAACGCGACAGGTTGTGGGTTAAATACTAGGTTCCCTCTGCTTACCCTGCTATGTGCGGGATACAGCGTGACTCTAATAAAAAATATATTTTTTTCTGTTTCTATCCCTTGAAATTTTTAGGAAGGAAAAGGTATTTTATTATAATATATAAAATATAAACTATAACATATAACAAAACTAAATTAGACAAGACCAGGACAGTTTCCTAGTTTACTATAATATATTTAATTGCCTCCGCTTTTATCATTAGGCATCTAATTATTTTGCTCCTCTAACATACATACCTAGGTTGCTATAAATTCAAATGAAGCATATTCCACTTAATGAGAATCTCGTATCGCGAAGCAACACGTCCCATCATCACGTGCAATAAAGTTAATATTATTAAGTGTACGCAATTCGTTTAGTCACCTACGGGCTACGGTACACTGACTGCGTACACTTATAACTGAAATTTTAACTTGATATTCACGTACATTTTTGGATTTATATTAATACTATATAAGTATGTATATAGATTTATATTAATACTATATAAGTATATAGCTTTTATTAAACATTTTGCTTTGGTTAGATTATTTAAGGTTGCAACTTGGTTGCCACGTTTACAGTCAGTCATACATTAGTGCCCCTTAGCTACGACTTCAAGTGTTATTTAGTTTAAAACTAAATAATAAAACAAAAGCTAGTTAATAAAAGTACTGATATGTATTTTTTTGTTTCACCTACCTACTAGCATATGGTATGAAACCTAGTGTTAAGATACTTCGTTCCCGAGTATGATGTAGAACCGATTGCTAAGACACTCCGCTCTATATTCCGCCGAATTCTAGAGGCATTGCCTGTAGAGAGGTGAAGAAATGAACATATTGAATATTTAATTTCCTCGGATGGGAATCGAGTTCACAATCTATTGCTCTTGTTCCCCTGCGCCACTACTGGCCTCTACTGACATTTAAAGACAAACTAATTGTTTCTTAATAGCAATAGAATTGCTAGATACTCAACAAATTACGTTAAGTACTTCACACATCGTACTCCCACTTACGTACAACATTACGTAAGCCGATAAATAATGTAACTACTTAGTTAAAGCTCAAAGTAAACATGTCTAGTACGTTTCGAGTGCATACTAGTGGGTCTATCGACGAAGCCGCAGTACAAGAATTAATTGCCTTACAGAGAAAAACTAGAGAAAGCGGAATTTTTTCTTTATACTCAACAATTTTATACAACCATCGATAAAAGAACACGATTTTACTTTTAATGTCATTATATAATAAATCACGGCGCAAGGAAAGCTTTCAGCTGTGTTAATTTTATAAATGCTATAATAACGTTAAGTTTTATAAGTAAAATGTATTTTGTATACAATTTTAATAGTAATTTCCAAAATAGTTTAAAATTTTAACGATATACTTTAAACTTTTAACCACGGTCGCTAAAAATACTCGTATTTACGTAACATTAACTTCCAACGAGCGTAGTTTAATATAAAACATATGAAATTTATATCTAAAAAATCTATTTAGTTTATAAAACCTTTTAGTTTTTGTAGCGTTTGTCTTTAATTAATGTACCTAATCGGTTTTTTTTAAATGAATAAGCAATTGTTTTATTGTACTGTTAGGCACATGTGTGGAGGTGACATATTCTAATTTTATAGTCCTGTTATCTTCAAGCATTTCTTTTTTTTATTGCCTTATGTATAGCGAATGATTTTGAAATGAATACGTATAAAATAATATTATAATATTATCTATAGGATATGTAAATGTTACAATATCATTCATTTTCAATTATACATTTATATTTTCTATCCGCGATATACATGAACCACAGTGCTCATAGTAGTAGGTCTAGCGTGAGTGCACTCTTGTGCGCAGCTAGCTTAATGACCGGGTTAATGGCGAACGAGGCCTCTTTTGTTAGTCCCCTGCTTTTTTGTTACCCTGATATGGGATAATAGCGAAGTGATATCAAATATTGGCAGCCAATTATTTATAGAAACAATGAGGAAATCGTTAGGTATGATAGATCTCTCTCTCTTTTTCTCCTACTGTCTCAGTTTCATGCTGTATCACGCATGTAGCAAAGTAGGCAGTGGGAGCCTAGTGTTAAAACACTCCACTCCCCAAGTTCCGCAGGATGATCAATATTGATAAAATTCGGTCTATTTGTGTGTGATATGCAGTGTTGCTGAAAGATTAATTTGTATTGGAAACTTGAAACGTTGGAAACTCAAATACACCTCTATTTTATAAGTAATAAAAAAATTCAATTTTAGCTTCCAATTTTCAGCAACACCACATTTTTTGAATATTCTTGTTAGAGAGTAATTTTTTGTGTTTAATTTGATTAGGAAGTTAGTTATTTAGATATATCTGGTTTTAGCATACAAATATAATATCAGTATATAGTCGTTATACAACAATATAATATTTTGCAAGTTTATATAGCGCAAAATTTCGTATGACTGTCGTGTATTCACAACTACGTCTCATATTCACAGCTGTGACTTGTATTTGTCACCAATTTGCTATGTCTTTTTACTTATTCAACTGAGAATACTATTCTGTGAAAGTTCAAATTTCTGTATCAGTTTATTTTCGTGGAAATAACATAAAATTGTGATACATATTTCATAATGCATATACCATGGTTAATTTCAATTGTTAAATTTCTCATATTGACTATAAGATTAGGTCAGTCGTGGCGCAGGCGACTGGATGTGGGTTCGATCCCCACTCTAGGAAAATCACGGCCTTGAGTTCCACAGCTTAACACGCAATGCCTTTAGAATTCCCGCTGCGGGATACAGCGTGAAGCTGATTTAAAAGATTATAAGTTATATAGATAACGGATATCGATGATCTCAAACACTTCTGATGTTCGACGGGCAGTATCGTATACTCTATAGAGTGACTGAGAGCACACTTATGTGCAGACAACTTAATGACTAGGCTAATGGTTGACGAGACCCCCTTTGTTAGTCCCCTGCGAGTTGCTACAAGTTCTTATATACAGTGTATCGGCTGCTATAATATGCCTATTAAGCATTACTGGCCAGTTAGTAGTTTTCCTTATTGTAAGTAATATATGATATTAATCAAACAGAAAAATAATAATATTTGTACGAGTATGTTCTAAATAAGAACAAAACAGAGAGTAACTAAATAAGCGCAAAGTTATATAAATAATTATTGTGCTATGAAATACCTTTATATAAAGGTATATATAAATATATATTTAGGTTTATATAAATATATATTTATAATGGGACTAGTTGTTATATTTTTAGACGTATGGTACAGTGGGTACTTTAAATTTGATATCACTGCTAAAAGTAGATATACATTTAAATCTGTATTTTAGTAGACATTAAGAATGTTTATGAGGTTTTCAGCTAAAATCGTTCAAAATTTCAATTTCTCATTCTTAATACTTATGAATATGTAAGGAGTTTAAATGAACCTACTGGAGTAATAAATAAAATACACAAAAACTACACTATAACACTTAATAGCATTTATTTCGCAAAACCAAGCTTTGAAAGAAAATAGCTTGGATGTGAAAGGTCGCTAATAGCTTCAGATTCAGATTTTAATTGCCATTTAAAAAAACTGAATGGCTTAAAGCCATAAATTGAATCACAGGCATGTCAAAATATACGATTTTTCTTTCCATGGACGGAGCATTCAATAATGCGACCGGAGGTTCGCGGTAAATCACAGATTAGATCGTTATACAGACCGGCACATCTATAATTCCTCTTTTCGGGAAGTTATAGCAAAAAATTGATTAAAGTAATTTATGGCCTGGAGTTGGCGTAGTTTCAGTAATAGAATCTTTTCTTTTCTTTCGTTTATGGAGTTTCTATGGAGGTTTTGTGGTTATTCTAAAAAAATGCGGTAATTGTTTTTTTAACATTGTGACTATTCGTATAACAGCTTCAATCTATATCCCACACAGCACGGTAGCACCTAGTTAAGACAGTCTCTTCCTCATTTTCCGTCGAAGCAAAGCTTAAAAAAGCAAAAGCGTGGCGTTTAGCTCCGCCTCTCAACACGCAATGCCTCCAGAAATTGGCGGAAAGTGGGGAGCGGATTGTCTGAACATTAAAATCTCTCCTACCTCTCTACCTACCCTGCCGCATACGGGATACAGCCTGAAGCTGATATATAAATATATAAATACTAACATTGCAGATATTAACTAAAACAAGAAATCTTTTATAAGAAAAATCTGTTAAATATTAAATATCAAAAGGTATCAGATAACAAAATAAAATTAAAAAAAATATATTTTCATAGTAAACCTTTAAATCATCAGAGGACAATGTGATTAATCTATGTTTAGGGTCCCATTATTATTTGCGTATACAACATGGAATAATAACGTCGCGCGAACATCGCCCACAATCTAACATAACCGGCGACAATCCCTCATCTCGACACAGATAAAATATTCGTGGCCGCGACGCGTTCGTGTATTACTGTACGTACGTATGTAAATATTTATAGTGAAATATTTTATACCAGTAACGATTATAGTACGCTTAGGTACGACTATACCACATAATTTTAATAAACCTTATTTAGACTAGTATAAATTTATATTATTAGGACCACAAAATAAAATGAAACAACTCCAATTAGTTGTTTTCAGGATGAAACATCGCATGGGAATTTTCAAAATACCTATAATAACCCCAAAATCTTTATTATGGACGCCTAGTTTTTAATTACCGAGTAAGAGAAATTAATTTTTGCGTGCTCTCTTTTACTTTGTGTATAAATGAATAGTTAAATGGACGCCTTTTCTATATCATGCATGATCAAGCATCATTACAGCTTTATGAAAGAGACTGCAAAACATATTCAGTATTTTTATGCACCAACTTTTCTAAAAAAAAGATTGTCGACTGTTCTAACAAAAAGATGCAACATACGAGTCAGATGTTCGTATTTTATGGGGCGAGTAAAAATTTAAAAAATGTCATCTCGTTTTTCTCGCATAAACGTGGTATTTCATAGCAACTAAGGGTTAAATGCCTAACAGATTTAGAAGGAGCTACCCTAATTCTTGGTCGCTGAATAAATTGGAAGACGAATAGAGCTGGCCTCGGATCCTTAGAAGTCGGGCTTTAATCTATCACAATTTATCCCAGTCCAAGCGGACAATAAAATATTGTCTTGTTCATTACGAAGTATCGACGCGACCTCTGAGGGCAACAAACTAAGCTTTCGATTGCTGAGTTTTCGAAGTAGGTATTAGTTTACAACATTCATTAAACAGCAATTTTGATAGAAGAAATATTTTACAAATAGAAATTCCCTTTTATTCCAACCCAATAATTTTGAACTATAAAAGTTGAAAGTGTAAAAAGACCAAAGCCTAAAAAACAAAATCCACTATTTGTTGATCCCTGGTATAATTCGCTGGAGAACGGCCAAGAGTTTGTTAGTGAAAAATGTACAACCACATGCTATTTCTACATTACATAAGCGATGAATTCGTGTATACAATAACTCAACTGCGTTACTAGAGGCGTAACAAATTACAATTCATCACAACGATAAAATGGTTTCATAAAAAATACGAGAATACCAGTTCATATTTAACAACCGGTATAAATCGGTTTCATTGAAATTTTAATAAATAAACAAGCAAATGAAATAAAAAATAACATTTCCTTAAGAGACGCCGAAAAATAAAAAAAAACAAATACGTATAAGCAGGATGTCTTTAGAAGATTTCACAATTATTTATAAAATATATTTAAGTGTTTTTTTGGTATATAAAATATATAACTGAGATATTTCTCTTTAAAATATAAATGAGATAGTAGTCAATTTAAAACTAAAGATTTATTTTAAAAGCGCTTTACAACTTTTTTTAATGAAAGTAATTGTACTTACGAGTATGTAAAGAAAATGTAATTAGTTTTTTAAGTAAGTACCTCAATGTCAAATATTGAAACCTTACTCAATTTAAATCAATGCCTTACCCTTAATATCTTTTTTTACTTTAAATAATAATGTAATTTTTGTGAATACTAGAAAATTTGTTTTTTAGTTTTATTATTGAATTTATTTAAGATTGTTGGATTTAGAGAAATGTATTTTATATAATACTCGAGTTTACATTTTCGTAGGGAATTTTCATTAGAGCTTTCATATGGTTATCAGTTAATTACTCTCCGTTGGTTTCGTATTCGCTAATGAATATAATTAGATAGCATTCCCAACCATCCGGATTATATAATTATATTTGTTGTGTGAAGTTAAGTTTAAATATACAATTCTGCATATTCTATTATATTACATACGTACATATATTGAAGCCCTCCTAGCGCAATGACACAAGCGTGTGACTGTACGAGTAAATCCGACGGTTATGGGTTCGATTTTTAATGGGGGAATGAGTTATTTCGATTTCTTCGCTCTGGTAACAAGGGAAAGCGCAGCCTCGAGTTCCACCAATCGAAACGTAGTGCCTCGAAATTCGGCGGAAAGTAGAAAACGGAGTGTCTTAACAACAGGATCCTTCTGCCGACCGCATGTATGATAAATAATAATTTTAAAAACTGTGAGTCGCTAATTTGCTAATATAAGCAAATTGTGCTTGAGAATAAGAGTTGTAACAGAACCTACGACCAACGCGCTGAAGCAGATACTGTCTCATTACGTCACGAAGGCCTCATGTAATGCTAAATAAAGTGTATACTTTGAAGACCCAATATATATACCCACCCAATATAAAAATTTTATACAAAGATATTACAATATAGATATTTGTTATAAATATGAAGAAAAAAATCCTATTTTGTAACATAATGATATTGTAATATCATCAAAGTTGTGTTCTAACCGTACTAGATTAGCGCATCCTGTGTAAACAAGGAGCGCGTATCGGGTGATCAGATGCCGATGGCAGAGACGGTTATACATTATGCATGAACTTCTCTTTCCTTGCTCTGGCACAAAGGCACTGCAGCTGCCCAGTCCTTATTTAATTGAAACTAAGTAGCTGTCCATTAACTATAGAGGGATTAATCAACGTCATAAATAATTGTTTTATTTTAAACATATTTAGGGAAAAAACATTAAAGTTATTCGTATTTCATTTTAATTCACTAAGTATATATTTAAAAAGAATTGTAAATTTTTTTCACCTTTCCCGTTCTATTACGACAAAAATGTTGAGTTTCGCCACTTTGGTAAAATAGAGTCGCCAGGCGTGATAAAGCGTGATACAAAATTAAACTCTTGTCAAATTGTTGTTGAGGCAAAGCGGAGAGTAGAGTTCCGCCACTCAACACGCAACGCCTCGAGAATTCGGCAGAAAATGGGGCACAGAAGTGTCTTAATGGGAGCGGAATCTCTTAACACTAGACTCCCAGTTTCCTTCTACCTCTACCTGCTGTGTACGGGATATAATGCGAAACTAAAAAAAATAAATTAGTTGATAAATAACTTTTTGTTACGCATTTACAAAAATATTTAATCAATTATATAATATTTCTATTGAACACAAACTCGAATTTTTAAGGCAATAAGAAAGTTTTTGTATATTATTTAATCAACAAATTACTCTGAATGATGGATGTTAGGTACGATATATACGATTTTGCATATAGGTATAAAACTTAGCTTTGCTTGCCAAAAAACATTCGGCAACAGAATTTTTTTTTGTTCGTAAAAAAAGCCAATATTACTAATGAAAGTGACTTTCGTTATGAGAGTATATCTAATATAACTTTACTTCAAGTTAAATTTGAAATAATTTAATTTGTTAAGCATTTGTTTACTTTGCAGAGTTATAACTGAATACTAAATAAAATAGTAAATAATATATAATTAAAAAAATATACTTTTCTCACGGTTTCTTAAATAAAATTGCGTCAGGAAATTAAGAACGACTTTTAATATTATTAATGAGGAAACCTTGTTATAAAACATTGAAAGATACGAATAAACTTTGCAACAAGAGTGAAAAATAATAACTTGAAGAGAAATAATAATAGTAGCATATAATTTTCTTGGAAAATAAACAAGCTTGCTGCCGACCTAAAAACAAAACAATTTTAATTCATTATGTTATTTTGTTAACATTTAAAATCCTTTTCTAAGTTTCTTAATTTAAGACGTAAAAGGCACAATTGGAAGAGTTTACGGCGCGTATAATCCAAGGCTTCCCATGTAAACCACCGTAGGTACCTACTATGGTGGAGTTTTAATAGCTATCTAAATACTTGGGCTAGGTCTGGCCGTCACGTTGAGTTAATTTACTTCTCGTAGCGGGTGAAGTAAGCTGACTTTAATTTTTAAAAGAATTTTCATATCCTTCTGTTGTGAACGTAAGCGATTAATTAGGGCTAGGTTTCACCGCTGTCCTCATTATTTAGCCGAGTTTTAATTTCGCCTTGTCGAGCGGATTTTATATAAACTAAATCTGTAATATATTTTTTAATAAAAATTATGAAAAATTTGTTTTTTCATTTTAATCGTAACTTGAGATTAAAGTAATAGAAAAAAATGTTATAACGACAAATACTAAATGTCAGATATAAATGTAGTCTAAAAATATACGTACCTAAGCATTACTAAATTACTTTCGTATATATTCGTAAGATACTATAAAACCTCCGCCATTAATCAAAGTACTGGTTTAAAAGCAAAAGCGTAGACTTAGGTAATGAGAAGCGAAAATATTTTATCTTTAATAAATGAAATCTGAAAAACCCAAGTCGTAAATCACGAGAGATACTCGTAGTGCATAGGGGCCTATTTAAATTTAAGCGAAGAAGTGTGAAGGAAGATGCGAGTGATTAATGTAAATTTGAAATTTCATTATCCAGGAAGTTTAAATATTACTGGACAAGTGATCCTGTCCTTACTTTAGTTTTAATGAAAGTCGAAATCGAAGTCAAAATTAGATAATTTTATTCAAAATAAAAAGTTACAATTTAAAATTTTTTGAACGTCTTTCGACGTTTATTTATTAGTGACAATGATACATTCGAACTAGACTGGTGCGAGCATTTAGTTCCCAATGCGTTCTCAATCATCAATTTGGTAATAACCTGGTCTTTTTAAAATTCTTTTGTTATGTGAACAGACTATTCTCGGAGGTAGACGCAGGACGAAGCTGCAATTGAACCGCGCGGTGCCGATCTGGTCTCATTACGTCACAAGCTTTTACTGAAAACGCACGATTACTTTTTATCTATTCATGTCCCACATTTCTTACCCATACTATGCCGTCTTGCCTTAGGACAGTTTACCTTTTCATTTTGATGAAACGCTCAAGTCCCCTCGTTTTATGTGTGCGCAAATAAATTACGTAGTGAGCTTGTTCTCTTAAGTGGAAACTAAAAGGTTTCCATGTTTACTCGTCCGATTAAATTATTAGTAAAAATATATGGAAAGAAGAAATATTTAATTTTTATACACATTTTGATGGAACGCGCAATGCTCAGAGTTTCCCTGGCAGATAGAATCCGCAATAAAGCGATTCGCCAGAGAACCAAAGTCACTGACATTGCACGAAGAATCAGCACGCTGAAGTGGAACTGGGCCGGCCAAGTTTCCAGACGTACCGACGGTCGATGGAGCTGATACGTGCTAGAGTGGAGACCGCGCTTAGGCAAGCGTAGTGTAGGGCGACCTGCAGCACGATGGACAAACGATTTAAAGAAGGTGGAAGGATGCGAGAAGCCCAAGACCGGGATGGTTGGCGCTTGATCAGGAAGGCCTACGTTCAGCAGTGGACGGCGATAGGCTGATGATACACATTTGCAGCAAAATTCATACACGAATAAGAAGAGACTAAGGAAAAAATATTATGGCCATAATAGCGCAGCAAAATATATGGTGTCGTGAAAACGAAAATGTTTTTAAGATGTAAGAGGCTAACCTCAAACGAAATGTAAGTAGGATAAGCAATTGGAAATATATGTATTCCGAGTGGAGCGTAACAAGAATGCAGAAACTGGGCTTTGTGAATAATTCACAGCTTTGTTGGTAAATGTGTGTACTCTACGCAAACAAGATAATATTCGATTAATATTTATATTGAATTGGAACACCTCTCCAAAAGTAATGTACCTTTTTCGGATAATTTTGAATTCTAAAAGAGCTTTCAATTTTAAATAAATTTACGCGACAACAGTATCATATAAAATTTTATAGTAATTAAATTCGTTTATTGAAATAAGACTATTAAATTAGTTTACTAAGTGTGCCGGGAATATAATTATTAAAGTAAATAAATATTATTTAATTTATTATTATTATTATTACAATCGGTATTTATTGTAGGCCAATTAGTATAAAAATATTATATTTATGGGAGAATGTAAGAATATGAGGAAGACTTTTTTATATTGTATATTGTAGTATAGTTACTTGCTTTAAGTATTTGATCATCGAGGCCAGTCGTGTTTCTGCTCCTGCCACAAGTGTGCGACTATAAACTCGACATGCCGTGGGTTCGATTCCCACTCCAGCGACTTGCTGTGGTAACGAGGCAAATCTCCATAATTCGGCAGGAAATGGGGATCGGAAGTGTCTTAATGACTTAATAATTCATTCGAACATTCCTACTACAGTATAATATTAGCTAAAATTCATAGAAAGGTGGAACGTATAATTTCGTGCTATCCATGAGTAATAGAGATATGGCATTAGCCTCGTTCACGCCTATCAGTCTCGAATCTGCGGAAACAATCATAGGCTCATCCGCGAATTATGTGCCAACCGATACAGCCGGTCCGTGAAATTCAGCACATATGAATGCTGAATTTTGCTGTCCATCCCTTTAGCTCGATATTTGTGGCTATCTCGATGATTTACTGTGGATCTGTAGGATCTATATTTACTAAAATGTAAGTTGGATATAAGACAAGATATATATATAAGACAAGATATACATTTAAATAGGGAATAGTGTCTTAACACTAGGTTCCCTCTGCCTATCTATATGCCATGAATATCGGCATCATCGGCAGCTATATTATTGTTGTGGAAGAATTAGTTTATGATAATATGACAAGGCCTTATGCGTCATGTTGGTTGGGAAAAAATATCTCTTATTAAACAAGGTCTTCGTTTGCTAAACTTTTTTTAGATATGAGATTTAATAATTTGTATAAATATATATTATAATATTGTAATTTGCTTAAATCTTGTTTAGTGATTTTTTTCCCGATGACAATAAATTAATAATTCAGAGATCCATTACAGCGGTGCCCACTCTCTATATTCAACTAATTACTAACTACGCGTTTGTTTACTTAATTTTGCTAATAATATCACATAGTAGTGCACTGCAAATATAATGTTTAATTTATTTACAAGTTAGTATAATTAAAACAGTAAATATAGTACAACAGTCTTTTTATATTGCTATATTTACTGGCATATCTTTTTTAGAGAATAATATTATTGTTTTAGTCTTATTATTTAAAAATCAAATATCATAAAAAAATTGAACTTCGAAATATTCAGCAACTGTATGTCGTAACTACAAATGTATGATACAGTCGCCAGTGTATTAAAATACATAACAGATCTACTTTTGCATTCATAATATTCATATATTTACTAAGAAATAACATTCAAAAATAAATATCTTTCTTCATTACTCCTGAGTCTTTTTTATTAAAATAAAATTGCAATTGTTCCCATTCTGTTGTTCACTGCTGTAATAACAATAAATACTTTTTTATATTTCCATCGATAGAGTTCTAAAACAATAACGAATATCAAAGAAAAAAGTCAAAAGAGAAATGAGCAAAACAAACTTCAAAACAAAGCTCATAAAACAATAAGAAATAGAAATACGTACGTAATAAATAATATAGGACAGAGAAATAAAATACCTTATAAATAATAATTCATTAATAAGTACATTTAGATTGCTTCAGTCAATACTAATTTAATATTCGTTTAGTCAACGTTCCGATTGTTTCGTTTCATTCTTTATTTATTTTGAGACCGGTCGTGGGGCAGGGATAACATGGGGTAAATATTTAATATTTTCATTTCTTTTCTCTGGTGTCGAGGCAAAGCGCGGTGTTGGGTTCCGCCACTCAACACGCAATGCGCTCCAGAATTCAGCGGGAAGTGGGAGGCGGAGTGTTTCCTCGACCTATCCTGCTACTTGCGGGATACAGCAGGAAGGTGAGAGTTTGAATTTTTACAAATATTACATTCAGTTTAGAAATTAATTTAGTTTTTAACTATTAAGTAAATAAATAAGCTAAAAAAACATTACTTTTGACACAATTTTTGATATACAAAAAATAGTCAATACATTAACAGAGTGCAATAATGCTGATACAAAATACACTTCAATACTCAGTCTTCCATACAAAAGGATATTTCATGGATTTTATTTAACACCACGACAAAGGCGAAATTATTATCGTTTTATGCTGACAACGCGCCACTCATAAATTGAATGACAATGTTATTTTTTATTATTTTTCCCTCGCGACGGAAACCTCCCTAACTGCACCGTTTACGTGACCAAACATAAAAGTATTGTAGCTTTTTACATAAAGTGCACTACGACTGCATTTTAAACACTTTACTTAATAAATGCAGGAGATTGCGAGAGAGGATTTCTTGGGGAAATTTTTCACTAGTGAACGGTGCATTTGTTACTGTGTGCGCGATATCGTGAAGGGAACTGCATGAGCTACTTATTGCTGTTATTTGAAAAGTAACAAATCTTTTGTCTGTTTCTTATTAACATAAACCTTTAATTTTTTTAGTTTCATTTTTTATCACGCACATGGTCGGGTAGGTTGAGGGAACCTGAGAACCTTGTGTTAAGACACTTCCGTTCCTCACTTTCTGCTAAATTCTAGAGGCATCGTGAATTGATTCGTATTCAATCGTATTGAGATTAGAAGGAAAATATTTTTTGATTGTAAGTTGATTGGTTGGATGGTTGGATTTTATCAGGCAGCAAGGTATAGAGAATCTAATGTTACGTCACTTCGTTCCCCGCTTTTCTCCTGGATTAGATGCATAGCGAACTGGAACCATCGCGTTGACAGCTAATAGCCGTTCCACTGTGCCACAATGGACTCATTAAAACTATAGAGCTACCTTTGTTGCAAACCAGACAAATATGATTTTACTGTTATTAATTTAAATACGTTGCATTTTCTATACTAATTTAATATCACTCTATTAGCTTTGCGCGTGCTATATTTACGTACATGTTGTTTAAAATTTTCCTCTCTTAAATTTATCATTCATTAACATAATTTAAACTACAATTTATAGTTTAAATTATGTCATTTCCACAAAATATATTTAAATCACATTTAATATTCGTTACACAAAAGCTATAAAAGAAAATTTTCATCAATTTTGATAAAATTTATTCATCGAGACCCTCGAAAGAATAAAAAAGAGATAGGTGAGGAAAATGGCTACTGGTAGCCTGGATATATTTGGAAACACAAAATATAAATGCACGGGGCGGTAAAGGTACAGGTCGACTGATAGATTCATGGATATCTATGTAGGTATGTATAATATTTTAGATAGTAAAACTATCACAGTACACAAAAAAATAAAAGCAGCGTCACGCTTTTTCCCGCAAATAAGGTAACCAGAAAGAACCTAGAGTTAAGACATTCCGTTCTCTATTTTCAGCCAAATTTCCAAACAATGACAAAAACTTTATCAACCAGATTAGGAAAAGAAAATTCCACCGAGTGGGTTCGAACCGACAACCGTCGCGTTTACAGTCACACGTATCGTATATATAAATATATAATTCCATAATACTTCAGGCAAGTAAGTACCCATGTTGTTTGGAAATATCGCATTCCGAATTGAATTGTCCAATTTACATTTCTTTGTGTGTGTGAATTTCCCTTTAGCTTTTTTTTATCGATAAAACCAGCAAGGTGGAATTTCTAATAATATTGGGAGTAAATTACGGGTATGTAGGTTTCCATTGGGACTGCGAATACTCGTGACAATATATGTAATATGTATCTACCTATTATATATATAAATAGATAAAATATATATATATATATATAGATAGATAAAGTAGGTATACACAAATTATTCTTACCTATATATTTTTTTGTTAGGGTTAAATTGGAATACGTAATATACTTTGATTTCTTGTGTTTTTTTTTGTGATTTTTAATAATTTACGTTGAGGTCTCCGTAGCGCAGTGGCACAAGCATGTGACTGTAAGCCCTACAGTTGTGGATTCGATACCCACTCGGGGAAATGAATTATTATTTAATAATATTTTTAATGGGAAATAGAGTGTCTTAACATTAGGTTCCCTCTGCCTACTCTACTATATGCGGGATACAGCGTGAAGCTAATAAAATTTATTACATCGAATTTAATTGCATAACTTGTTCATATTGGTAAAACGAAGTAATAGTTAGTTTAAATATAAAGTTAATTAAAATAAACGCGGGATCGAACTCAATCGACTGTGATGTCAGTTCATATCAAATAAAGTCCCTTTATAATACGATTACTTTTAATTCTCCTCTTTTTTTTGCATCGAGTAATATTAAAGTTGATGTCACAACGGCTTTCAGTTAAAATGAATATCTGGGACTGGAATATTAAAATATTATGGAAGTGTTTACGCCTCATTTCATTACCCTTTTAGGATTCGCATCAGAGTTAAAGTATTAATAGTTTGATGTTTACGATATACTACGTTTGGTTAGTCGACCTAATTAACAACTCGCAAACTTGATCAAAAGGTCAACGTGCTGAGTAGAGTTTGCAATTATATACGTTGAATACAAATTTTGGTAATTTTGGACATAAATTACTTTATAACATAGCAAAATCTAAAAATATATATATAATATTCATATTATTTTGAGTATTTCATTAAAAACTACTTAGAATGGTCTGAACGAGATATATACTGTTTTTTATTTATTAGTATAAAATACACAAGTAGGTACGTGAAAAAAAATAATAGGTTCATACCTTTTTCATTTTATTAAGAATGGTTAGATTACATATCTACCTTTGTATACTGATATTATTAGAAAGGACTCAACGATCGTTACCGTCAGACCGTCACCGATACCGTTATTTTATTAAATGAAATAAAAGGCATAATGTGAACATTTACTGTGTCCAAGAACATTTTTTTTATATCAATACGTGATTTACTCACTGAATTCAAAAAAAAGAACAACAGGTTTGTACTTTAAAAAAGCAAATAAATATTTAAATAAAATATAATTTATAGCACGTATTTCTTAGAAGATAAAATAATTTCGATATCCGAAACTAATATCACACTAGTAGTCGTACAGTTTTGATTACATAATTACATTCCATACATAATATATGGAGTTTGAAACACTCAAGCCCGTATTGGATTTTGGGCGCACTGGACTGAATGCACAGCGTAGTTATGATACCAATTAATTAGTTTCTGTTAGTTTTCAAGCAAAAACGGCCACTCAAAGAAATTCGTAGTAGTTCTCTAATAAGCTTCATTTATATAGTTTCGTTTACTTTACGGTAAGTATTATGGAAGTAAAAATTTGTATTAATATTCTTGTATAATGAACATAGCTACTTATTGTAATAATTGTATTATCATTTTCCTCGTACCTCACGGTGAAGAATGAGAAAATATTCTGAAAATTCTCATTTTCATTTTATAATCGTTACTTTCTCCACTTTCCATTCATGAACCTGATATACGCTTAATTAATAATATTCAAAACTTTGTTATTCGAAACTCAAATCCACTATAGTCAAATATAACAAAGACGATTACTACATTTTTGTATCTTATAACAATTGATCAGACCGTATTGGCGCAGTGTGTAACTGTAAAAGCGAGGGTTGTGGGATCCATTACCACTAGTGGGCATGAAATATTTAATATATTCTTTTCCTCGGTCTGGTAACGAGGCCTAGGTTCCCTCTACCTATCTTACCTATCCTGCTATGTGTGGGGAAAAAATGTACTTAAATTACGTTGCGAAATATTTAGTAAGCTCTAGTTTAAACCTGATTGTAAGGCTGAACGTTATAATAAATAATATTAAAAGCGTTGAATATTACAAAGTTATAAAAAGTTTTTATTTAAATCATTACAAATTTATTAATGAAGTTGTAAGAAGCCACGTAAAAGTTAGAAGAAAAATGTAACGGTTTGGACGTTGGCCATTAAGCCACCTTAATGGGGTGCTAAGTAACACTGCTATAGCAGAGTGCACGTTATTCTTTATTTTTATATTACGAAGAGATTACAATTCTATCCCTTACAAAGGAGTGTTTTTTTCTTATAAATAAGAAATAAGTAAAGTAATTCTTCACTTCGAAACATTTCGCCAACTTATTGTTATATTATAGACAAATCTTACAAAATCTTTATATAAATTATAGCCTGTGTTATTGTAATGTATATGCTACATCACTGTAAAGTTTCACCTAAATCAATTCAGTAGTTTTTGCGTAAAAGTGAAATAAACAACCATACTCACAAACTTTTACATTTATAATATTAGTAGAATTAAAAACAAACGAAATACAGAAAACGTTTTCATGTATAAAAATACAGTAGATACAAAACTAATTATCTCCGAACTAACCACTGTGTTCATTTAAACTTTGCTGAAATGAAATTAAATAATAGCTGGCTTTGTACAACATGTGTGATAATAAATGTTACTGACATAGCTCCTTTATACGTATACGAACGTTTAATAAACCTTTTTTTTTCTTTTGTCTATTATTACTGTTTTCTTATTGGTTATTTCTACTGAAAGAAATATAAATTAATAGGGCAAAATCGTTATTTTTTTAACGTTAATCTATATATATAAAAGGACTTGTCCTCACTGACTGAGGTAAGACGCACGCACAGCCGTAACCGCTGATGGTAGAAACGTGAAATTTGGACAGATGTTTACTTTCGTAATCTGGACATCCACTAAGAAGGGATTTTGAAAAATTTTAACACTAAAGGGGTGAAATAGGAGTTCAAAGTTTGTATGGAAAAAAAATTAAATCGGCACCGATTTTTATAAAATTTGAAATTTAGATTTTTAAAAGTATTTAATTGAAAACGTGTTTCATCGTTTTCTAGAATTCTCCCCCTAAGGGTGCAAATAACGGGTTGAAAGTTTGTATAGATTTTTTTTTAAATCGGCACCAATTTTTATAAAATTTGAAATTCAGACTCTTAAAAGTATTTAATTGAACACATGTTTTATGGTTTTCTAGAATTCTTCTCCTAAGGGTGCAAATAAGGGGTTGAAAGTTTGTATGGAAAAACCTTTAAAACGCCACTGATTATTATAATTTTTTTAAATTTAGACTCTTAAAAATATTTAATTGAACATGTGTTTCATGGTTTTCTAGAATTCACCCCCTAAGGGTGCAAATAAGGGGTTGAAAGTTTGTATGGAAAAATCCTTAAATCGCCACCGATTTTTGTAAAATTTGAAAATTAGACTCTTAAAAATATTTCATTGAACACATTTTTCGTGGTTTATTAGAATTCACCCCTAATTACGCAAGCGAAGCTGCGCGCGTCCGCTAGTTATATATAAAAATATTTAATCAGTGTAATGAGTGACGATTATAATTGTTTATCTTTGTAGGTACTTAATAAATAATTAAATTGTTATTTCCAAAGCATGTTCTTGAATATAGTAGCTACCTGACGTTTAAGTATACGGGGGAAGTTGTTGCTACGTCACACCCAGCAAGGTTGTGCCGAGGTTGGATAAGTGTCTAAACATTCAACTCAAGTGGAAATATCTTGTAAAATACAAAATAATAATACATTTGTAACAAATTCAGTAAATATCATAAGTCATTTGAAGATTGTTATTGAAGGTATTATAAGATATATTTATTTATTCAGATTTAAAGAATTTGGTATATAAAAAGAGTTTTTTTTAATTTAAATTAATAGAAGGGTATTAATGGCTAAAATAGCTTTTAGAAATGGCCATGAATTGAAGTTACTTCGTGTCTGTATAGGATTTCAAATTCAATATTATATTACACAAATTTATTTCCTTATTACATATACATATAAGGAGTTTATCATCGATACAAACTTCGTGATTTTTAGCACTGACAATGTGATTACTATAACCACCGAGGACGCAAAAGATCGTGCAAAGTGGTGTAGGTTGAGTAGGAAGGCAGACCTTGGTAATAGCCGGGATTAATGCCAGGAAGAAGAAGAAGAAGAATGTGAATACTATAACTGATTAAAAATAAAATATTACAAGTACAAAACATCTCTTCTAGGGTTCCAACAAACAACAAGAATTCAATACGATTGACCTATCTCCATTGTTTGCATTGGCATCGCATTGCGGACGAAAAAACTTCCCGACAACTGTCCGATATTGGCTTTTATGATACTAAAACTTCAATTCCGGAAATAGTCACGTATTTTGGTTCTGATTTCAGTAAGAATATTATATTAGACATTCTTGCCGGCGTCACCCCAAGTGTTCGTGCACCGCGCTCGTTATTAAATCATAATTTGACTCCATTCCTGCTACATGTGCGCGGAAAGAATCAAAGGCATTTTACTTATAAAAGGGTAACATTCGCCGGTTTCCCTTTATTATTCTCAAATACACACAAAAGACTTAAATGAAAAATCTAACTTTGTGACACAGTAACTTTCAAGTTATATTGGTTTCGTAATAAGCGAAGCAAATAACGAGTATATTCAAAAGTTTCAGAATCATTAGAAAATATGACTTCTTTTTTTTATTTCGAAAAATATGGCAGTACTAGATAAATTCCATTTATTTCTAGAAATATTTGTTACATAGCTGTTTAAAGTTTTTTTTTTGCAGAAAATGCTTTCATTATATATGTATGATATGTACGTGTCAATATAAAAATGTATATCTTAATTATTGTGTAACTTTTAAGTAACTTTAAAAAAAAGTTTCAAAAATTTTATATTTTGTCTTAAAGACGTATAAAGTTTTCTTAAAAGGTAGGTACTAATACTTCACGAAAGTTATTTTATCATTGTTTGTACCACCGATTTATCTATTTTGTCACAAAATATGTGGCCTGGGTCTCGAAATGATAACGTCAATGGAATTTTTAGTGACGAATTCTTGCCTCGTAATATTGGAAATGGGCTGGTGACCTAAGCATGCGTGGTTACATATAGGAGATAACGAAATAAATGAGACGAAAGAAGGCAATATTCCACACGTGCGCCAAACGACTGGCTCAAAGCAATGTCTTGGATAGAATTTTCGGGGTTAATTATTTAGGTAACCACTAGGTACATGTGGCATATTAAAATTATTATTGGATTTTTTCGAATTATATTTCTTCCTACGATGAATATCTATTATTTTATAGAGAAATATTTGTATATGTAAAAATAAATTTAAAGCAATAAACTGAACGTAAGGTTTCGTATTGTCAACATAAAATATAATTTATTATTCTTATACCTCTCTCATAATATAAACTAAATTGGTTTTACATGTAAGTGTATACAATTTTTGTCATCGGCATCTAAACGGATTACATTGATTCCTTTGTTATATATATTGTAAGGGACTACGCTTACTATGATTTTAAATCTCCTCCTAATTTTCTGGTAAGAGTAAGAGAAACAAAAATGGCCAACGATAGCAAAGCCCTTGTCGGATCAGGATGCAAATGAATACGCGCCTGTGGATCGAACGGATGAATATGCATGGGCGGTCCCCGGGCCGGAATAATATCAGAGTACCGCTCGCCCGTCACCGGTGCTACGCAGACCGTGTCGGCTTGTTCCAGTGAAAACCAATAACTTTTTCATTACGTTAATAATATATTGAGCTTTTATTATTATATAAGTTAAAAAAATAAAAATATATATGTTTCATGAATGAATTTTCCGCTTCGCCCTGTTTTCTGGACTACACTTTAATAATATCCATGTATTATAAAAAACTTCCTCCTGAATCTTTCTGTCTATTAATGCAAGTTTCACTTATCATCACTTGAATTGTGGTCAGTCGTAGCGCAAGGGCAAAACAATGCGGCTGTAAATGCAACAGGTTGTAAGTTCGATTCTCCATCAAGGAAATGAAATATTTAACATTTTCATCTTCTCGCTTTGTGGTAATGAGGCAATTCCTCCAGAATTTGGCGGAAAGTGCGGAATGGAATTGTCTTAATGGGAATTGAGTGTAGGTCCCACTAGGTTATCAGGTTCCCTCTGCCTACTCTGCTATATATGGAATAATAAATAAATAATTCTCTTTCCGAGTTCTCATAATCTCGAATATAATTCACCTAAATTTATTCTTACAAATGACAGCACTGATCTACAACAAATATTTATAAGAGAAAGGATTTCTTAGGGCAAAAAACAAAAAGAAAATGATATTAAAAGCTCTTGTTTCCTATGTTATTTATATTAAGATTCTTCGTCTAAAGAAGATTTGAAACTAAAGTAATTTTAATTAAGAATTAAGTTTTTTAAAAGATGTTTTACTGTAGTCGTAATAAAACAAAACAGAATAATAAAGTAAAAATATTATTACAGTAATAATGATGTCTTTAGTTTCTTTTTCTAATTATTTATAAAAAGAATATTTGTGTTTATAAATATAATATAAATATATTTTTTTAGCCTTACGGTGTGCCCCACATAACTGGGTCCTGGCAGAGGGAACCTGGGAACCTAGTGCCAGGACAGTTTTCCACTTTCCGCCGCATTCTTGAGGCATTCCGTGTTGAAAAAAATATAACGACTGTGACGATGTTATATTTCAAAATTATTGATTTTCACTACGTTAATACAGTATAATCACTTCCAAATATACAGAAAGAATCCTCCATTTCAAATACAAAGTAAATATATAGGACGAACACAATCCCTTTCTTACAATCTTTTGAGGTCTGCCTTCCTTATTTTTCTGTTCTACTTCAAGATTTCTTTTAAGAATCACGTAATGGATTCCTTGTAGTTTTAGCTAAAAGTTATAAAAAAATAAAAGTAACTAGAAAAGTAAAAGTCCATTATCTCAAAATTTACTTCAATATAAGTATACCTAATACCAGCTTTATGATATGCAAAAATGTTAAAATAAAAAATAGGCCGGAAAGCGAGTATGAAAATATATAAAGGATTTTGCATAAATAGCGAACAATAAATGAAGAACAATGCAAATATCGAAAATATTCATGCAGCAAAAATAACAGTAAATAAATAAATATTTTTTATCAAAAGAAGCTTTCCCTCGCGAGGTATCATCATTTTTAGTGCGCATAAAGAGAGCACAACTTACGGCAATGAGCTTTCAATTAAAATCAGGTTGAAGGATCTCATTGCTTTAATTAAAGCTGTTTTTTAACAGTCGGTCTGTTGCCGGCGGCCGTCCTCGCCCTCTCCCAGTATTACTCCTCGAGGCTACACATGCCAATGTTCGGTTTAATTAGTTTTTGTTAGACGTACTTCGATTTATTCGTTTGAGATGAACATGTCGTATATAAGTGTTTTATAAAGATATGTTGAAAAATGTAATATATTACACGTTTTCAATTTTGCAACGATTATCTCAAATACAACATAATTACTTCGACTCAAATGTTATTGCGAATAATTATGAGCCTACTTAAATTTTGAGAAAATTAAATTTTCCTCTTGTTACATCTTGAGAAATTTGAAAATCTAAGCATACAAATAATTAAAATTAGTTAGATTATGTAGGGGGTCAAATTATTTTCGTATCTTTAAACAGAAGAGATTAGGGAATTTCTCAGCGAGATATGAATAATTAGCAAGTTAAACCCACCCGACACTGTTGAAAAGAATTATATCGGCTAATGTTCGTTGGCTTTTGGCGGCAAGCCCCAGTAATTTGTCACAGCTGTAAGAGATGTTTATTCAAACGAGGAGATTTTATTGCAACGACATAAATCTTGAAGAAAAGACGTGCTGGAAGTGACGGTAATTGTATGACAATGTTGCTTTCTTTGAATGTCTTTTATACATTTAATTTTGATTAATTGTTCAGTACAATATTTTCAAGTTGTATTTCACGAGAATTTCGTGATTTAAATGGAATTATTTTCAAAGATCAAAAACTCACGATATAAAAGTGAATTTGTTATACAGTATGTTCAAAAACTCATTTTATTTGACAGATTTACAAAATATTTGCACTATTTTCCAAGCGAGAGTACCTACCTATCAATATTTTTTCATTAGTGGTGCTATCTAAATTTAGGTCGCTTGTTTCGAAAAACTAATCTATTAAAATACTCCATATGCATATTTGACTTGCAATAATGCAAAAAATTTTCGTGAAATATATTTAGTAATACATTTACATTAAATATACTAAATATATTTTAAACTAACTGCAATTAAATTTTATCCGAAATATTTTAGCTTACTGAATAAATATCGTTTAAATTCCGCTTACTAAAATGAGAAGCGAGAAACTATGTCCTTTTGAATAATAAATATAGGACTCGCATTAATCATTAAAATGTAAAGCTGTCCCATGGCTATTAAACTCTGAATTTGCAGCGGGCATGGCCGGGATGGCCGGATTTACTGCTGTTACAATTAAAATACGAATGGAAATCCATATTAAGTCCGGGATAGTAATAAGCGAGTTACTCATTTAACTGACCGTTGGTAATCCCGGGTTAAAATATGTAGTGTGTGTGAGCGGACAGTAAGTTGTTATCATTTGAAAATTATTATTTAAACTATCTATGAAATACCACGAAGGCTGTCCTGAACTTTAGGGTAAAAGTAAGCATAATATTGGTTGTACTAATTATAAAGATCCGAAACTTCAAGCCACACTGCTAAGAGAACATCTTATGTGCGACTCGACACCGTTCCTCTTTTGTGGGATACTTTTGCAACTGCTCGCAAGAAACTTCCGTACGCGACATGAATACTCGCTGAGACACAAATATTATAATTTATATGGTACTCCGTCCTCAGAAAGTAAATCCCCAATATTACCGACTTAATATTTTTCATGGAACCTCCTCTTATGTAGTCTAATAATTTTCCTTTTATTTCCATATGATTACAGGATATAAGGATATGTAATATATAGATGTACAATCGTTTTTAGTTTTCTGTTTAAACGACAGAGTTAAATGGCGGAAGCAATTGCTACTCTTTGTTTCAGAGAAAAAAATCATTTTAACATACACATTCGTCCTATTAGATCTTGAGCCTAAAACCATGGTGTGCTTTATGTCATGATGGTATATATTTATTATTAATTGTTAAATGTTGATGGTATATAATTTATTATTAATTGTTAAAGAAATTTCCCCATTTACCTTATAATATCATTAAAACTCAGACATCCTTCATTAAGATTAAAGCATCGCATTATTTGATAAGCGAAATATGTATGTAGGTATATCAATTACATATATACTCATGAACAAATTTACTCTCGTGTCTCCAGAGTATATGTACTTACATATATCATAGACGCGTAAGTACCTTCTCAGAAATCGAACAGCGTGGAGGACTCCTCTAATAACCTTGTTGTCTCATGTATGATTGCTTTAGGGATAATCCAGATTAAGTATTAATAAGACTACAGTTCCATCATTGAATTTATTGGGCAAAAAGCGATGCCTATGATACTCTAGAATGAGATTTTCTTTTAAAGGGCTATTTATCGAGCTTTATAATATTATAGTTCATAATTGAGTCCACCTTGCCGCTGTTGGAAGGTGGACATACATAGAGTTAAGAATAAATGTAGCGATAATGGAATATTGTGTGTAATTGTACAGTCAGTTACTTAACTCCGCTTAAGCAACAAAAGCTGACTTTTTCCAATATTATTATGCGCACTGTATACCAATAAAACAGCGAGGTATTAAAGCAAACTGATGTTTATTATTTACTTCAAATTGAAGTAAAATATTAAATATTACATGCTCTGCAGACAAGCAAACTATCTCGGTAAAATAAATATTCATATTTTCCTTTGAATAATGTTTTCATGGTAGCTATTTGCGAGGCGAGCAAAAACCACACTGAGCTCGTAGCTTGTACTAGTTAACTTTGAATGCGACCAACTTGACTGCCACAGCCTTGTCGATAAGCGGAACATTTGGCAAGTGAGCAAAACTGTGAAAGTGTAATGTGAATAATTTAGAACTTTCGTATAGTTGACATTAATCAACACTAGCTAACCTCGGCGATACTAGTGAGGGAGTGATGAACTATTCCTAATCAACTTCACGCCGTATCCCGCACACCACAGGCTCATTACCCCTTTTTTCCGCCGAATACTGGAGGCATTGCGTGATGAGTGGCGTAACTCAACCTTTAATAAATATTTTATTTCCTCGAATGAGGATCGAACCCACAACCAGTCGCATTTACAGTCACACACTTCCTGCGCCACGACGGGCATCTCACTTCTATTTATCCATATATTTTTCAGCAATACTATGAAGCTCTACTAAGCTTACAATGTAATGCAAAATTGAACCTGTAAATATTTTGCTACGAATATATATATTATCAAGATCTGACGTTATGAGGTTTTTCCACATATTTTCACGTTAATAGCTTCATAATGTAAATGGCAGGGTGTCATAAAGCTTTCCTTATATTACGTGTTTACATTTTTGTGCCACGTTATATTACGTTGTCACTGATATAAGTGACAAAATAATATAACATGTTATAATGAAAAAACTAAATAAAAGTTAAATTTCATATATGAGAACTAAGCAGACATTTATTTATTTATTTTTTAGGTTATATTTGTTTACTACTGAACGTAAAACTCTTATAGAGCACCAACCATCTCGGTCTTGGGCAGCTCACATTTATTCACTTCCACCCACAATCATACAAAATTCATACCCAATGCTTCCAAAAGCGCGGCCTTCATTCTAGCACTTATTTGTTTATAGCATATTATATGTTTTATCTTACAAGATATTTTATTTGAGTATTCGCAAGGAGAGCTAGAGACAGTGCATTTTCGTAGGAATTGAAGACTTATTTAAATTTATTATTTCCGTATACAATTTGAAAAAAAAAAACAAATATGTTTAAGAGAAGGACTTAGCGCTAAATATCAGCCAGTGTTACCCTGTCATGTGGGAAATCATGTAATAATAGGTATATAAATATATATTTTAATTCTATAAATAAGACTAGCGATCCGCCTGCGGCTTCGCCGGCCTGAAATATACCTATGTATAATTTAACGATAAAAAGTAGCCTATAATATATCAATCCACAACCTCCCCTATCTTCCAGTGAATTCTCATAAAAGTTACTTTAGCTGTTCTGGAAATTAGCCCAGAAAAACAGAAAGACAACCAGACGTACAAGAAATGTTTATTTGTGTTTTACTAACGTGTAAATAACTATCCATATGCACTTGAAACATAGTCCATTGGATTTGTAATCACAGACAGACACTTAAATTTTATTTATATGTATAGATGCATAGATTATAATACCGTTGAATACAGTAAGAATGACAAATTGTTTATAATCAGTATAATAGAATCCCTGTTTATGTGCTAATTAGGTTAAATTAAATCTGCATTTAGCGCCAGTTGCCAAATGTAAGCGCGATCGTGCCTATTTGTGGTCGCCAGGCTTAATCCATTTTAATGTGTATTATTTCGTTACAATAATACATATAATTAATATTAAATTTTAAATACCAAACATGGAGGCGTACCGTACTTACATTATTAATATTAAAAAACCTTATACTCGTATAAAGACAGAAATCTAATGAAGTTGCTAAATAATAGGCTCACTTTTACCTAAATGTTTCTCCATAAGTTAATCACAGAAGTTTACTGAATAACTAAGGCCATTAAGATCGTAGAAAGCTGAAGTCGGGAGCGAAAAAGCTAAGTTTAATACTCAGAATAAAACATTGAACGCCGCTAACAGTCTGCAAGAAAATTGTAACTTGATTTGTCAACTGTCAAAGGGCCTCGTGCACTTACTTGGTGGAATAACACGATCAGTCTCCTTCATTAGAGGCGGAAAACCTTAGCCGTGCCCCTATGGTCAAACGCGATTGGAATAAAAGTCCGCAAATAAATATTTATTTTTATATTTATATGTATTTTTTATGTTCCTACTTTCATTAGATTGTGTTTAAAAAAAACAGTACATATCTAAGTAATTGTAAATCATTTGCAAATCATTAATATCAACAGATATATTGGACAACGCAACGGTGGAAACGAGCTTTTATTGACGTTAATTATAATCAATAACGTTACCTGTACTTCTGGCATTTCAATAAACTTAGTGTACGTTGAATATTATAGAATATAAAATACAATATGTTAAAGTTAACAGATTAATGCATAATTTATATTTAAATTTGAGTTACATGTTTAATATAGGCGTGTGCAGTACACGAATTACCATAAATATATTTTATAATTGAGCCATAAAATTACAAAAAAGATCGTTTATAGTTAAATAACGTATAAGGTATTTGTATTTACGAATGTTTTCCATTCTATTGCGTCTAACAATTTTTCTGTAATTCCTAACTTCTTGCTGACTACACTTACGTACCTAAGTCGTCGACACAGGGTGGATCGTACTCACGGTACGCTCGAAAAGGGTCTTTATAATTTGGAAGGAACGTTTGACCAACATCATCAATAAATCAGTGCCCATTCTTCAGATCTTGAAAAAACTAAGGACTTGAAGGAAAATTATTGGATCGTAAGCACTACCTGTTCAGATATAGAATAAAGATTACTGTGGATGTATGTACGTAGTATCTCATGTGTGAGCTTGTAGGTGGGTAATACTAATGCAATCCTATTGGTTCTTAGTGTTATGAACTAGATAATGTTCTTTTATGGGAAGTATAGAAATAAAATAAGACATAGGTTCTAAGCTGTTTTAAAATATACATAAGAATATATAAACCAGAAATGAGGAAAGGAATAGTGAACGGATTACCCGTTAGAAAATTATATTTATCTATATTAAAAGCAAAAAAAATGGATAAGAGCATGTGGGCGCTTGCTAATAACAAATATTTAATAACAAAGGAAAATCATATATATTTTATACATTTAAACAATCATAAATAATTCATCAGCCTCATTATCATCAACAGACATCTTTTGTCCACTGCTGGATATAGGCCTTCCCCGAATTCTCACCACCACACTCGATCCTCAACTCTTCGGACCCATCCATTCCCCGCCAACCTTTTTATGTCGTAAATATTTCAAAAAAAATTTCAAAGTTATGAATTTAATTTGTATTCTATATTCAATGATCATAAATTACAGTTTTTCATTAAGTAGCTCTTTTGGGCAGAGCGGGCGTTGATCACAT
The DNA here is from genome assembly GCA_000313835.2 of Heliconius melpomene melpomene. NCBI lineage: Eukaryota > Metazoa > Arthropoda > Insecta > Lepidoptera > Nymphalidae > Heliconius > Heliconius melpomene. The sequence continues at coordinate 118,360 of HE670897.1, read as the reverse complement.
GTCGTGGCGCATTAGCGAGACAATCCTTCAGCCGGTCGGGCGACAGGTCGTCCTGACGCAATTAACGGTGAAGAGTCACATGAGTGGTCTCGATTTGGAATTACTCGATCTAAGTATACGCGTATAGATAGATAATCTCATTAATTCAATTAGGCGTCCGGATACGCCAATAGACATAAAGTGTATATTATATGGTAATAAATTACTTACATATATATATATATGTACATACGTACGTACTATGTGTATATGAATGTACATGCACATTCATGAGCTAATGTAATGATTTCATAAGTGGTTTAATCTTCTTATATATACAGTATGTGTATAAGACATATATGCAATGTTTCACTATGCACAGTCTCATAGATTTTTTAATATATCTTCTTTTTATTCTATAAAACATATTAATTATGTCAAACTACTAATAAGTCTACTAAGACCTCTATTATATTTTTAAATAGTTATAATTATTTTATTGTGTTCTCTTGTAAAATATTGCCGAAGATTTCTATAGGTCACTTATATAAGATTTTCTATGTCAATAGTAGAAGCTCTATTATAAATAAACATATCTCGGTGCTCATCGCCAGCTTTTCCCAGATAATGGAGTGGAACAGTATTGTATGCAGAATCATTCATGTTACTTTGGCCAAGACGTTTCGTGTGACTAGTTTTGTTTCTTAGTTGCTACTGTGAATCTCGTCTCGCTCATTGTCTTCTATTTGCTGCTTATACATATGTGCTTTCAATAGCTTTATGTGCTCTACTTACAGACGAACTTTATTTTAGGAGCTTTTCAACTTTATTGGGAAAGAGTCCTTTATAAATGTTATTGGAGAAAAGTCAGATAGAATAGAGAATATGAAATAGAAACGCTTTTGTTTCACTTATTGCAGTAAAACGTATTTTTATTTCTTTTAAGATTTCAATTAAGATTATTTATTTGGTATATGATTTTTAGATTAAGACTATTCATGAGGTAGATTGAGATTTTATTACCTAAACTTTATTTAACTATCATTATATTCCACTAATTATATTAGGATTCTTCTTTCCCACGTCGCAGCGTATCACCGCACTTATCACATTTATTTTCTACTCCAATTTAAAATATATGAGTTGGTTTATAGACTTGAATAAAAAAGTGAGAATAAAACTTAAAACATGTACAAGATCCTCCTAAGATGCTCCTAAGATGTCAAGATGACATCAACCGATATTTTTCAGAAGTATTGTATTTTACAAAACTCCTAAGGCTACTATTTTCATATATTTGTTTATTTGTTAGCGAATTTCACTGATTGCCATGACATTTTCTTTTTACGCAAAACATTTTACAAACATCTGGATGGCAGTAATTAACGTTTAGTCCCCCACGTTCGTAAATGACGAAGAACATGGTTCTAGTCAATTTAGTACTTCTCATTGCTTACATACATATATATACATATACATAAATACTTTTCTTAATTCGTTAGCTTAATGGCGTATACTAATGATGTACAATGTATTCGTACTATGCAACTATAGTCCTTGTGCCAACGTAATAAGGTGGTGTGGTCCAGGTGTACGGGTTTCGTGGAACAAAGTACGAGTATACCTGTTTCGACAGTACTGGTAGTTATACCCCGAGCTCTTTTTAAATCGAGCTTCAATGTAACACTTAAAGGCAGAGGGAATTATTTAACAGGTATCTGTTATTCAAGACCCACATTAAGGTAATTTATAGTCTTTTAAAACTAAATTTTTAGTATTAATTAATTAGCAGGTACTTGATACATTTAACTGAATGATCGACATAAATTAATGATTTAATTTCATTATGTTTACAATACATAATAATCATTTCTCGAGGTATTGTGTATTGAGTGGCAGAACTTAACGCCGGGCTGCTGCTTTATTGCTAGAGCGAAGAATATCAATTAATAATAATTAATTCGCACGAGTGGAGATCGAAGCCACAACTGCCACGTTACAGTGACACCGTTGTACCCCTGCACCACCTCACTTTTAATTAATAATGAATTCATTTTTAATTATTAATGAATCACTGCTTGAATTTAACAGATTATGCGTTTTTTCATTTCGACACCACCACAATACGTAATGCCTCCAAAATTCAGCCGAAAATGAAGAATGGAGTGTATTAACACTAACACTAACACTGACAGGTGCAGGATACAGCGTGAAGCTATAAAAAATATAACTAACTACAAAAAAAAATAAGTGTACTATAGGAGAAATATACCTTTCTAAAATTCTCTAAGACGAACAAAGTAAGTAGTTTTGGAAGTACCTTCTGTTAAATGGCGCGAGTGACATAAGCGTCTTTACAAAGTTTGGGGAAGAGTTTAATAGTTTAACAAGAGAACTACTAGCATTGTTTAAATTGTTCAGTTTAATTTAAAACAAATAGCCAACATCGCCATCACGTGGCAGTGAAGTATGCTGCAAATCTGTTATGCCACTTTTATATTTAGTTATATTTTTCTCTATCTCGTTAAGTAAGTTGCGCTCATAATGGTGATTTATTGTTAGAACTTACTTTTGAAGCGAATTTATACTCGACTCGAGAATAGTGTTAAGAAATTTATACAACTTTCATTAATACGTAAGTTGTTTTTTGCTGAAAATCTAATAAAATTTTATACGTATTATTTGTAATTATCTGTTATTAAGTTGTTGAAAACTACATTAAAATAATTTATTAGGACGTTCGGTATTGTTAACAGAAAATTAGAACTAGGGGTTTGGGACTATTCTAAGCATTACGTAGTAGAAAGGTCTCGGGATAATTACATAGGTTTCTACGAAATGTTTCTTTTAGAAGCGCTATTAAATATAAAGAAAATATTTTAAAACATTTATACCCTTAAGTATATTATTACTTTTGTTCTAACTTAAAATTTTTGTTATTTTTTAATAGATGCTTTTTGCTGATAAACAAATCAAACTACTTACTTGGTTCTTACTTAATTGGTTCGTAGACAAAAATCTTTGTAAGACTTGCTGACGACAATGATAAAAAAATTAAGAAGTTTTAAAGAGATCTTAGGACGGTCGGTAAGCATTATTCTTAGACACAGTAAAAGGTAGAAATAAAAGTCGTTTGAAGTACGTACTATTCGAAATTCGTGGAAAGCACTTTTAGAAGTTTCGTACAAAATTCTTTGCAATATTTCAAGGCGAAACACAAATTATATTTGCAAAATGAATAACATATATCGTTAAAATTATCAAGAAAGCTTGTCTTATTGTAAATAAAGTAAAAATTTTAGACAATATAAAAAATATATATAAGTAGGTATTTATGCATAAACACAAGTATTATAAATATAAAATGTTGGGTCAAAAAAGGGAACATTGGTTACATCTGGTTACTATGTCCACAATCTTTTTTTCCATTATGTTTTTAACGATTTAAGGACTGTACAAATTACATTTCGTAAATGCTATTTTTCGTTACAGCTACTCAAATAAGGTTTATCAATTGTGTATTCTTGGGACGGTAACTGTATTTATTTTAATAAATAGGGAATATAAATATCAGATTTTTATATAAAGTTAAAACATTCTCTAAAAGAACGTTAAGAAGAGTTTTAGAATTGAAGACAAATAAATCCATAGCAGCGAACAACTTTTAAACTCGGGAAGTAATCAGTGGATACTTCCATGACTCAATCACGATCTAGAATCTTTCGTCGTTTCGACGTATTGATTTAAAGCTGTTGATAACTAACTGCAAGAAACTAAAAGAAAATTACTACTTTTTGTAATCTTCTCTCGTCGAACACACAAAATCGTAACCGGATAGGAACGTCAAAAATGAACAAAAACTACTTTAATTTAGTCATCAAATGTCATACAATAATGATATATGATCGAAGCTTGCAATAAAGAATTGTTTTACATTATAGTAAACATTTAAATAAACAAACCATACATAAAATCATATGAAATTATAATGTAATCAAAAACTTTCGTAGTGTGGCAATCACTCATACAGAGTATATGAATATAAAAATTGAAATAAAAAACGTACCTAACTACGGCTATTTGATCAAAATTCATTACACATTTGTTGAAAACAAACGATCGGATATCAACGACCTCGAAAGATTTATGAGGTAGTAACAGAAAATTTTATTATACTCCCAATTTCGCCGATGCTTTTCAGAATGGATCCCACGAGGAAATAAGGCTACAGTATTTGTAAGAAACTTAGAAAAGCTATTGAAACTGTTGTTCATTTCATCTAGATAGTTATTTATTATATTATACAATTTTCTAACTAACTTATTTCTACCTAAAATCGACATAATAAGCATAGCATAGTGTTTTTTAAAGCGATATAACAATAGATTCATATACCGTTGACAAATTCCTAAGCAACAGGCATCGACCAAACATGGTCAACATGTTTCTATTGCAATTTACTAAAGAGGTATAGTATATAGTGTACGTATTTGATCGAACATATATGTACACAGCCCATGTGAAAGTTTGTTAGTTGGAACATGCTAAACTAGCTCTCCTGCCAGCCTGATGACATTTAGTCAACGACATTCATACCATATATTGATTTTGCTAAATTCCAATAGATTTACAGACGAACGTGTAGGTATTTTATATAAAACTCCTTACAAATGTTAATTTAAATCCCCAATCCAAATTTATTTTTAAAATATAAAGCTATGGCTTAACAGTGAAAAATGTATATTTTAAACATAAAGTATTTTATTCAAGTTACGAGGCGGATATCGTTTCAGTGACATATATTTAGAGCGAGGAAGTCACTAGCGTGACCCTAATTCTCTCAGTGTAATATGTATGTCAACCTTAAGAAAATCTGATAAATTATGATGTTTCTAGAAATAAGCATTTATAAAAAAATTATAATATTTAATAATTATATTTTTTATATATGTAGAATTAGGTTTTTAATAGTGTTACCTTCCTTCCTTACTATTTGTTATTAATTTCAAAAGAATTTCAGCAAAGCCCAACAGAAATACAAAAGTTGTTTATATAATCCCGTTTATATAATCACTAATTATGTTTAATAACTTTATACAAAATATTATTTTTATTACGTCGTAATTTTGTATAATATTTTGATGTCTCGTTACTTTAAAGACTTACTTAAGAGATGCTTTAAGTTAGGGGAATAACAATGATTTTTTATTACTACAAGTTCCAAAGACATTCCAACCAACCTTTGAAGTTAGTCGAACTTACTGTTTAATGACTTCATTTTATGACGTTTTTCAATAATTCACTTCGTTTAGATTGAATGGTACTCCCACCCTTTAATATCAGTTACTTAACTGGAAATATCAAAGTTGACTATAGATAAGAAAGCAAAGAACGAAAGAATATAGCAAAAAATTAAACGAAATTAATTGCTTACATATTTTATCAAATTTCATAAACTACTTTTACACTAAACAAATAAATATAAAATATTACATGAATACAAAAAAAAGAGTTTTTAATAGAAATTTGTAAATTAATTCTACATACAAAGGCGCGGTCTATAGCGGGTAGGAAATATTACAAGTACATTTTGTAGCGAGCTGTTCTTCAAAGCGATCTAGGCAATTTTGTGTAGATCTACACTCGCGTCGGACCAGCCTTTGTGGGCAAACGCACATGCATTGTTACAATGTCAGTGAGAATTTAATGGAAGTGTTGTGTTATATAACAATCAGTTGTAAATTTTAAAGTTGGAGGATTCTTAATGATTGTATATATGAAATTATTTTTCAATAGATCAAAGTTGCATCTTTTAATTTTCTGAATAATATTTAACTACATAATTTTAAATAATATAATATTCACACATAGGGATATATGTATATCAGATATGATAATCATCTAAGCCACAGGTAGGCTTTAGTCTAGTCTATAATGTTTCTATTTTCTATTTCTAGTTTTATTCTACATTATTTAAGTGTATTTAAGAAAAAAATATTAATTATTTTAGTATGATTATCTAATATACTGCTACGTACTAAATATTAAGTCTTTAGGGATTTTTCAAATTGCTAGTAAAAATTATAGTATTTAAAAAAAATATTTAGCTATTTCTATTAACCCTACGCGTGCACCGCAAACGCAGATTTTCCCGAGTAAATTTCGATCTCGCGGGGATTCCGGGATAAAAAATGACCTATATGTCTACCACAAACCCTCTATCTTTTTATGTTAGTCCCATAACAATCAGTTCAGATGGTCTGGAGATTAGTCCGGACAAACGAAAAGACAGATTTTGCAAATTTTTTGGTATCCTGTAAATAACTATATGAAATTTAACATAAATAACTTTATTCCCCTTGGAAAACATTTTTTTAAAAATGACTGCGTTGTTACAACAAACACTCCTTTATGGAATGATAATCGCCGTGTTTCTAAAATACCTATTAACATTGTACTGCATACGTAATGGCAGCCGGCCTGATTTTTTTCGGGCATGAGTTTAATCCTATCAGCCTTTACAGCGCATCAGGTGGATATGCCTGCGATGACGGCGGCAAAGGGGTCCCCTGCGGGACTCGAACCTCGGCTTGCGGCCGGCGATGGGGCTGGGAGCAGCGGACCAGCGCTCGTGTCTCGCGTTTGTCCATTCAAAGCTGAACCGTATTTAATATAATAGATTCTATAGACATGAGGTCAACTTACATAGGAGTATCCAAAATCTTGAAATCTCGGTGTTTTTATCATGAGATATAATTTTACATAAATTACATGGAGATTGCAGTAATTTATTTTATTTTAAACTTTTATAGAACGGCATAATAAAACAATATGAGATATAATATAATAACAACTATAACTAGATACGTACATTCGTCGTGATCTTTGGCGGTAACCGTAAGAACAGTGTGTTGAATATCTTCATTTTCGTCGACTTCCGCCTCGTACAGCTCCTTGTCGAAATACGGCGGGTTGTCATTTTTGTCTGCTATCCCGATACGGATGAATTTAGTCACTGTAAAGAAAAAATAAGTTCAATTTATGATAAATTAATCTATTATATAGCTTCATCTTGTGAACAAGGCAAAGGCCCGGCGGTAAGTTCTGCCACTCAACACGCAATGCCTCGAAAAATTCGGCGAAAAGTGGGCAACGGATTGTCTTAACACTAGGTTCCCTCTGCATACAGCGTAAACCTGATTTTTATGAAATAGTTACTGACATAGCATTGATAAAAGGCATAGTAGCAATACATTTCATTTTCCATAAATAAATACAATTATAAATTGTTTATAGAAAGTATAAACAACACCTATATTGGTTCTTATGATAACAATATCAATGTTATACTATTTGTAACTTATTAACTTAGGTATATCTATATGAAAATAAACAGGTTAGGCAATCACGATAATTTAGTTATGTTTCTAATTCTGCTGATAAGAATATTTTATTGAAAAAAATAGTTTTAAGTTGTTTCTCACTTTTCGCTCAATTTTATAAACAGGATATTCAGTTGCGAAACTCAACGCCGCGCTTTGCTTTGTTGCAAGAAACAGATTTAGTGATAGTTTTGAAAGCCAAATTAATAAAACAAAATCATTATTTGCTAAAATAGGTTTTGGAAAATACTCGATTTATAATCGAGTACAATCGCTACAATCTTGATGTGAGCTTTAGTTATAATGCAACGATATTTTAGTGTTGTATTTTTTGCATAGTCGTGATGAAACATGTGTGATATATATAATTAAGAAAATATTTTGAGAACATTTTAGGCAAAATTTTCTCTACATTTATAGAAAACGTAACGAATACATCAAATGGGTCTTCTTAATCTGTGTCACAGAAATGTATGTAAAAGAAACCTAAAGGGAAATTGCTTTCGTTTGAGGTCCGCTTGAGCAAAGATAAATTAGGAACGTTTGTTGAAATGTCCGGTGGCTTTATTAGCAGACGTATAGTTACTTTGAGGCTCTGTTGCCGTCCTCTGAACCACATGGGAAGAACATAAACCAAGTCCACCGTCGACACAAGGAAAAATTTATGAGTATTGTGTAGATAGATTACTGTGACGACCTCTGGATTGAACAAAGACAAATTGTTCTGGTAGTAGAAAAGACCTATATTAATTATGTAAAACTGATTGGCTAAATATGTATTGAAATAATTATGTTTTAGTGGATTCTGGAGATATAATCAAGTTAGACATTTTACTTCTGGGCTCTTGATGTTCTCTAGCTTTGAATGTTCGTGTTAATGTTGTTTATTTATTTTATTTATTTTATTTATTTTATTTATTTATTTTTAGAGTATTGTGGGATAGGCACGAGGTCGTAAAAATTATGCGTATAACTCTTTGTACTTGTTTTAACATATTTTATTTTATCGCTGTTTAGCATTCACAAATGAAACGGACCGACAGACGTCACAAATTATACTGTGGATGAGCATATACATATGCAAATTAGGAAATAAGGAAAAAGCTTTTTTAAAACCGTCAGTATCAAAACAAATGCCATTGTGATTAATGTAGGTATGTATAGGAAAAAAGAAAGTATATGATGATTCCTTTCATATTATGTCCATGGACAGCCTAAAAAGTGAATTTTCGGTCATTTTACATATTGAGGTGTTATTAAACGTAATTAAATAAACTTAGTAGTTAGCGGCGTTAAGTTCTGTCACTCAACACGCAATGCCTCCAGAACTCGGCAGAAAGTGGGGAACGGATTGTCTTAACACTAGCTTAACGATGTATCCCGCACACAGCAGGGTAGGCAGAGGGAACCTAGTGTTAAGAAACTTCAACACTCTATCTACTAGGTTCACGTAAATTAGATTAGATTAGTTTCCTTTAATATAATTTCATTTCCTTTTGTTATTTATTTGAAATGTTTAATTACACTCGGGTAGTAAATTTTTATTGCGCATTCTGTGGCGCCATGAGTTATTGTCAATAATGAAATTCTTTATTAGACGTTCTCGGACAATGTGCAGAGGAATGATCCACACAAAGACTAAATATCGTTCTATAATGTAAATACAACCACAAACAATATGTTCATTAAGGCACATCTCATTTCATATATTCGGTGCTAAACGTTAAATTAACTGGATTTGCATAGCATTTGTAACAAACGGCACAAAATTATAGTTTGCCATAGTTAATCTACGATATGCTACGGTAACGCTCAGATTCAAATCCTGCACAAAAATATTTTGCAGCAAATAAGTTGGATGAAGTGACATTTTTTCGGACTTTGTAAATAATCTTTTTTTTTCTTCACGGTTTATCCCGCATGTAACAGGGTTAGGCTCCCCACTTTGCACTGAATGACGGAATTCAACGGCCGGCTTTTCCTCGACACCAGAGCAAAGAAGGGAAAATATTAATTATTTCATTTCCGTGAGTGGGAATCGAACTTACAACCTATCGCGTTTACAGTTACACGATTGTGCCTCTTCGCCACGACTGGCCTCTATTAAAACATTTATTGTAAATATTTTATACTACATTGAAGTTGAAACCATCTGTATTGTTGAAACCAATAACAATCTACAATGAATATTTAAAAAAGCTTATACTGAGAAACAAATTGTACGATTCGTGCTTTTAAATTAATAAAGAATATATATTCCATTACGATCGTCAGCTGTTCTTGATACTTTTCGTACTCATATATATTTCAATATGACACGAATGAAACATTACCAATGACATTACATTCAGAGTATTACGAAAGTTTTTCTTTATAATTGCTACAACATTATAATTTAAAAATGTAAAGAAACTTGTAAAAAAACATATATTTCAGCTTGATATATCCCGCATGTAGCAGAGGAAGCAAGCTAGTTTAACACTCCACTCTCCACATTTCACCGAATTCTGGAGGCATTAGTAGCGGAATTCAACGCCGCGCTTTGCCTCGACATAAGAGCGAAGAAATGAAAATATTAAATATTTAATTACCTCGCGATTTGTGCCTGCGCCACGACTAGTATAAAAAAAATAAGTACGAGTTTATGTATTAATAATTAAAATAACATAATAAACAAAACAATTTTAAAGTGGCCGACTTTTAAGTGTCTAGATGCATATAATGCTTTTAGATTTATATATATAGGAATTGATTGCACAAGTAGCTGACGAAGCAAATAAGATTAAAGCGGCAATGTCTGTCCTGCTAGAGTTCCTTCGTTTTACAGAGATCGAGAATTGAATTAAAACTTTATACATTTAAACGTTTAAAATGATCGATGGCTAAAATAGATAAAAATCACTAAATTTTATATGAGTTCATATCGTTGAATAGTATCTCAAAAATAGAATTATATATTTTTTTCAGCTATAGAAGGGTAGGCAGATGGAATTTTGAGGCGTTTTTTCAATAATTTTAACTGTAATAACCACTTATATTTTCAGTATACAGTTGGCAGAAGGGCTCTCAAGTGCTTTAGATGAAACCCCAATAGATACGTGACAGTGCCCTTTGCCTCCAACAAGACATATTTATGAGGGTAGTTTCTTAACTTATAACCTAACTGTATTAGCCCACTAAATCTGGTTCGATTGTTATTATGAAAGTTAAATTTAATAAAATATAATAAATTATAACTATTCAAATATTTCATATTTATTGTACTTTAATTTTAGATTTGTACATAAACTCATCTTTAACAATTATAAGAAGATCAGTTTAAACTAGTGCAGCATAAATTGTCCGGATACAATAAGCTTATAGATTAATAAGTTATAAAGTTGCAGCTCGATATTCGATAGCGTAAAAGTCTATATGAGATTTTTAAAAACGAACTTAAACTAAAAGTAATATACCCCAAAATTAATTTCAAACTTATATTCTAACAAATATAATATCAGTATAGGACATATTTACAAAGAGAGGCACAAATTAAAAAGAATAAGAATTCTGATATATTTTATAATAACCATAAAATGGTACAACGGTTTTTATGTCACAGATTTGCTTATAAATTAGTCTATGCATAAATTAACACAACTTTAAATCATTTTTACAGAATAAATAATAAATTAGTGAGAGGTACTCTTAAGTACCCCAGGATTACTTCCTTTGAATAAATAAGAATGCATTAAGTTGTAAAGAGAGTTTATTTGGAGCCGTGCCAAAATCTGTACATAAAAAGAGTATTGAGTACAATGCTAATGTTCGTAGGTCATAAACACATTTCCAAGACATACTTGGATAGCTTCAGCAATAAAATATAATGACATTATGGTTTCCGTCGTTCACTTTCTTAGATACGAGTCGGTATATAGTACGCTGGGGTGATAGATTATAATTTTGACAGCTGACAAATAGTGATGTACAGTCGGTAATAATTCTGTTATTATTTTACAAGATGTATAAAGCTTATGGATATAGAATAAAAATAATAATAAACTATATTTTAGTAAGAAATATTTTTGGTTAACCTATTTGTTTGTTAGAGATAGAGTTTAAGATGTTAATCAATTTTATTTCTTTTTTAAATTTACACACCTACGTCCAAATATTAATACTGTACCCCAGTAGCAAAAATAAAAATACATCTTATAATACCAGTGATGTAGATATTTTTTTATACATTTAATTTTATTTTCGTAAACAAAAACGTAATTGGTACGACAACAAATGTTTATTTTCTCATGTGAGAATGCTAACCAAATAAGTATAAATTTTGGACGCTCCTTAGAAGCTTTATCTCTGTAAGATATTTACTCAAGTGGTTAGAGTCAGTAATTTGGGTTGGGTTCAGGAGATATATAAATGTACTTAATGTAGTAGAAGTACCAAGATTAATAAATTGTAGTATTGTCTATTTTGAAATAGATCGTCTTGTCTATTTTATAGAACTCTTCTTTCGTATACCAAAGGAAATTTTACAAAGCTATGTTAAAGTGAGACGAAGAAGAATTGGATGAGCAAGTAACGGAGAAATAACGCTTGAAAATAAATCAACTTCACGCTATAATAACACTTGAGCGCAGGCAATAACAATTTCAAGTTCATAAATAGTATAAAACATTATAAAGTAGTATAAAATATAAAACATTAAGAGTTTAATTTCAAAGAAAATGTTAATAATTCATATAAAGTTGTTCAAAATAGATAATTTGAACCGGATTCTAGGGGCAAATAGAGTAATGGTGGAAGTGTATTGAATTACGTTGTAGTCTTGCAGCGGTGGGATGCTAGATAATTTACTTAGCGTGGGCAAATGAAATACACGAAGTTAAAAGCCGTTATGGAGCGCGCATATAATGTTTAGATGCAGAATAAAACATTAATCCTTTATTTTTAAGGGCAAAAAGAAAACGTAAAAAAAAATATTTTTCATTAGTATACCTAAAAGTATAAATAATTATACTGTACATTTATTATTTATAATAATAAAATTATAAACAGTTGAGGCCGTCGTGGCGAAGTGGCACAAGCATGTAAGCACGGTGGTTGTGGGTTCGATTTCCAGTCAGGGGAACTAATTATTTGATATTTTTATTTTGTTGCTCTAGTAACTAGGGAAAGTGCGGTGTTGACTTCCGCCGTTTAAACGGGAAACGGAGTGTGTTAACACTAGGTTCAATCTATCCATTCTGCTACATAATAGGTTATATGTATATGCGGGAAGCTAAAAAAACGTAAATGCAGTCAGTCATTCATTAAAAAGACAATTGAATGAATTGAAGATCAGGCCAATAAGAAGACAACCAAACCGTGTTACAATTTACTTAATTGTTCACGATCCCAAGTCAAATTTCACTTATTAAATACTTTATTCAAGGCGGCTAAACGATGTTTAAAAATGATTTGCTAAAAAAATGATAGTAGGCGTAAAAGTAAAATTAATGACAAAACTTAAGTAAAATTTCATTCTAGTCTGAAGTAAGCATCTTTTTCAGCTTTTCAGGGCGACAAGATGTTACTACTACATTATAATGTAAACGGGTATAAAATTTTTATGACGTATATATTTCATTTGAATTTGACAAAGTTTATAATCTATACTAATAAAACAATGAAAGAATGTGTCTGTGCTTTTAATGTTTTTGCTAAAAAAAATATTTAGGATAATATACAAAAAAGTACCAGAACACGGATTAATGATTTTTTAATTTTCTCTGTCTGTTTGTACATGCACATCTTCTGAACTTCTGGACGGATTTGAATGATACCTATTTGTAGTGTAGCTATTAAGGCCTGGGCAGGATCTAGGCTATATTTTATTTTGAAGACACCTGTTATAGAACCGTAGTGGTTCTAAACTGTAAGAAATAATAAAATGCCGTCTTAATAAGAGCTGTAGTGTGATGAGTACTTTACATCAGAGTGTTTTTGTTCTCTGCAATATTAATTAATATGATTTAAAAAGTAGGTAAGTGTATGTAGTAATAAGAAGAAAAAAGAAGCATGTTATTTTTTTAATATAAGAAATTTAAATGCAGTTTTCAATATTGTATTTTGGCAAATTTTCCTCAACATTAAGTGCTTTGTTTTTTTTTTTTCAACTTATAAAATAAATTTACAATAAACTAGGACTAAATTGCTGTATAGTTGGCTAATATATAATATAAGCAAAGTAGGGTAATATCTACTAATATATAAACAAGCTGCGATGCTTATGAAATATTTCTTGGCCTTGAGATCATAGCGCAACTCTTTAAGGCTATATTCTCGAGCCAACTCAAGAAAAAACTAATTTCGCGTGTTTGACGTGGCAGCATAATCACACTTTCATTCCATCGCAGATTTTATTCAGTTATTGGAGGCGTGTAGATGTACCTATAGACTATATGTATTGACGAAGTGCTTGTTATTGACATATATTTTTATCGAAAGATATATATATCTTGCTGATATAAAGAAGCAAAGTGGAACATTAAACTATACTCCACTGATGTATATATTTTATTCTAACTCGTCTCTCTCTCTCTCTCTCATCTCTTAATATTTTCGTATAATAAATAATTTCTAATAACAAACAGAATTATTTATTTTATATAAAAAAAACTCATATCATACAAACTCGCAAACTATACTCCATGTCTACAAAGCTTTTATAATAATTGCAATTTCTAGAAAATTTACCCATTGTAAGTTAAAGCGTTACTTGGAAACTAATGAGTTGTAGAAGTTGAATGCCGGTCGGTTTGTGTAAAACTGGTCATTTGCCAATTCCACTGGCTCTTGTAAAAATATGCTTTGATTAGGCAACTTTGAAAGCACTCGTGCTATAACTTTTAAATATTTCTTTTAAAAGTAACAATTAATTATGTGATTAACAAAACCTATAGCAGAATATATTATTTTACAAAAAAAAACTTAATTCCTATTAAGTATTTTAATTATGAAAATATAATCTCAGGTTCTCTTTTTTAGTACACCAGACGGTTATAATTATAGCTGATAGCATTTAATGAGTTTTTATGGGTAAAAGTGGTTCTTATCTTGTTAATGTAGAAGAAACAACTTCGTTCATTGTTTTTGAACATTTTTAACTACAAATTATTTGTTTTTAGAACAATTCTGTGAAATAGAATTACTATTCATTAGAATATCTGGAGTGAATATTGCAACTAAAGTTACATACCACAAAATCACAAGAACTAAAGTTACATATCCTAAAAAAAATTTTTATAAGCAGTCAACACAAAAATGTTGATAAATATGAATAAGATTCGTATGTGTCTACATACTTAAAATAGATTACAATATTAAATAAATAATCGTATATTTAAGTTGTCGTCGTCGTGTCTCTAAGGACCGCGGTAGTTAGACAGTACTGAGAAGACAATGATAAATTGTATTATATTTATGATTTTCATAATAAAGGAAAATATTTATTCTTTTAAATGGGATCTACAATGTTAATGTCATTGTTGTCATGAGTTGTGAGTTCAAATACTATTTAAGGCTAAAGTTTGTGATAAACTTGTGTTTTTCTTGGTATACTTAGGTGCTACTTAATATTTTTACATTCGTATATTGTACGTTTTTAAATTTATAAACACACAAAATAAATAATTTAATAAGTTGTTAAAAGATAACATACTATATATTTTTGTTTTTAAATAACTTGAAATTTTATCTATCTTTATTGTGAACCCATTACGAAGTTTACGAAACACAAAATTCAGCTATCCTGTATTTTTGGTATAAGTGGTAATAGAATAATCAGCCATTTGATAACTTTTCAAAATATCTACTTATTTGAACAAAAACTTTGAATAGATATAAAAAGCCTCCTAATGAATAAAAGAAACCCCCAGACTTTCCTCAAAATTATTATCACGAAACTGATGAAATGAGAAATGGAGCTGGAAGTTACTCAGGCACTTCGCGTAATATATATTCTAAATATGATCTCAATCAGAAAGCTATCGATAGCAGAGGTTGTAATAAATTTTTATTTTACCCCATATATACTCGAGTGGTTTTTTCTTAAGATTTTACCAAATAATAAATTACAACATATTATCACTTTTATACGAGAACACGATGGGGTTTTTTTATAATTGAAACGTATTTTCAGCAAGGAATACAGTTCATATTACAACGTTAGTTATATTTCCTTAAAAACTTTATTAAAAAATTCAATTTTCACACTATTTTTATTATACATTTTTCAGGGTCTACACTCTATAGAGGATTCTGATGTTGGCATGAACCCAACTAGCACTATCCACGGTAATTGTTGCGGGTTTAACTCAACTGCCTTGCCCTTGTTTGGGCAAAGCCAAAATATAGCGTTTGATCTGCCACCTACTATGTAAAAAAGCGAAATTGTATGAATATTATATATTAGTGCGAATATATATGTCATAGCAATAACTTTCTTTTGATTTTCCCTAACGCTTTTATTATAAAACTTAAGTAATTATTTAGCGAAGACAACATATAAGAACATAGTACAAACTAAAGGCCTTTATCTACCTCTTGCTGGCTGTAGTCTATATCTATTCAGAATTTCAACGTGATCCCTCTATCGATTAAAGGGACACATCCCTACTAGATATTGAGTTATTGTCTCATCTGGAGGCTGTGGACGCCGTGTCGCCAATCTGTCTGGCCTCAGGTGCGCGTCTTATTGCACTGACATACTTTACAAGATATTGCATTGTGATAGAATATTTATCGAGTCAAAATTGAGTAAGAATCTAAAATTAGACTGGTTAATAAACTAAATAATAGCAAAGTAGAAAACTTCAAAAACAGTTATTATACAACGAAGTAAAATGTCGACACAGTTATTAAATGTAAAATAGAATTGGTATTAGTTTAAATATATAAATGATCGTATTATAATATAACGATAACATGATGTGATAAATCAGTATGTCTAATTATTTTTCAGAATCAAAAATGTATCGTCAGATTTCTTTTTATTTATGCAGAATAAATTACTTTATATTTTTTTACACGTAAAAATAATATCTATACTGTACTAAAATATTCAATAAATTGTGTCTGTACAATGAATATATTTGCAAAAAAAATAATTTAAAGGGGGTTAAAATAACTAATAGAAAAAGAATAATACCTAGTATGGAAATGGTAATAAATTCCACATAATCAAAGTTTTCAGCGGCCACTTGTATAAACTAAAAAATGAAAACTATAAATGAAAAAAAATATCAAAAGAATATGTGAATATTGAATATCGACTGCAATGCAGGCAATAATAATAAATAGTTCAAATATTAATAATATTACCTACATTATTCTAAAATGGCGAAATGTTAGGATTTATTTATAAAATATTTAAATGCACATCTATACAATATCATCTACTAACATAGAAGTGTGTATATATCCGTATATGTTGTCAAGCTTGACTTTAATGATAGTTTCTCCCATTTCCAGGCATATCTCAAGTCCCAAAGGAGGAAATGAAGTAACTGTTGGACAGAAAAATCCAAGTACAAAGCGACTCGTTAGCAGTCGACACACGTGCACAGCATATTTACTACGTATAAAATTTTCAGGTTTATTATATATATGTTTATATATACGTCAGAATATATATAAAGAATTTTTAAATAAGGACACATTCATAGTTTTATTTTATTCCTTAGTTTTTTGTTTAAAACTGTGAAAGAGATTTCTTACAAGATTGAATAAAATATTTGAAACAAATATTATAATCGTAGGTTGCTATCCAGCATTGATTGCTATCTTAACATTTGGTTACTTATAAAGAAGCATTGATCAAATTGATCAACCCAAAGACGCACTTAAGTAAGCAGGTAGACAACGAAGGTTTTCATTATATGCTTTTATAGCATTTAGTGTAGGTATATATGTATATAAAATAAAACAAGTTTCGCTAAATACGCACACATATTGCCCAAAAGTGTATAAAAGGCACACATTTGTGAAGTTGTGAAGGCACAAATACCCTTGTCACCGACATGTCGGAAACTTGTTTTTGTGTTTCCTTCTAAACAAGTTCCATGAAATTAAATTCCGTACAAATGATTACAAGCACTATGTCAGACCTAAATCTGCGTGCTCAGTTTAATCTCTTAATCTATAAAGTAGCCGTTGGTTGCTCGTTTTTAATTACTTTTTCGGTGAACGTAACTTGTCAAAAATTGTCTTTTATTGACATTTCTATTATTTTTAAACTGTAAATGTTCTTGTAATTTTAACAAGAATTTGTAAGAAAGTCTAATATTTCTTTGGTAGAGTTTTCAATTAAGTAAATTCAGAATTTGCGAAGACCATTGTTACTATTTGAATGTAATAAGCGGTGTTTTTATTCTTTGTTGGGCACTCAAGCTAATAATATTCACGTTTTATGTTAAGTAAAGTTAATTAAAGAGTAAGTCTTGGTAAATTAAGTATTCATAAACAATTGGTTGGGTGTTTTAACCTTGAGACACAGCACTTGGCTGCCAACGTCTTGGTTTACTGAGTTGGCGCTAAATATCAACTTCCAAATATGTAAGGCTTTAATTTCAGGGTAATTGAGATATAAAATAAGTAACGCGTAATAACCATCATTAAGTATACCTTCGAGGGAATATCATACTTTTAATTTAATTTATTGCGAAAAGTTTCTTACGAAAAGTGATTTTCTTAAGCCTTCAAAGTGTAGTATTGAATTTCGTCGTAATTCTTACAGGCAAGAATGAGTCAGCCTCTTTTGGATTCTTTTCATGCCGAGTAAGTAATATAGGTTACGTGCTCTGTTACAGAATAACTAAGTTCGTTCCAATATCGACCTTGATACCTTTAAATTTTTCAAGTAGAGAAATATTTCACACTAGGTTTGCTAATAATTTACAAATATGTCAACTATACTAATAAGCGGTTGGGCTCAACTTGGATGTAGAATCTAATGAAATTTTACCAAATTAAACTTAAAAATAATAATTATTATTAGACCAAAAGGATAATAATGAAAATTTCATATTAGTTTCAACGATAAGTGGCGAGAACAATTATTTAGTAATTTTAAAAACATATATCATAGTAATTATTGGCTATGTACGTATGTGACGTCCATATAATTATATAAGTTATATACTGAGGTAAATAAGATAAATACATATATATTGTCAATAAGTGGATCGTCTTGAGATCCATTGCACAGCAAGCGACGATACGACAAAAATAGTTTTCTTATTGGTGACTGTCGTGTAAATAAAACTCCGAGTGGTGTGTGTCCACTTCTTGTCGTTACGAGACTCTTTCTTTTATTTACAGAACATTTTATTTATATGAATGTATACAGAGGCCATTGTGTTGCAGGGGCACAACGTGCAAACACGACGTTTGTAGGTTCGATTCCCGCTCAGGGGAATATTTTTATTTCCTCGCTCTGGTAACGATGCAAAACGAGGCCTTGAGTTCCGCCACTCAACACTCAATGCCAACGCGTAAAGTTTTTGTTTGGTCACTTTTAATCCTTGTATTAAAAAAAAAATATGGGCGTCTATTAACAAAACTAACACCCCAGCTTAACGACCGTAATAAAAATCATGTATGTATATGACATATTTAATTCGCATTATGGATTTAAAAGTTATGATTGGGGAGTATAACATAAAAGTTTAAATATTTTAAATTAAATAGTTGAAGCAGAAAGTTATCGTATATACTTATCGTATATATGTACATGTAGAAAAATATAAATGAGTATATAAGCGGTTTCTACTGAATTGCTTTTCGAGTTTGTTAGCACTGCTTTGTCAATTTTTCTCTTGCCAGACGACAACGTGAGAATGCAACTTCTTCCGTTCCAAGAGCTGTCTAAATAATAAAAATCCTAGACATATACTTTTCTTCTCATTTTTTTTTCGATTTACAAGATCTTGTTCATATATACAAACATTGCTCTGATACAAAACGTATGAAACAAGTGAATGTGGAGTATGAAAATATTTATCATATAAGTAAAAATATTTGTTCAGTGCGGTTCAAAGAAATGCGGCGATGAATTTCAACGCTCAGCAAGCGGTGTCTATAATTTAAGGTTTCGTTTTGCGAGTAATAACTAAAAGAACCCTTTATGGTTATCTTATTAAAAAATAAAATTATAAATTCAATTTGGAAGAAATACTCTTAGTAATAATTTTAACAAAGTACAGTTTTTTAGTACATTAATTTTTAATACCTTCTAGTCAGAGAACAAAACAAATATAACCTTAAAAGACTTTATTTTTTAATGATAGGTAGATATAATAACAAAGGACTTTGTATAACCTTAATTACAATAGATATAGACGTAGAATAAAACTCAGATATAGAGATGCAGAGCCAATTTTTTTTTTGCTTTCACGCTGTATCCCGCACACAGTAAGGTAGGGAAAGGAAACCTAGTTTTACCGAATTATCATAGAGTGGCGCTCAACGCCGCGCTTCACCTCGGCACCAAAGCAATGAAATAAACATCATGTAATAATTCCATTTCCTCGAGTGGAGATCGAACCCACAACCTGTTGCGTTTATTACACGCTTGTGACGACGACGACTGACCTCAAACAAATTTCATGACGACAAACGTATTATATTGGTTTACGATTTTTTTCTGTTTAGTGATGAATAAAATCTACTTACACATATTGCTACAAGCCTACTGCTACTATAAAACCAGACAGTGCATGGACAGAAAAATAAAAGTCAGACTGAAATCGTATTATTTACTAGATTGCATTTCTACGGGTGCATTAACAACCATCCATTTCCCTTTTTCTAAATAGGTACTAACGAATTATACTTATACCTTTAAATATAAAAAAAACATAACGGATTGGTGTCTGTTCATGGTAAAAAATGTTATTGGTAGCATTTAATAACGTAATAGGACCAGAAAGAATAACTTATAAACTTTTTGTCTGTTTGTCTGTACATTTGTTCAAGCTAATCGGCTTAACCGATTTAAGTTCAGTTATCATTATTGTATTATTATTAGTAATAGAAAGAAATGCAGATTAATAAATTAATAATTATGTAGTGCAAACGATGGAAGCCACGAGCGAGTCGCTAGCTTAGAAATAAAAGGCTCATTTTTGCCTTGAAAATGTTCTAAAGTATTTAAATACAAGTCTGTGCTACGTTTTTGTTCAAATCCACATAAATTAAATTCAAGCGTAATACAGGGCAACTTGTTATACAAATACTTTTAAGATGCTATAAAAATGCTAGTTATTTCTTTAAAATGTTTTTAAAAGATTATTCATAAAGCTGTTTCGTATTTTTGCTACAAGAAGTATAAAATATAAATCGTTGTTATCATTTTATACTAGAAGTGAATTAACACTATTACTACCTACTTACCTATTTAACACTATTAAACTTCGGGTTGTGATTCTGTTGTACAATATATAGTAAGGAATGAATTAAGAGCCCTCTGCTCGCAATATTACTTTGTAGTTCTGTGTGTTGAACATAATGTTATAATTGCTATGAAGTTGTTTGAAATTTTTTAAACATAAAGACTCTTAAAAAATCTTTTTTCACTTTCAATTTTTTGTGGTGCAAGCAATATATTAAAAATGGGCAAACACAGGGTTCTAATTAAAAGTCAGTCGTAAAAAAAGAATATCTATACAACTTTTCAATAATATATTTTATATATTGTAAATGTTATTTAAACAAATATTATTATTCCAATTTCTCTTCAAGCGAATATTCTTGTACAAGGGGCACATCACAATAGCTAAAATGAAGACGGTTTTTGAAGCAATGAGCTCTTGAATTATATTCAGACCACTTCACAGAACAGCCTCTAAGTGAGCAACGCAAAAATCAAATTAAAATGTTTGCGTTTCATGAAGTTGTTACATACAACTATAAGCATAAATATCGCCTTTCCGCTGATTTTTTTGTGACATGATGTGTTGAGTAGCTGATATCAACGCCGGGCTTTTGTCTTGGTGCCAAAGCGAAGAAATGAAAATATTCATTCATTTCCCCGAGTGGGAATCGACAGTCACATCCTTGTGCTGCTACGCCACTACGGACTATAAGCATAAAGAAAACGTAAGTATCGCGTTTTCTCATAAAAATATTTACATAACAAGTTTTCCTACACGAGTGAGTTAATAATCAACGAAATATTCGGTTTGCTATTTTCGTTTCTATAAAAATGTGGATACAAATGCTTACACATTTCACTACACTTAATGTAAGAAACGAAGATCTAAATATTGGAGATGTTATTTTTTTTCGCAATAAATTTTCATCATAACTCATTGACAACATCTTATATTATTATATGTTTAATATATATATAGCTATTTTAAATTTTGATAGACCAAGTACCAAGATATGTGCTGTTTGTCAACACCCAAAATATTTTCAGGGGGTCCACCATATCCGCGCGTGCAGCAAGCACCCGGTGGTGCTTCACCGCATGGCGCTCTGGATGTCAACAGCTACCGCACAAACCACTTGCATACCACTTCAAAATATTTCTATGAAGCCACACCACTTCACTTTATTTCATTTTAAATCGCAACAAAATTATCAAAGTGCCTCACATTAAGATTCCGCGGAAAGAGCGAAGTCGCGCGAAGCGAGCGACCGTCGGACGTACCAGAGCCAACTGCCGCTGCCGCGTCGTCGAGCCCGCCCCTACAACCCCGCCTTGCCACCGTTGTGGCAAACGAGCAACATTTTCAAACACAAAAACACGTCCTAATAACCAATTAATGTTTCTGAATAATTTAGAGCACAGCTTACAGAGAAATGAAATATACAAAAAAGAAAGTTGAACCTTAAAAATATATTTTTTACATCTCACTGGTACCGCTTTGTCTCGTTATACCTATTCTATTCATTATTCGTTCAAAAATTGGTTGGATATTATTCTCTGTTCCCTTTTATGCTTTTATAATATCAGATGTAGTTACTTTGCTAAAATAATTATTAATTTCGAAAGTTATTAATTAGTTAAAATCAACGTATTATATTTATGCATATATTAGTATTATTTACAGTATGTAATATTTATTATTAGGATATAATAATTTTTCAAACAAAAAAATATGATTGTTTTCATATTCTATTAGAAAACCTTAATATTAAATTATAGTTTAGATTCACTCTATTTAAAGTAAAGCAGAGGACAAAAGATAGGAATAAAAAAATAAACCTCTCTCTCAGATTATTTTCATAATCAGAAAAATTCAACACTACTTTCTCGCATGGGAAATAGCTCATTGGGCCCAGACATTTTCTATAATAATATTTGCCGTATCATAATTACGAAGTTGTGCGAGCTAATAACATTTATTTTATTATTAGGTACCTAACCTACAGCAAGAAGCAAGGCTCTGAATGTAAACCGCAGTACTTAAATAGGGTCTTTGTTTGTTATTAGAGTTATTTATAATTGCCTCTTAAGTGTGGTTACCAAAAACAATTAATAAAATCATAAGTAAGATAATAGTTACAATATGTAAGTTAATGAGGCCGTCCTGACATAGGGGCACAAGGCTGCTATATATGCTAAGGCTGCTATATATGCTATGCTGCAGATAATAAGATAATAAGACTCCTAGACTACTTTTCAAAATATCTTACATAAAAAGACTATGTTAGTCTTAGGCATATTTTTTTAAAAAGTAATAAATTAAACAAAAAGACCATATTTCCTTATAGTAGGTATTAATTATATATATCTATATAAATAATAATATAATTAATTTATATGATAATACAACTACATATAATAATAAGAAAAAAAAAGGGTACGGACAACTCTTACTTACTCTTACTCTACTCTGTAGTGTTGTAGTATTAAAAAAATATACAATACAGAAGTCGGTTAAAAAGAAATCTACATGAATATTTATTAAAATATAACTTAATACCCGTCTTTTTAAGGATATTGTTTAATTTTTTTTAAATAATTTAAAAATATTCTGAAATCGCTCATCGATAACATAGCATATTTCATGAAAATGAAATGTTTACATTTTTATACATATAAACAATTCAAGTCAACTTTTGATTTTACGTCGGCAGCACTTTTCACGTTTAAAACAATTCAAACAATTTTGTCCGCTTATTTGTCATATGTTGTACGTTTCGTTTCACAGTATTTTAAATTATTCGTAGTTTTTTCACGGCAATATTGAACCTTTTTATATAAAATCGAATAGTGCAAAGCGCCGCTTGTACCAAATAGCTCTCCAGTCTAAAGTATTAATAGGATTTCGATAAAATGAATGCGATCAGGTGTATAATTATTTTCTTTCATAGAAATAAATGAAGCTTACATTCAATACAAAATATTCTTGGCAATTTTATTTTGATCTATTACATAGACAAAATAGGTATACCTACGCAGAATTGGGGAGTTGTTCAATTAATTTTGTTTAAGTAAAAATTAATGATTCGGGAGGTGCTATCAGCGTAATTAATTTGCACCTCCCGATCCCTAGTCCTACCGATCAAGTCGAAGCGAAAGGGCGCTTAATCGAAGCTGATAAGATTACTATTAATCACGAAATGAGTTTCGTTAACTGTTCCCATTAAACGTGAATGGGTTCCCGATGTCAATACACTTAAAGGGTAATTAAAGTGTTTACGAGTAAAAGAAATAAGCAATGTTATAAAAGTATTTTATATTAGGTACTATTGGTTTCTTTCTATTATTCTTTTTATAGCCTAGCACACAAATAGTTTTATAATGAACAAAAAAAAAAGTGCACGCACGTTTTCGATCTAGATCGATACTATTCATTCGGTCTAAGTGAATATTAAAGTCGGAATAGTTTCCGCATATATTTATACTTCAATAACTCGTAGGTAGCTCAGTGCACCTTCATTTATTTCGAAAACAAAGGGGAAAAATTTTGGACAACGTTTTCCAATGATCAAACATGTCACGAATATGTGCACGTGTATTTACATACCGATATATGTACATAAATATTATAGCAAAGGAGCCCAGAGCCCCGCCGGCTACAATCATGTTCGCCATTGCTCTTCTGCAACTGATAAGCAAGTGTTCCCTGCGTTATTCTAGTAACAACCCCGTCTTGAACTACTATATTACTTGAGTAAACGATCGAAGCGATTAATCAATCGAACACCAATATGACTGACTTGTTACAATCTCTTTTGTTATCTACATCATTTTGAAAACAATTTATTATAAAAGAGATATGTGGAGAATGTGTTTTTTTTATATTTGTTGTAAACTTGGAATTAAATATTTTAATGTCGTTAGTTTAAGGCCAGTCGCTTCGTTTCTTCGCTCTGGTGTCGAGCCAAAGCGCAGCGTTGAGTTTCGCCATTCAACACGCAATGCCTCCAGATTTTTGGCGGAAATTAGAGAACGGAGTGTCTTAACACTACTTTCCCTCTGCCTACCCTGCTTTGTACAGAATACACAGTAATGCGTGTAGCTGATCTAGTTAATGTCAGATATTTAGAGGTATTACACTAATTATAAAATAATACATAAAATATATACAAGAAAATGGTAAAACTTCGGACTATGTAGTGGGGTAAAAATGTAAATGACCTCTTCAATCACTTCTATCAAATTATCTATCGATCTGCCCTAAATATTTACACTTACATCGGTATATTTTAAATTGTATTAAGTTAAATAATACAATAGAAAACAAATAAGTCGTATAATTACATAGAAATAAAAGTATGGCAAAATGAAAATATGTTCTTAAAGCAACAAATAAATCTCCGCGAAGTTTTTAAACTTTCGCGCTGCAAATCTTTTCTGATTCTCTCCAAATGCCCTTTACATTACAAAATAATCATTTTGGAGCTACAAAGGCGAAGTTCGGTAAAACTTGAAGATTCGAAGAAAAATGCTAGATGAAAATGTTGGTCGTACGAAACAATGATCACTTATTTTTATCGTCGTCTTATTTTTTTAATTTTAAACTTAATTTAATTCCTACTTTTACATGTCCATTTTTTTTACATCTATATAATATTTAGATAGCTATTGGTAATTGGAATTGTCTAAATAATCTGTAACATGGAAGATAGCCGGATCGAGCGAGTCGGTCGAATTATAGACGAAGTGCGTTTAAAATAATGGTTCGCGTAGTTGCAAATTAAGTAAATATCTATCCATACCTATATTATAAATTCGAAAGTAACTCTGTCTGTCTGTCTGTCTGTCTTTTACGCAATCAGGGCCAAACCGCTAATTTAATTGTGATAAAATACTCATATAGAGATACTTGAGGGTCCCGGGATGAACATAGGATACTTTTTTTTTTCATATTTGTAATATTTTTGATATATACCAATATATTAAAATAATTAATTTGACAAGCAATTTATTCCGCCATGTTAATAACAATCGTCGCTACGCGTTGCTAAGCAACGGGTTGCAAAGTTTGTTGTTTTAAGAAAACGTCACCCAAAGTGAGTTTGCTTAACGCGTACATGGCGCGCGCCGATATAGATTTGTATACTTTAATAAAAATTAGATGATTTCTATAATTTGATATTCATCCTTATGAAAATAAATATAATAGTCACTTTTAGCATTTCATCTAGATTGAAATTATGGTTTACTGATAAATAATTAAGATGTCACTGATTCCAAATTACCTAGCCTACGAGTGGTATAGTATGACCGACGCGAACGGGCAGATGAATGCGAACGGGCTGATTGCGTAAAGGACAGACAGACAGACAGACAGACAGACAGACAGACAGACAGAGTTACTTTCGAATTTATAATATAGGTATGGATATAGAAAAATGTTTAGTACGCGCGCACGGCAAACTTTAGGTACTTTTACTTCTTTTGTCTCAGATATTTTTTCTAATAATAAATCTCCACTTATTATTATTTTTTTACTTATTTTAGTTATTTAGGCTTATATTTTCGCGGGCGTAGCCGCGTCCGGGCCCACTAGTTTCATATAAAAATAAAAAACAAAATTAGAAGAAATGTATAATAAGTCACACTCGCTTTCTTTATAAAGGAAGTTAAGGCTAAGCTTTCTTCGTTATATAAATTTTACAAGAGTAATATACAAAATACATTCATATATTTACATATAACTAAATCAATTCATGTCCACATCATCATAAGCCTAAGTTGTCTCTAATGATGATATATAGTCAATTAATGATCGAACATCGACGATAATATTACCAAGTTTAATTTACGAGCCGCCTAATTAGACAGCTATAATTTAATGAAATTTATGATAAGTTATTGACAATATTTTAATATAATTACAGCTAATATGCTCCACTCTCCAATTTCCGCCGAATTCTGGAGGCATTGTGTGTTGAGAGCGGTGTAAGTGGACACCAGAGCGAAGAAAATACTAAATATTTTATTTCCTCGAGAGGGAATCGAACCCACAACCTGTTGCGTTTACAGTCACACGTTTGTGCCACGGCTGGCCTCAATATAATATCCACAATATTACATTTATAGAATAAAAAAGTGTGTATAGAATTTACATAAAAAATAATATCCAGGACGAATTGTTTAGAACAAAGTTAACCAAAATTTATATGAGACGCCGAACAATATGTTTTAAAGCTAAACCCATTATATGTAACAAAGACTTGTCGCGTTGAGTGCCAAGTGTTTAAGTAACGTAAGTCTGGTTTCCCAAGTCACTCGGCTAACTCCTGAGTTCCACTTTCAGTCTGTTACAACCTCTAGGTTATAGATAAGTAGGAATATACACCGCGTAGCACAAGTTAATCAAGCTGGTTAGTTTTTATAAGTGTAATGTAATGGTAAATGATTGGTATATTAAAGTTAAAAAATATTAATGAAACGAGGCGTAGATATTAGAAAAGAATAATAAAAAAGTGTATGCTGTGGAGACGCGATTTCTTGGTGGGTTGGTGGGTCAAGTTAGGTGGTTTGGGTACGTCGAGAGAATGATGATAGATAGATTTATGAAACCAGATTGACATTTGAAAATAGTATCAATAACAATGGAGGAAGGTCACGTAAAAAGGAGTCCATATATAAAAAAGATTCATAACGGTGGACGAGACAAAAGAGATATACAGAGACCGCAGCATTTGGCTCTGCGTTGTCTCTGGTTCACCCCACTATTGGTAAAGCGTGGAATCAGCGTCACGTTTTATCCTGCTCACAGCAGAGTAGGCAAGAGGAACCTAGTGTTACGATACTCCGTTTCCCATTTTCCGCCGAATTTTGGAGGCATTTATAAATTGAAATAAATATTTTATTTCCCCGAACTGGGATCGAAACCACAACAGCCTACTGTGTAATATTTAAAGATAAAAAAAAATAATACGAACTGTGGCTAGCTTCATTTTTTACACATGCTTTATATTTTTATTTGATAAAATAAATATTACTCAAGATAATTGTAGAAACGTGCTATGAATAGTAATTTTATTAAAACATAATATATTAGTAGCGTTTGTTTTACAGCTTTGCAGCTGTAAAACAAATGCAAGATTCCACGGAACAAGACCGAGATCTTAGCAAATGAACGATTATAAACTCAACTACTTCATTTTAATATAGCTTTTTTTTTTCTTATAAATAATTTGATACTTATAATTTGTTTCGTAACTTGGTCCGAATTCTCGTTTTTCAACGAAATAGTTGTCGTGGAATCTTAAACTTTAGACGAGGATCTCGCGGTAAACTGGCGGATTCGGATTTAAAATCTTTTCTTATTTATGAGGCTCCCTAAAAGAATTCATGGAATATGTTGAAAGCGATTTTTCAACGCGGAACTTCCTCAAAATACATAATGCATAAATGTCTTAAGATATTATCTTTAGCTCCAAATTTGAAGATTATTAACGTCAGAATACATTCTAGTGGCACTTTTTTTATTAAAATAACATACGAAAGATTTGAAAAAAATGTGCACTTGATTACTATATATTCACGAAAAATATATTAAAAATATTTTGATCTCTTGCAGGCTACTTACACATCGAAATTTAAATTCATTAAGTACAAGATCGTTATCGACGCGATGGAAAATTAAAGTTAAAACATGCCTTATAACAATACGAATTAATACGAGTATATGTATTTACGCTTAAATAAAAGAAAATATCCGGCTTCGAGTACCGTGCATCGGCATTGTTTAAATCACGATTTATTAAAAATGAAATACTTTTTAATGTTAACTGGCAAATACATATATCTTAACTCGCAATCAACTTTCGCTGTGTATCGAACGCATTCGCGTTCGAGTAGTGTTCAGAATTCATGAATAAATTTTGTGAAATATATAGCGGCACTGTATCGTGTTTTAGTAAATTTGCAGCTATTAAATAAAATATGCACATTGCACGCCTACATGTAAGTCATTTCTGTGTGTTTGTACTTCGGGTTCATTAGTGCGGACCTAAATAAAAATACACTGAGCGCTACTTTAAAAAGTTTCATATTAACGATTTTGTCTAAATATTTTCACTAATTGACCACACATATTTAAGTTGTCACTTAACATGGTTGAACTATATATAACTAACCTAGCCACAACAAGGATAGCAGGTGTATATGTACACCTGTGAAATGTCACTATGAAATGTCACTTCATTCTCCGGTTTCTTCCTGCAGGAATTGCAGGTGACTCGACTGAAATCAACTCTACATTTAAAGGGAAGCTATTCATATATTCGGTGTAATATAATTAATGTATACAATTAAAATGTACCGATTTAAAGTTAAGAAGTTTTTTATTTTGAAACACTATATGTAATATTGATGTAGGTACTATATGTAAGTATGTAAAATTATTTTTTGATATAAATGTTAAGACATAAATACATCACATATAAATATTTGTTTTCAATTCGAGTTTTTATTAATTTCAACCGCATGTTTTACTAAATGAAGTTTTCGAATGGGCATTGCGGATGTGTTATATATTCGCCGATACAGAAATAAATGAATGAATGTAAATTTAGTATATTGCTATAAAATATTCATAAATCTAATAAATATAAAAATGAGAGCTAGTAAAATAAAGTAAGTGTAGTAATATAAAACCTAAAATATACCTCAGAATATATAAGAGCATGATTTGAGTTATTTAATTTTAAAGTTTAAGAAATACGTTAGAATGGCTTCTCAAGTTGGATAAGGGTAAAACACAGCTCATTAAACTTTCTCCACTCACTCGCTGTCAGGATGTTCTTGAGGACATTGATGTCAGTTCGTAAGATAGTTCACCATTTAGACACTTCCTTATTACTTTCTACTTTCCCGCGTTAAGGAGGATAACTATAAAAGGCCTAGTGTGATATAATTACTTGTGGAATATTTACTTCTTTAAGGTAATAGCCTTTACCTTTACATTTGATACTCTAGTATCCTACATTCATTGTAGTAAAATTTATGTTGGTTTATGTAACAATTTATTGGGATTTACTTACATGAAATACATAAAATTTTATTTGTAGTAAGCTTTAGGTGGACAAAGAAGATCGAAACGGCCATATCTCTTAAATAAAATAAAATTTTATTGAATGTTCCCAAACCTTTTACATTGGACCCGCATACGAATAAGGTAATAAATGTTGATCGAAATAACAAAAACAATTGACTGAAACTATTATTAATGTTATAGCTGTTAGTGAAATAAAAGGAGGCATCAGTATGCGTTCTACGAGCAAGCTTAATATGTGCCTGCTTAATTGTTACTATGTATTCTGGTGTAATGGACAGTAATTGATATAATATATTGAAATCAACGTATTATTCACGTTTAATAGATGAAAAAGCATTGAATTTATAATTACGTGTATTAATATTAATTTAAACATCCAGATATTAATTTCAATATACCTGTAAAAGGAAAATTACATAATTTTACTGGTATACTTATAAAAAATGCACATTATAAACAATAATTAATATGTAAGTGATATTAAAAACGATAAAAATCCATCCAAATCCTATTGAAAATAGTACAATGAGGCTCCAGCTTCATCTTTGTTATTTTCTTGGGATGTTCGGGGGCCAGGGCACTTGAATAAAAGATTCCTATATTATACCGGCCTCGGATGGAATACAATGGAACGCGACAACGCACATAGTGTAATTCAGTGAGCCTAGCGACCGCATTGTGTGGCGTGAGGTCACACTTACCAAACCACTTTGAACCAGTAGAATGTATAACTGTATAATATTTTTGTTATATCATACACGAATTAATATAGTCAGCTTCACGCTGTATCCCGCACACAGCAGTTTAGGCAAAGGATACCTAGTGTTAAGACACTCCGTTCTCCATTTTCCGTCGAAATCTGGTGTATTGCGTGTTGAGTTGCGGAACTCAACACCGCCCTTTGCCTCTACACCAGAACGAAGAAATGAAAGTATTGAATATTTCAATGTCTCGAGGAATATGAGATCGAGCCCACAACCAGTCGTGTTTACTGTACTACTGTACTGTACTCAGTTGTGAGCGCCACGATGGCCTCATTATTTTTTTTTTTAATAATATAAAATTGTAATTAAAATTATTTTTTATTTCAATAAATAATAACAATTAAACTTTTACAAAAAAATTACACATGTTCATATAATATTTATTTGCATTAAAATTAGTATATAACACCATTTGCAAATTATAAATGCTGTTGAACCCCACACTAAAATGTTTACTCGAGCGAAGAACGTAAACGCGGTTCATATATTAAATATGTAAAGCTCGTGAGGCATTTCGGTAAAGTAAATGTCACAATCATATTTATTGCTATAGGCATAGAAATATTATTTTCTCTATAATATATAAATAAGTATTTTACGTTATTCGACAAGTTGCTAGACGAGTACCTAAATAAAGAAGTGGAGATACGCCTCCCGCATCCATAATATCCTCGGTACGTATCCGTAGTCAATAAAGGTGTAGGCAAATTGTGATCGTCACGTAAGACGGCGAGGGTCACGCGCCAATGACCTGGCATTATTTGTCAGAATGGATCGAAAGGCAATCTCACCTATCTCGAGTCTATTTGTCACACATAAAACGTGATATATGGCTTCCTGCCATCCAGACATTTTCTGG
Organism: Heliconius melpomene melpomene; assembly: GCA_000313835.2. Taxonomy (NCBI): domain Eukaryota; kingdom Metazoa; phylum Arthropoda; class Insecta; order Lepidoptera; family Nymphalidae; genus Heliconius; species Heliconius melpomene. Next base: position 86,877 of record HE670897.1, on the reverse strand, counting down.
TCAAGGCACTTCCCGATACGACTGTCGAATGGATATGGAGCACTTTTGATATTTATAGCAAACCATCCCATATGAATAGCAATTGAAAGTTAATTTCAATATACATTCTAAGTTTTCATCTACTTTCAAATTTATTTTTTTAGCTTGATGCTGTATCCCACACACATCAGGGTAGACAGAGGAAATCTAGTGTTTAGACACTCCGTCCCGTATATTTGGAAGCAATTAAATAAGATTTAATGATTATTATTCCAGGTACGCGTGAAAGGTGTAAGGAATATAAGTATAACATTATTAATTACGATAAACACGCGAATTCTTCGTGTGTGCTAGTTATTAACGTTGGCTCATGCTTCTAATGGCACGAGCAACATAAAGAAAAAAAATATTTATCGAACACTATACGTGAATAGTATTTCTTTATTATAATATTTAAACAAGATAAAAGTGTAATGTAAATTGTCTATATAAATACATATATACTTTTCTAAGTTACAGTCTACGAACAGCCTTTTGTCACTCAACTCAAAATGTCTAAATATGGAAAATTCATGTCACATTAAAAAGAAAAGAAAAGTCTAAACTAAAAATTCGTGAAGCTTTAGCAATTTGAGTACCTAGTAAACAAATATAAATATCTCAACTATCTCAATCATAAATGAAAACTAAATACACATTTGATTCATTTTACTCTCATGACAGTAAAAAACAAAAAAACTAATATTTAAATAGAAAAACAAATTTCCCACTTAAGTGGTCTCTAAATAGTTTGCATATTGGAACTGAAAGTGGATGCATAATATTACGTACAGTATAATATATATAATATGTCAATCCTTCAAACAACCGAACATATATAATGGAGTGGGCATGTTCCGACATTGCCTAACATTTGTTAACATATTATAACATACTCACGTTATTAAATGAAGTGTTCTATTAGAGAATGTTGTCAAACGTTCTACAGTGTGCTCACTAGAAATACATTGATATATATAATATATGTTTGTATATATGTATATATGTAGGTATGTTCCAGGTCCACTCTCATTACGGCTTATAAGATGCGCTACACATAAAAGCCGATTCCAAGCTTTTTCAACCTTAACGTAAAGATATAAAGTCCATTAGGTTATTTCATTAATTTGTTCTGATACAAGACCGAGATTTCGGCGCAGATGGGGAATTGGATTTTGTCGTATTTGTCCAGGAACAACTAGAGTTCGAAATGAAAACTTGTTCTAGACACAGCTGCAACAGCGCACTGTTAGTTTAGCGAGTAACCACTGATAGTAGGAAATTAGTATCTATACAATTATGCTAATCTTGAAACGAAATCTATGATTATTTATTTTTATTTTTGATTATTGCTTCTATTTTCCGTTTGTTCAAAACTCTACTGACAGTTATGTTATCAGTTCTACTACGACGACATAATATTTTTCACGGCTGTCAACTGTCAATATTTTATAGAATAAAGCAGCACTTGTCATGTATAAACGTTTTAACGAAATATTTTGTAAAAGTACTGAATAAATCAATTATATATTAAATTTACTATTTTTAATAGTCATTTTAGAACCCTGCTATATTATTAATGTTAATAATAATTTATAAAAATATTTCAAATAATTGATGTGTATATATTAGAATACATAGATTGTAAAAACAAACCAAACCAGCTAAATCCACAAACCCATAAGTCGTGCTCATTTGGTAAGATCATATTAATTTTCTCGCTAATATATTTGTGTAAAAGCAACCATAAATTGTGGTAACTGTTGGCTGCGGTAAGTCCTTATAACTGTTTATTCAGATTTCAGAATTCTTGCATTAGCAATGTAAAATTTTATAATAACGCTACGATATTCCAAGTGTCAAAAACAATGACGTTTTTAGGACATTATTAATTAAGTACATACTAAAAATATTTCTTAATATAATAAATGAATACTAAATAAAAAATTGTGACAGACTATTATACCTGAGTATCTAAAAGGATCATAGAAAAAATAAGCGGAAGAGTCCGTTATATTAAAAGGTGCGTAAAAATAAAATAAAATACATATATACTTAATAAAGATATTGCAGAGATTAAAATGTACGCACAGAATATGTATCCAATAATACCATTTAATATATGAAAGAAAAGAGCATTTATAAAAAGCGGATATTGCGATTCAATATCGGCAGTAAAATCATGAAGATATTAAAAATTTCAAATGAAACTTTTTGATGGATGTCTCAGAAATACTTCTACGCTCTTGCTTGCGCTGAGTTTCATAGTCGTTTCACTTTTAAGTGCCCTTGCATAACCTTAACTGTATAAAATAGAGTTAGCAATTAAAATATAACCATACTAAAGGCATTGAGGGATACACGTGCGGAAAAATATAAAATGGCATACAAGCCTTTTTTTCAGCTTCACGCAGAATCTCGCACATAGGGTAGGTAGAGTGAACTTAGTGTTAAGACACTTCGTAATTCACTTTTTGCCGAATTCTGCGACTTCAAATAATAAATATTTCAATCCCCCCGAGTGGAAATCGAACCCACCACCTGTCGCATTTACAGTCACACGCATGTGACCCTGCGCCACGAATGGCCTCACGTTTACATTTATACTTATATTTTTAGGTTCCTTTCTTTAGAATATTTTTAATAATTCCCAAATTGAATTTAGTAATTTCACTCACTTGGCTTAGCAGTAATCGACACTCACAATATGAAAGAAACTTCATGCACAAACGTTATATTAATAAAGTTTCGCAGCAAGCTCAAGAGAAGCAGTTTTAGTGAGGTAGATATGAGACAATATCTTAGAACTGCAAAGATTTTATATTTAATCCGTCATTCAAAGTTATCCTGTTTACTTTGAAGGATAATTCCATTTTCCAAAAGTAAATAATTTTTGAGAATATTTCTCAAAAAATCTCAAAAATTATCTTTCCATATTTAGCATATGCAAATTTTGTTTCTTTAGTTACCACAAACGAATTTAAAAAGATAACAGAGTAAAAACAACTAATGAAACGTAAATAATAACCAATGCACAGAACTCTCTCCAAGCGAGTATAATTTGTACTTGTCATTTTTTTTATTAAAATGACGCATACAAATTGTACGATAAGTTCTTTATTCTTTTGCAAGATTAAAAATTAATTATAAAAAGTATATTTATTCTTTGCTTTTAATTTATATTCGACTTTCTTTAGATAAAAAAATATATAATAGTATCCTTTCTACTTAATTGATAATTCCATTACGTTAACTTTTCCTATGCTGAGCAATCACAAAGACTGCAAGAAGATCTTTTTTCTGTTTCCTTTTAGTTAATTATAATATTAAGATAATTATACGTATATATAATAAAGGTTTGTATTTTCAAATACTTGGCCCACAAGTTTATTTAAGTTAAATACAAAAAATTACACGCCTTACGTAAATCGCACTTTATTACCAATTTGAGGTATTTAGGTGATAAATAATGTATTTATACACATGGGCATTGAATTGCGGAACTCAACGCCGGGCCATCTTGGTACCAGAACGAAAAAACGAAATTATTAATATTTAATAATCCATAAGCTAGAGTGGAAATCGAACTCACAACCTGTCGCGTTTACCGTCACCAATTGGGTCCCTACGCCACGACTGGCCTCCTGACATAATTTCTAAGCGAACGATTTGTATGGACTGATGGGACGTATTTAACGAATGTGATCGAACGCCACAGGGCAAACGAGCGCGGGCCGTGCCTCATTAATGCTAATAGAACAGCATCAATTAATGTTGATTCTATATTGCTCCTGGTCGGTAGTCAACTTTGTGGTTGAACCTCGCAGAATCTATCAGGGTTTCTATATTGATAACGATTAACAAGGTACAGTTAATTATTATTATTGATTCCGTAGCGCAGGGGTACAAAGAGTGCTGCAAAATCGACTGGTTCGATCCCCACTCGAGGATGGAAATATTTATTTAAACGTATATTTTCATTTCTTAGTGTAGAGGCAAAAGCGCGGAGTTGAGTTCTGCCACTCAACACGCAATGCCTCCAGAATTCGTGCGTGTTCGGGATCCAACAGCGTGAAGCTGATTTGACTTGATTTTGATAATAATAAAAAGAAAATTATTTTTTAAAATACATAATTTAAAAATGTAATTTTTTTATGGGTCCAGTACGATTTTATAGGAAACCACATTTCGTACGATATTTTATATAAAGTAAGCGAGTACAAAGTGCCAAGCGATGCTAGTGACGTCGCAGCTTTTTGTAGTTACGCTGTTTTTTGTAGTTATGATGTTTTCGGCCAAATAAAAACGCTTAAAATTAATTCCAAGGTATTTAGGACGAAATTTATGTTTTACTCAATACCTTAATATCATTTAACATTTTCTTATATATGTTTAGGTGAACAACTATTGGAACGAAGAATATTTCTTTACAATAAGAAGAAAAGAATAACAACTACTTAATAGAACCAGCTGTGCACTCGCCTTCGTTTGCATAGGTAAGTAGTAACTTATTTATGAATCGCAAATACTAAAAAGTTAACTTTAAACTATTTTTAAGGGAAGTTTGCCAAAATACAATACTTAGTTAAAATTGCATTTAAATTTGTTAAGCTTTTATAACGCACAAATAAATAAATAAAAAATAATTATTGCCTATTCTATTACGTTGATACTTCCACCCAATAATAGTTTTTCTTATATATCTTTCATGTAAACAGACAGCGATCAGTTACATTTTACAAGATTTTTAACCGACTTCTGTAAGAAAAGGAGGTTATCAATTCGACTGTATTGTTTTTTTTTTTTTTATGTTTGTTACCTCATAACTTTTAACTGGGTGAACCGATTTTGTCCATGTCTGACAATGGTATCCATGAGAAAATCACATAAGTCTTACATTTGCATTAGGCATGTGCGCGACTAATAGACGAATAACTCAATATCGCGCCAACCGATTTTGATGATTTTTTTTTATTTGAAAGGATACACTTCAAGGATAATTTGGTGAAAGTTTGGTTAGGTTTCGATTATGGAATCCGGAGAAAATTGAGAAAGTTTGTTTTTTTTTGGTAAAAATTGATTATACTGTAATAGTTACAAGTAAAAACTTTTTAAATTGATGTCAGAAGTGAGATTCCTGATGGTTGCATTTCTTTTCAAGAAGTGCAACCATCAGGAACCATCAGGAGTGCTTTTTTGGAGATTCCCAATTCGCCCGAATACTTTTTCTTGTTAATATACCAAAATGTAACTTTGCACAAAAATAATACCTAATTAAATGAAGTTTTACATAGAACAATCACAACCACTCGTTGACAACCACTACCACCACCATCCCCACTCGTTTAAGAAGCATCATTTTAAGATCTACCCATCATTTAAAATCATCAAAATCAAGTAAAACAAACAGGCTTAGTAATTAGATATTGTAGTAAAGGTGTTGTAGCATTAGTTTGACACCGACTTCAAAATTATAAAATCTTTATATAATTATTTTTCACTTTTTAGTTCGTTGTTAGAAGTCGGTTTCTCTTTTTGTTAAAAATTAATTTATGTTAAATTTCAACAGTTTCGACGTTTATCTGTAATAAAATTAAGCCAAGTTTGATCCACTTCCTGGGTATTTACTAAATGTATAGATACTATAAAAACATTTCAAACAATTTGTGCTTCAAATATTTAAAAATATAACACAAAACTCATGATATTTTACATTACATTACAAGTTACATTTTTACAAAAAAAAAGCACAATGAATCGTCATTTTTAAACAAAGACAAGTAAGTATACATTTACATCTACATCTGCCACTGAAATTTTAAGCACGTCAGTAGAGCGGACAGCGCTCGCAGGTTGCCATCGCTATTTCCACTCTTTTTAGTTTAAGACAAAAGAGCATCAGAGTTGGAAAATACGGCTTAAACTGAGTGAAATTCCTGACACCGCGTCTAGGTATTTGGCCCACAATATACGTTTGTATAAGCGTATAGGATTACTGAGACGATAATGTTGAAAACAATACTGAACTTCAAGGGAATATAGCGGTGGCAATGCTCTCTCTGTCTCTAATAGAACAGAACCTTTGTAGTTTGAGTATTTAGTTACAAAGGATTTATACTTTGCAAATTTATTTACCGACGGAAAGAAGTAGGTATCTGTTTCACTTTTCTAGCGCAAGAATAAAAAAGATTTTTATCAATTAAAGTTATCTGTGAGTAGAACGCATTAAGAAGAAATAGGTTTAGATAGTTTTTTTATGAACATAATCTTAATATGTTAAAACAATAAAAAATATTTTGAGACTGAAATATTGATGTGCCTACGTTTAATTTAAATATTCTAATCAGCAGATACTTTACCATAGAGCTCTAAATTCTGATTTTTTTTTGTGAAATTTGTTAAGATTTAAAAAATAAAATCAAATTTAATCAGCTTCACGCTGTACCCCGCACACAGCGGGTTAGGCAGAGGGAACATGTTAAGACACTTTCCGCCGAATTCTGGATAAATATTTAATTTTCTCGAATGGGGGTCGAATCCACAACCAGTAGTGTTGACGGTCACACTTTGTACCCCTGAGCCACAACTGGCCTCATCAAGATTAAAAATGTATATTTTTCTCAACAAAATGACAATGTTTATTTACCTTAAAAAAATCCGATTATTAAAGTGGAGAACGGACTGGCTAAATAGTAGGTCCCCTTTGCTTACTATATACTATATGCGAAATACAGCATAAAGCTAAAACGAAATAAAAAGTATTTTTATAAAAACGAGAAAACTAAAAAACGAAATTGTACATCTGCGATAGACCAAAATGAAAGTACTGAATAAGTTGTTTAGTTTTCCTTAGTACTCAAGTCAATTAAAAGAAAATTTTCTTAAGAAAATTTTAAAAACATAAAATATTTACAATTCAGTAGTAATTTACCTATATATACATTCAGGAAGCATGTAGCACCAACTTAACATAATAGAAGAGATTAAGCGTGTTAGCACAATATGCGGGTAAACATGTTATTGTTCCACTTTAGAGACTTAGCAATGACGTTAAATAAAAAAAAAACACGGATAATGAAATAAAAACGTGAATATTATAATATTATAACGTTTCGATATACCCAAATGATATTGTTTTTTACTTAATATATAAATACAATGAATTATTTGTATTTTTGTTCTTTGCTATATTTAACAAAGGTTGTTATCATGTATAATTATTAATTTAAAGTATAATAATAATTGAACATTAATTCGTTATATAGAATCTATTCAAAAATATATAAAACTAGAGACCCCCTTGCGGCTTCGCCCGCTTTTACTACTGGATTATTCATATAATGTATGTTTGCACTTAAAATAATGTGAAAATTAATTAAACCCTAATGCAACCCGCATTTTCGTAGTTTCAATAAGGATTTTCCAATTGTTTTACACAGCAAGGATTTTTTAGTAGGTACCGTAATTTTAAATCTGTGCTACTAATCTTTTCAAGTACTTATTAAAATATATTTAAATGACTAATTTTAGATAGTTAAATTACTATTTTTAAACGGAAGAAATTATAAACAAAAACCTGCCTACTAATGACTACTACAAAAAATATGAAACCAAATATGTATATCGCGCTGAAGTAATACATTCAACTCCAATTATCCAATACGTGCAAACGCATCTAAATCTTCGCTGCTATAGAGGCAGGCGGGTTTTTTTTTTCGAGCTTGTGATTAATTCTGAAGAGGGTGTTCTGTCCCTGATGAAAAGCAAGCACGACGTGGTTGCCTGTGAGGAAAATTAAATAGAATGCATCGGCCGGGAATCGAACCCGGGCCGCCCGCATGGCAGGCGAGCATTCTACCACTGAACCACCGATGCGTGTAAGGCAGGCGGGCGCGGCGGATGCATGGCGAGTGGCGAGCCGTTTCGCAGCAAGGATTTTTTGATATTGTAACAACTTCTAAAGTACTTATTAAAATGAAAAACAGTAAAAGACAGTTTTGATCTACATTTTTCTCCAAAACTATTCGCAATTTCGAAATTGTGTGAAAAGCAAATTTTATCTTCCTTTAACGTAGAAATTTAATAAAGTATTTTAAAGGATAAGGATTAATACCATTATAGAAAAATATCCCTCACAATAAAAAATATATTGAAATTATTATTTTTAGACAGAAAAATGATCACTACACGTTATTCTTGAAAGATATGAATATGCCATCGCGGACTTTTTTGTAGATCTTATTAAGAGGAACAATACTCCAGTACATTTTTTTCATGTAGTACTTACCATCAAAGCAGCGCATGCGCGAAAGTGTCTCAACGGGTAGGACTTTATACGTATTTATCGTATTTATGTTAATTTACATAAGAATGTACAAATAATAAACTATATATAAACCTTCTACGAAAAATACTCGACCTAATGGTGAAAACCGCATAAAAATCCGTTGGGTGGTTTAGAAGAAGAGTTAGAAACAACAGACAGACACAAAAAGCGACTTTGTTTTATAAGATATAGGATTATATTCTAGAGATTACTGTTACTGTTTTTTTAAATTAAAAATACAATATTTATATCTCTTTAAAATCTACCTATATCTGTTAAAAAACATATGAAAATGTATATAATTTTATTTTAAGCCTGGCATTAGGCCAAAAAACATTGCTCATTTACGTGTTGTTCTTCAAAATGACAATATTAGAAGAGTGTAAATGGGACTGAGCTTTGAACTTTTGTTTGTTTTAGACGGCAAAGTTCCATTAAAAAAATTGACATATTATACACCTGCAACAGAAACAAAGGCGGAAATGTAAGAGGATATAATATTGTTTTACAGAGTGAAATAACAATACTGCATTGCCAAATAAAAACATCAACTATGAACAAAAAATCTCATTTTGTGATTTTGATTTGACCGATCAAATTACTTCATAGAAAAAAATTATTTAATCTGATTTAAGGCCAATCCTAGCGCAGGGGCACAAGCGTTTGTCTGTAAACGCGATAGTTTGTGGGTTCAATTCCCACTCAGGGGAATATATATATATATTTATTTTCTAGCTCTGGTAACAAGGCAAAGTGCGGCGTTGATTTCCGTAACTCAATACGCAATATCTAAAAAATTTAGCGGTAAGTGGGTAACGGAAGTGTCTTACCATTAAGAATGGAGTGTCTTAACTCTAGGCACCCTGCTATGTGATACAGCGTGAAGCTAAAAAACATATTAAGAATTATAAGGACATAAACAATTACAAGTGTATAGGTACGTATTAATAATATCCTGAACATAAGAAGTGTATATATAGCAAATATTATATGTGTACGACGGAATCAATCATATGATCAAATTTATCATAATATTTATTCAAGCCCGACCTTTTTATCCGCTTAAATAAATTACATAGAATAAGTAAAAAAGTAAGAGAGGATACAATTTGAAGAAAAATCAAACTATTCTCTGCACTGTTAGGCCGGCATGTTTGTAAATTTATTGGTTTATAATATTATTGCATAAAATGAAACCTATTTAAAAAACGGTTGAAACGATCCATCTGTAATATATGTAATATATGTGCATATTTGGTATAAACGTAACATAGTAGCAAATAAAATGTAAATATTTACCTCAAAAATATAAAACAACAAGTAACCTATTTTAACTCGATAAATACCGAGCAGGTAGTGAGAAAACAAATAAATTTCAAAAATAAGACAGCCTCAACTCGTTTGAAACACAGGAACGGGCGTGATTTGCGCCAACCGAATCAGATACGGTGAGAGTTGACTGTAACGGAATTTAAAACTGTCACTGATAAGAGCACTAAGTCATCGTAATGGGTTCAAGCCCGGGCCGGCCGCTGGCCACTGTCATGTCGCGCGTCGGCTTGCAGAAACGTATTTCACTAGGGATCGCCGCCGGTACTGCTCACGGACGCTGCTCTTTACGACCAAGTAGCCATTACGCGGCTTAGCATTACTCAAAGAGATTAAAGCCTTTTATGGAATTATACGGTACTAAATTGTAAATTATGATTGTGACCCCTTTAAACTCGCGGTTTAAATTTTTATTTACATCCATATATTCGTATAGCATAATAGGTTTTGCGTTATCTTAAGTACAATGAGAGGCAAAATATCCGCACACTAAAGAAAACAGCAGAAATAGTTATAATTTTTACCGTCTCAAAATTTCAATAGACAAATATTTATATTGAAATTTAATAGAATTCAATTAATATACGATCTATACCGTATCTTTCATATTCTAATACACGTTCAAAATAAAAAAAAAATATAATTAATATGTATTTATTACTTCCTCAGAATAGAACATCCGTTAATGACTGTCAGTTAATCCTTCTCCGAGTAGGATATTATAATCGGGGTCAGGGGTATATTTATATAACTTAGCAGATAAGTATTTAAATTAATCTAAATCAAAAGGTTATGCAATATTTAATTTTAAAAAAGCAAATATCCAGAAATAATTGCAATAAATAGTAAGGGAAGTAGATAATTCATTAAAGTTATATTTTTGTTATGTAACTACTAGAGAATATCACAAAGCGTACAAAACTCGTTGCCATAGCGACGTGTATGTCACTTTAAAGAAAATTGCACATTGTATATCTATACTAATATAATAAAGCGGAAGAGTTTGTTTGTTTGTTTGTTTGAACGCTAAGATCTCTGGATCTACTGGTCCAATTTACTATGTTTTTGTTTTGTATGAAAACTATATTCTTCAGAAGTGCTATAGGCTATATAATATTACATTACACATATGCACTAAATAATTAAAATACTTTCTAATTTGACATTTAATTTATTCTGCCATGTTAATAACAACCGTCGTTGCTAAGCACCGGTTTGCAAAGTTTCTTTGTTGTTATAAGAACACGTCACCCAAAATGAACTTTATTATTTTGATATTCATCCTTATAAAAATAAATATATTGTATAATATTTAATAAATATTCTTATAGTTCAAGCAGGCGTAGCCGCGTCCGGGTCCACTAGTAAATAATAAAAGCGGCTAATTGCATATTCCTCCGTATCACCATTTTGAATTTCGTAAAGATGAGTACAAAGTATTAATTTGTTGTAACAAATTAAGCAGTATACATATTTATAATAGAAAATACTATACTAAATATACTAATATACTAATAGACAATATGGCGACAAACCTTAGAAACAAACAGGAAGGCATTTGTTTGAGCATCTCTCATTGCAATGGAGGGGAAGATCATTGCTCAGTTCCGTATATCTATTTTTCCGGAAGCGCGCGAATTACGAGCAAAAAACTATGTTTCATATACATTTTGTTAAAATATAATACATATTTTATTCGTTTTTGTAAAACTATTCTTTTAATGTGATATAATCGAATTAAAATTGAGACGGATCTTTATTTTCCAATAAACATGAACTAAGTTTTTTTAAGAACAAGAGACATCCCCCAGTAAGAATCGAACCTACAAATGACGCTCTTGAAGTCCGCTGTGCCACGACGGATTTTCATAAATATTTCATAGAGAGAAAAGAACTTTTGTATTTCTCGAAATTTAAGCGTTCTTAGAAATAAACATAATTTAATAGGTACTATTATAATATCCAAGGACGTAAAATATGTGTTAACATAGATATTGTTTATGTATTAAAAACTCCCTGAAATTTATTGGCATTTTTGTATTGACATTGTATATTCAATGTTATTCACAAAATACTGAAAAGAATTCGTTCCGTGAAAAATATTAAACAGTACGTCAGAAATAGCTTCATTTCTATTAATGAAAACAAATAAGTATGTTATAGATACATTACATTTACTAAATTTTACTTTTTATTATTGAATAGTACGTACTATTCAACAATAATATACAATTTGTTAAATAATCAAATGAAGATATTTGCATTATTCAGTAAAAATTCTGAAAATTACAAAGGTACGAAACAAGTGAATTTAGTAATCTTCATATTTATGTCACCAGTTTCGGATAAGCGGTGTATTTTCTCCCCTTTTACGTGGCTCTACTTTAGCACAAATTACGACGGTGAGCGGTTAACATGCCGCGGTCGTCCCGCACAATGCATTCCAGTAATTATTCGAAAAAAGCCGTACACAGTGTAACAGACTGAATTATTCTGGATTTTTGCATCAAGCGTGAAATGCCGTAGAGATTTTGTCGTATTAAAATTCATTTGTAAATTCTGTAAAGTTTCTTAATAAGACTTCCATAGTAAATTAGGTTTTTGAGAATGTTTGCTTATGTAAAATGTATGCACTGCAGCTATTTAAGCTTTTGTAAAAGCTTATATAGAATCACTTACAAAATCTTAATAGGACAGTATACGTTTGCCAGATCGTAATGCCTTTGAGAAACCACCTAATGGATGTACTCCGTTAAAAGCTGAATACTGACCAGTTTAGATGTACTTGCTTTGATATCAAGTTTCATAAACACAGTAAATGTGACATTTACTGCATAATTAAACTTTATAACAATTAAATAAATATATAAAGTAAGAATAGCATATATAATACTAACATAAGAAATAAAATAATATTTCTAAGATTTGGAACAAATTTTGTAATTCAGAATACGTTAAGAAATTCTAGTTATAACAATTTATTTTATAATTTTAAGATACTTTACCAAGCCTTTATAAATAATACGTCGTTCAAAAGCCTAGAGGGTCCTAATTCAACAATACCTATTATATTAAATAGAGTTGAAATAGAAAATATTTACAAGAATTTGGAAAGAAAATTTAGTATTATTTCCGAATTTACCTAAATTAATATGGTAATTTTTCAAGTTCTACGTAGAATAAACGATATTACCAATGAAAAAAAGTAAAAAATATAAATTAAATATGGTAGAGGAAACCTATATGACTCCTCTTATTAAAAACAAACCAATAAAGATGCACTGGTTGGAACGTTAGCACATATATTTGTACTGTGAATACAATGAAGTTTCTAATTGACAACCATCACGATCATGAAAGCCATCCGAACATAATAATTGGAAAATTACTAAATACCGTACCGTTTAATTTAAAATACAAAAGATTTCACAAATGTTGAGGATAATGTTCTAAAAAATTAGCTTCGAGTTAGACGCAGTCTGCGCACAGAAGTCTATCCACAGCAAGTAAAGCGACAAACGCGAGGAAATTGCTCGCCCCTGGGAGGAAATTGAGACTCTCCTCGTAAAATCGAACCCCCCCACAGAAAGTAGTCTATATGCAATCAAGTCCGGATCAGGGTATAATTTATGAATAAGCTTTTGAATTTCTACCTCCGTATACGACCATAAATTTCTGTAAATGGAAGCGCTATAATATCGGTACCCTTTATATTGCGAATAAATATGTATTATAGTATTACATCAAATATTTTATTATTAAATTCTTACTTTATGATGAAAATAATAAACTAAATAGATTGTTTGGTACAACGCGCAAATGTAATAAAAGTGCTGGTTTAAATTAAAAACATTTTTTTTTCTGTTGGATAGTTGTCGAGAAAGTCAATAGGTTATACTCATTCACGTTAAAAGTTTCAATTTATAACATACCTCTATTATGTCAATGTCAATAAAATTAATTAATATCGCCGTCTTTTTATAATTACAGACATATTAATTAGCCGACATAGTAATACGCAAATTTTACTAAAATTTACAATTCCATAATCCATTGAAATTTATTAAAATACACGTATATTTCGTAATACATTTACTAACTTGTAATACATTTTACCCAAAAATATTAATGCACATACAAACATAATCTAAATATCACTAATTTCATTTAAACCATAACTGACATGACAGTATTTTATTGGCATTCCATAGCAAATAGAATTTTCAAATTCACTTGAAACCCGACCTTTCCTTATCTTCTCCTTCTCTTGCTTCCCAGCTATCATGGTCTGTTCTTCCTTCTACCCATGGTAGTGACCACTTCCCTATACTCCTCTCTATACATAATAGACATTCACCTGATCCCCCTCTAAATTCTTCCTCTAAATATAACTTAAAACAAGCTAACTGGAATGAGTATGCCGACTCTGTGGATTGCATGCTGGGCAATCTTCCTGAATTCGGTAATTTTGAGAATATCATGCTTTGCTATGATCGTTTTGTCTCTGCCATCTTGTCTGCAGCTGACTTGCATATCCCTAAAAAACACTCCATTCAGAATTGGATGCATTTCAATCCCTGGTGGGATCAGGAATGCTCTGATTCTGTCGATCGGCGAACATCTGCTGAAGAATCATATGCTGCCCGTATGATTATGGAGAATTACATTGAGTACAAGCGCAGAGATGCGAAATTTAGAAACTTAACTGGGAAAAAGAAAAAACTTGGATGGACTAATTTTTGTGAATCCCTTAGTCCTCGTTCTCCTTCCTCACTTGTGTGGACGAATGTTAGGAGATTTCGTCGTTCTCTTAACAATAGTTCCAGTCCTACTTCCAATAATCCCTCTTTATGGCTTAATGATTTTGCTAATAAACTTGCTCCTCCCTTTGTACCGTCTTATGATTTATTTGTATCCCCACTGATTGAATCTTCGGATGAAATGGATGCAAATTTTTCGTTTGAAGAACTCAAAAATGTCTTAACGGATTTAAGAGATACAAGTCCAGGTGAGGACTGTATCTCTTTCTCTTTTATTGCTAGACTAAATGAGAAGTCTAAGAGGCACTTTTTAAATCTAATCAATAACATATTTCAATCAGGTAACATTCCCGAATCTTGGAAGTTCCAAAATGTTATTCCCATCCTAAAACCTGGAAAATGTCCTTCTGATCCTAATTCATACAGACCCATTGCTCTAGCTTCTGCTTTATCAAAAATTATGGAACGGCTTATAAAAAATCGTCTGGAGTGGATAGTGGAGAGCAGAAATATCTTAGCACCCTCTCAGTTTGGCTTCAGAAAGGGGTTAAGTACCACAGATAGTCTCAGTGTTTTTACTACAGACATTCGACGAGCGTATGCCAAAGGAGAGTATTTGGTTGGTGTTTTTCTAGATGTTGCATCTGCATATGATAATGTTCTTCTTCCGGTACTCAGGCAAAAATTGCACCAGCTGAGTATTCCGCCGAGGATGGCTCATTTCGTATGTAATCTGCTGACCGGCAGATCGATATCTGTGAAACATCCACTTCTTACTATACCTCCCAGACTTGTCTGGAAAGGTTTGCCTCAAGGTTCTGCTCTCAGTCCTCTGTTGTATAATTTATACACTCATGACCTTGAATTGTCTGTCAATAGTTTTTGTAACATTCTTCAATACGCTGATGACATCGTCCTTTACTACAGCTCAAAATCTGTGGAGGACATAACTTATCGTCTGAATACTGCTTTACACTATTTAAACCAGTGGCTCTCTGATCATGGCTTGGCACTATCAGTAGCAAAGTGCCGGGCGGTAGTATTTTCCAAAAAGAGAGTAACTCCTAATGTTCAAATTTATTGCGATAATAATACTATCCAATTAGCAGAAAATGTTAAATTCTTAGGCATGATTCTCGATAAAAGACTGAACGGAATTGCCCATGCTGAACATGTCAGTAAAAAATGTGAAAACGGCATCAACGCTTTAAGAGCTGTGTCTGGTGTGTGGTGGGGTGCACACCCTTATACTCTCAAACTACTGTACAATGCCATTATCCGTAGTCACATTGACTACGGATTATTTGTCTTAGACCCCTTTAACAAAGTTGCTACTGAAAAACTCAATAGAATCCAATACAAATGCCTACGAATTATTATAGGTGCAATGAAGTCTTCTCGCACGCAACGCACTGCAGGTTGAGTGTGTTGATCCTCCTTATCCTATCCATCGCCAATTCCTGTCTGATCGGTTTGTTGGTAAAATGTTACAGCTGTCATCCCACCCTCTATGGTCCAAGCTATCTGATTTAGCGGACCTCATTCCTCCGGGCAGGCCCCTACCCTACTTGCTCAATAGTTTCCTGAAATTTACCTCTCTTCCTCATCCCTTGTCCTCTTCTCCATCTAATCCCTTATTCTGTACACCTTATAAAGCTTTAGTACACCATCCTTCTGTTATCACTAATCTTGGTCTAACCAAGGGAGCTGCTGACACCAACACAAAATTTCAATCCATAGTAAATGAAAATTATTCAAACCACATCCTCATCTTTACAGATGCTTCAAAGCTTTCAAAAGAAAGCTGTGTTGGTGCAGCTTGCTGGATACCAAAATTCAAAATTATATTACAATTTAAATGTCCCCCCGAATCATCTGTGTTTACTGGAGAGGCTGTTGCTTTGTTAGAAGCAATCCGGTTCACAGACTCCCATGACTTTAAACAGACTGTTATTTGTACTGACTCTTTAAGTTGCATATTGGCTATAAAGGGAAATCCATTTCATAGTAAACTAAGGTCTTCAATTATTTTAAGGATTCGTGAAGAACTGTACTCATGTTATTTAAAGGGTTTGGATGTTACTTTGGCATGGATTCCAGGTCATTCTGGAATAAGTGGGAATGAATCTGCAGACTCGTGCGCAAAATTGGCCATCCAGTGTGGTAATTCAGATCACTCTTCTATTTCGGCCCAGGATCTGTTGTCTCTTGCATCAACTCATTTGGATGTGTCATGGTCTGAATTCTGGGAATTGTCAAAATCTCAGAAAGGTAAATTCTATGGTGCTATTCAACCTAATATCCCCAGGCGACCTTGGTTTTTCTCCCAAAGATTTACTGAACGGAGGATTATATCAACTATTTGTCGCTTGCGTCTAGGACATGCATGTACGCCTGTGCACCTAGCTAAGATCAGGGTCAGGGACCACTCACTGTGTGAATGTGGCCTAGACGACGGTTCCCCTCCTCACATCCTTTTCACTTGCCCGAAGCTAATCCGTCCCTTATACGACGTCCTTCCTCATAAAGTTCCCCGTCCTCTTAGTGTTCAATGTTTGTTAATGTTTGTGTTTGGTCCTCTTTGTAAATTTTTATGTAAATATATTAGATATAACAAAATTAAATTATAAGTTAACCTTTGTATTATATTTTTTATTACTAATCTCTGTGTTATGTATATAATGTATTGTGCTAATTTTAACTTTTTTTGTAGGTGAAGGCAATTTTTAACTGGATCTTTTTTTTTTCTACATGCATTTTCCTATCGTGTAACATTGTCTATTTTTTACCGTACAACCTCCTTCGTGTCTTCTCCATACAACGTGACATTGGCGAAGTGATATGTGCTCAACTGGCACGCTCGGAACGCCAGATTTAAAGAACCAAACCAAACCAAACCACTTGAAACCCAACGAAATAAAATTGAATTATTTATTTTTAATAACATTTGTAATTTTAATATTCAACTTTGATTCCTATATATTTTTATTACTTTAAGTAACTTCTTTAATTGTGCATCGATGATTTAGATATTTTTTCATTTATATGGAATTTTGTAGATATTTTTTTTATATTGTAAAAGAACTGCCAGTGTTAGGGTAATTTACAAAAAGTAAAATAATAATACCCACATACCTATTTATAAAAGTTTTATGTTCTTTTGATTTCAGTTTTTAAATATATTTACGATTTTCCAACTCAAACAGTGACAACACGATTTAAATTTATGGTTGCACCCATATAAAAAGTGTAATAAATGTCTCACGAATGTCATAAACAGTATTTACTTTAACCGCACATTAAATATTACACGTTGCTTGTAAAAAAATACAAATACAATAAAATAAAAGAGCGATGACATCAAAGATCAAAGTTAAAGTGCTTTTCAGGATAGAAATTTGAAAGCACCTTTTTGTCAAAAGACGAAATGAATTCTTTGTCTTAATCAATCTTATTTCTTTTAATAAGAAAATGGAAACAAAGAGAGAAAAATTAATCTTAAAATTTATTTATCTCGTAACAAAATAACGTAAATGTGTAAATATTTCTATTTTTCAAATTATATCAATAATTTCTAAGACGCAGTTTGATTTCTATAAGAATATAAAGCTAATAAAAATACTTCTAATATTTTCGAAGTAACATTGAAATTTACCTCTAGTGATTTTATTTGTCGTATTAAATTGATTTCACATTGATATATTCTAAGATAAATACTTTGAAATTAATAGAAGCTGAGAATAATATACACACACCGCGATACAGATATAAACAAACATTCCCCGCTTAATATATAAAGTAAATAAGTTTGCCGATATGAAGGGTACTTATTTACTTATAAAGTGAAGTTTCAGAGAAATAAAGAGGCGAGGCAAGGGAGTCTCATCAATCGCATGCATGGAGGTCGATTGCAGACTCCCACAGACACCCACGTACCGATTTACTTTTATACCTTTAATAAAAACTTTTAGTCAAGAAGTTGCATTAACTTCGGCATGATTGCGACACCTAGTTAGGACACTAGTCGAAGTAATGTGCCAGCAGTTTGAGAGCTAATCTTAATGAAATTAATAATAATGCTTTAATATATTTATATTTAGGTAAAAAAGTATTATGTAAATTATTTTAAATTGTATAGTTATGGGGAATGTAATTTTTTGATATTTTAAAAAATAATCTACTTAGATCTATTAGATAAAAAGATAAGACTAAGAATTAAAATGTTCATTGAAAATTAACAAAAAATAGCTAAATTAAAAAAAATGTTACAAATCTTTGATCTTTATCCGTAACATGTACTTAAGTGCATACTATCGAGATAGTTGGAAGATTGACGATAGATCTAGTGTGCATGAGTGTGCTTGGAATGGCATGAACATGATGATGCGACGGTTTTCGACACTATTTGATGGATCGTATTTAAAATGATCTTTTTTTCCAATCACTATATGGTTATAAGTAAAAAAAATTACATTAAATATATTATATACATCTAATTTACGTCGTATTTATCTATTTAATTGAGGTTAAAAGGACCTGGTAACACCTTGCAACTCACTTTTTCTGCTTAGCATATATAAAAATCTATATATACTTTTATTGGATATTTATTATACGAAAAAAGTAAATAAATATAGAACATTATAATATAAATAGCATGTCAAAATTTAAAATACACTAATAGGAAATAAGAATCGCGTAAAATTCAACAGCAGAGTTGACGCAAAACATCCAAACGCATAATATGAATAACACACGACATTTCATGAATATAATTTGACTAAAATAAGCAAATTTTGTTTTACTGGTCTATCAAAATTGGTCACGTTAAAACAAAATTTTAACGAACTGAGTATTAATTGAATTGTTTTCGCTATGAGCTTGTTTAGTTTATTTCAATTACGTATGTTAATAACAATTATATTTTTGTTTGTTAACTAAAAATAATTTTTAAATAAGATGGCGTCACAAATTTGATAATAGATTAATAGTTTTTAACGTTTACAAAATCTGAAATGAAAATTTTCATTTTATTTTGCATTATATTTTATATAGAATTTTACTCGAATGTGAGCTAATATTTCACAAACACAATTCATATCCAGCTCCAAGTAAATTAGGGGTTGCATGTTAGAACAGTTTTGAAAAGAAAATTGAAGCGAAAATACGGAACGTAACTGGACGAGTACAACGTAGAGCATAATTATCAGGATGAATGTTCGATAACGTCGCTTTTTGGATGAATGGTGGGCATTGAACACGGAAATGGCGACAGCGTCCGGCCGCAACAATCGTTGGGAATATGAGCGACGGCGGTCGTTTACGTTACGTAGTACGTTAAATTGTTGAGAAGATAAAGGTAGAGGCTATGTATAACGCTATCACTTCGATAGTATAAATATATTCGCATGAAGATAAATATATTGTGAAACAATAAAATTGTATAAGATATTATATTTTTTAGCTTCACGCTGTATCCTGCACATAGCAGGGTAGGTAGAGGGAACCCGAGAACCTAGTGTTGAAACACTAAGTTTCCATTAAGATGTTTCTGTTCCGCACTCACCGCTGAATTCTGGAGGCATGACGTGTTTGCCTGGTTACCAGTAAGAGGAAATGAAAATATTAATTAAGAAAGTCAAAGTGATATTGTTTATGATGTTTCAACCAATCATCATGAAATAACAACAATATTGAAAAAAACATCAAATATTGTTGGTGGCATACAGATATATGACAAAAAAGAAAATAAAGAATATAATTAAGGCAAGTCGTTATGTAGGGGGAAATAATTAATTCAACTATCATTTAACGACATCAACGTGAACGATGTAGCGGGTAAACGGAAACAATAAATTTCAATGTACGTTAACAAAAAGTTATATTTTTGTTTTAGAATTTCTTATTTCTTCTCTGTGTCACATAAAAAACTGTATTTTATTCCAAACTACTATAAAGACAATCTATTGTCGTTATTTGTAAAACTATTCCGGCGCCTCAGTGTTTATACGCGCTGAAGTTACGGTCATAATTTTCCAAACTTTTGTAAGTGATGTTTTAATTATTAGAATTGTACGTAACTTAAATAATATCTTTATAAATCAGATAAATAACCCTTCCTTTGCAGTTGGGTAAATAAGAATCTAACATGTTAATTTTTTTTAAAGGTTTTATAGAGCTTTAACCTATAATTTTCTATTATATACCTGCATTGTACACATAATAGAAATTACTTTATAATGAATATCTTAATTTACATATAATGTAATGAAACTTTATTACAATAAGAAACTTTTTATAAAATAATATCGAAAATGAAAATGTACATCTTAATTAATTACAATCCTTTGTATAATATAATTTAAAAACTCCACGTTTCTGATTAAATCTTAACTTACCTTCACAGAGCTATGTTTACAACTTTTGTAACAATATACTCGAGGAAATGAAGGTACCAGGATTTGCTTACCTGAAACAAATAATAAGACTGATTAATTTGCGGGCAAAGTTCTAATAAGCTCTGTTACTCGGTAAGGGTAACATTCCAATCTTAAGTAATACATGTGTTACCGTTGTAATCTGCAATATGTTTCTATGTAATGTTAGCAAACTTATACAATTTGCTAATACTATTATGTACTGTTGTTGTTTGTAATACAAAGGTTTTGTAAACAACCTGTTACATGAAAGGTCATATTTATGATAAGTTTTTGTAAAAAGATTTAATGACTATTAGCTAAAGATTTAATAGCTAGCTTTAATATAGTTAACTATATATAGTTAACTATATTAAAGCTAGTACTATAGTACCATTTTTTAAATATAAACCATTTTATATTGTCATTTAAACGTCAGCCTTTATTACAGTACCGAAATTGAATAAGCGACATCTGGTGTAGATCGGGGGAATCAAGCCGTCGTAGAAACTCTACAAATGCTACGTAGCTGTAGATGTCTCTACGATGTTTTCTCTACGATGTTGTAGCGGGCGCTGCTACGCAAGCATTCATAGTCGCGCCACCTAACGGAAAGTAGGAGAAACACCAACCACATGAAGGTTTAATTTTGGACGCCATGGCAGCACCTACTACTGAACATATTTTGTCAATGTAGATGTCGTTATTTTATTATAATTTGGAAAAACACATATGTTATTTTATGAAATGCAAGAAATACATAAATTATGTAAAAATTAAATGAAACATAAAATTTTATACACGAATAGCTGCGTCGTACTGTCATTCGTCATAATGTCATGTACATGCATTATATAAAAACAATAAAAATAATAATTCTTTTTAAAATAAGAGTTGAACCACATGAGGGAACAATTTAATTTATTTCATTTGTCATATAATACAAAAAGTAAGTAAGTATTTTTTTGTTTGTATATTACTTTGTATTTTTTCATGATGTCGGTTTACTTTAAGTTACCATATAAATAAAAGTTTATATATAAAGTTTCATTAACACTAATTCACATGGAAATTGAGTTCCCGGTTTTGATTAACGCATCTGAGCGCTTTGACTTTACGTTCAGTTATCATCATGGTTAAAGCTTTACGTGGTTTTTTAATTGACTTTTCGAAAGACTGTTAAAACGTTGTACACGTTTTAATTTTAAACAATATATTCTTAAATCTTACAAATCTGGATGTTCTGGTTTCCTTCTAATAAAATATCTCTGTCAATTGGTGAAAACCGCATTATGACCCTTTGGAGATATTATTTATACTAAGTGAAGATAATTAAAGTTTATTTAAATTTAATTTCACTGAATGATTTCTGATCTTAAAATTACTTCTTATAATACTTGAGAGTTTCTATAGTGTAATTTATATAATATATTAACGTTAATTACAATCTAAGCCGTTAAGGGAAAAGGCTTGAGTAACAGTACGTTTAACTTATCACGCTAATTTATTTGGTTACTGTAAATTAAGTATCTCTTTCGACTCATAATGATAGAATTATATTGTGGACAGATTAATTACTTTATTTTCAATATTTTATTAGAAAAGTCCACATATTTTATTCCAATTAAGCATTATAATCATCTCAATTATTTGGTTTTGATTTTAGGGCGTCAGAGTATACATTATTTAATATCTAAGTTGTTTAGAAACAAAATTGGATATTACTTTAAGACTCAAATTAATATTTTTTTCATTTTTTATATTTAATTTCTATAAGGGAATGACTTTACTTCACGAGCAGCAGCGCGGTAATCGGTTAGCAGGGATGGTGCTGGCGAGGACAGGTGGACAGGCCGTGTCCCTCGCAGCCGCCAGTTTGCGGTCATGGCCGTTGCTCTAAATTGGTAATTAATATGAAATATGCTATAAACAAACACAAGTTATCGTTAGATCTATCTACTAACGGTTATTATAAGTGTTAGTGCGTTGTAAAATGACATATACGCCTAATCAGTAATGTCCCAGTTTATAACATTATTAATTAGAGCATAATATTATGTTTATTAAAAAAATTTAAATAGATATATATTAAAAAGATATTTCACTTTTTTTTATTTATAAAGTGGCAATCCCCGCAAAATTTTTGCCGTATAAAAGTTTCATTAAAAATTAATATTCTATTTCATTAAGAAGTTTAAGTGTTCGGCTATGTATATCGAATAAAAATTTTGTAGATTTTTTTAATAAAAATGTATTTTGAACTAAAGCTAAAGCCAACTCTTTCACCTGATATGGTTGATATTATATAAAAAAAATTAAAAAATTTTGTTTTATTAAAAGAATTTTAGTAATATTTATATTTCGACCTGCGTTTAGGACTATAAAAGTTAACTAACGTTTTGAAAGTCATACAATCCTATATATGGAAATCTCTATCAAATAATACGTTGCACGACGACATCTTGTTTGACTTATTAGACGAGTTCTGCTAAAACTTCGTTGCATTATATTATTGACTTAGCGTTCAACTACCTATATTTGACGTTCGTATGTACGAGTATATACTGTGCAAGCAAATGATAAAGCTTAAAATAATAAGTTCAACTTGGCCGGCCGTCATATGAAATCCACATCGCGAATTCACAATAAATTGTCAATTGAATTATTCGTGACTTGAATTTTACATGAAAATACAAATATATTTTGATGTAAAACGCCGAAATTCATTCATGTACATGTATACATAAAACTATAATATATACATAAATATTTTTATTTTATCTATATTTAAATGTTTATTAAAATAGATAGAAAGCAGTGGTGGCGCAGGGGCACAAAGTATGATGTAGAAGTAGGTTGTGGGTTCGATCCCCACTCGAGGAAATAAAATATATCCTTTAAAAAATGGGGAACGCAGTGTCTTAGCACTAGGTTCCCTCTGCCTACCCTGCTGTGTGCGGAATACGGCGTGTAACTGATTTATTTTATTTATTACATGATGTTACTATAATAAGCAAACAACCTTTTCAAATTAATCAAATTAAACAAGAAAGCTTTCATAACAAGCCTTGCTTGCTTTAAACCGTTTTTATAATAAATGACGCAGAAAATAAAGCGCATATAAGAGCAAACTTTCGAACGATAAATTTGAAAATCATATAGACGTTTAACTTTTACGATAATAAATCTCAGAGATAAATTTATAGTAGTCACTAGAGGAAAAGTCCAAGGAAGTAATGCATACAAGATTATGTTAGCATTTGCCTTCAGAGTATTTGTTTACTTTATTTTGTAACTAGAAATATTTGTATAAACATATTAATATTTACAATAATATCTCGTTCAGATCATAAATAATTAACAAACATCCTATTGGAACATTTGATAATATGATTAAACTATAGCCACTGAACCCTCTTAGCTTTTTAATTGTAGTTAAGTCAAGATTTAAAAATTTCTATGTGGAAAATGGTGTACCATTTTTTTTCTAGACTTTTTTTTGCAATTCTAACAGTACGGTTATTTGCAAATGAAGTCTGAAGTCTTATCGTGCCTTAATGAAAGCTACTGTAGGATTTCAAAAAGTTTAAAGTCGGTCTCAGGTGGTGTGGGTCGAGGGCGCGTCATAGCCTCTTGACCTGCCACGAGACGCCGGTACTGGTAGAATTGCTGTTTGCATGTGCTAACCAAAACTTCTTTTTATTTCTGTTTGACAAGCGGTACTTACTACACAGTAGCTAAATGTATAGAAACACTAAGGATTTCCTTTTCACTTGCTGAATTGCTTAAACGACATAATGGTATAGTTGATTTTAATTTCAAAATTTGTATTACAAATGGTTGAAATTTGGCATAGGGTTATTATTTTTTAAATAAAATCAATATGAAATTACCCAATACCACTTGCCAAATGTGCTATTGGTGGAATGTTTATATTATTAACAAGCACCGTCTAACGGGCGCAATTGTGACATTAGTACGTAAGGTAATTGCGGTATTTTAAGTATTAGACTTTGAGATTACTTAACTAAATTACATGTGTTCATGTTGACAACAGTCAGCTAATGCCCCGATGAGCCACCATTGGGCTTAACGTATATAAAACAAATATTAGATAAATACGTAACAACATATCATAATCCGATATTCTTCAAAACTAAGATTGTCGCAGGCAAGGAACGGCAAAGATATATTAATTATCTATCTAAGTTGCTAATTAACTTTAAAGTTCCGCGTGCTGAGTTTGGCAGTTGACGTTACCTTATGAAGTAAATTTACGGTACCAATTATCTGGAGCATGGAGCGGTTTCCAGGTTTCCGCGCAATAACCTCTATTCACTGTAACACAGCTGCTGCAAATAATTTTCATATTAGTTTTGGACAAACCACATTTTTGGTAAAATACAAGAGCGTATATTTTATAACATTTCACAATGAAATATACTTTCGTTGTAAAATCTGTAGAGCGCGAGTGATGGTTTTATTACTTTTGTAGTATGTCCAGTATACTGTATTTTTAATTAACAAGTAAAATAAGTTGAAGTTTGTAATAAAATTTCATATGATTGAATTGAATTTATAGTAAATTTATACATGCTTCATGAAATATTTCTAGTTAAAAATTTATTCAATTATTGTAAAAATTGTTTACGAGAATTGAAAAAGCTTTATTTCTATGATCTAATTTTTAAAATATATTTTCTAACCATTATTTGAATTCGCTCTTCTTTCAACAATTGGCTTAGTACTACTGACGTAGAAACATTCATTTGAGAAAGCACAAAGAATTCAATATTCGTATTTTAATTCATACTTCTTTGTGTTTATTTTTTTGTCTCTGACTTGACTTGTCGTAGTGCAGTTCTAGAATTATATTTTATATAATACTTTATAGTGAATCTGTGCTATCGTCATCACAGGTTTAAATTACATTTCAAAGAATAATTATATTCAAAAAATTAGTTGCTTTTTACGGTCTTTTTGATCGGATACATGATAGTTAATATCTTAAGATGTGTTAAATTATAAAAGAAAAAATATTCATATTTTATTGTCAGCGTTAAAATATTTTAAATCTAAATTTTGCTAAAAACATCACTGCTATCCAAATTCGGATTCAAATGAATATACTTATATAAATAGTAATTTATATAAAAGAAAAGATTGATTTTAAATAATATATTTAAAATTAAGTAACCAATCGTATTCTAAAAAAATATATATTTTAATTGTAGGAGTTTAGAAACTGCTCGGCAAACGTCTGGTAATGAATTATTGCAGCATACGAGATACCAAGTCTTATAATTTATAACCGTATTTATGAAATGTAATGAGATATGTATTGTATTGTATATGTAAGTATTTTTTTCGGTTGTTTATGAACTTTATGTTTTTATATTCATACCCCTCTTTGGTTTCTTAGTGATATGCACTTTGTATGTGTGGTTAGTCTGCAGCCGTCCTTATAAGCAATCCAAGTATTAGAAGTATATAACAAATACATATTCTTAAATATGTTAAGGTGAAAAAGTGTGTTTGTTAACGCGACTGGCTGTAGACTCCATCCCCACTCGAAGGAATGATATATTTATTTAAATATATATTTCCATTTCTTCAGTCTGGTGTTAAGACCAAGCGCAGCGTTCAGTTCTGCCACTCAACACACAATGCCTCCAGAATTCGGCGGAAAGTGTAGCATTGTATGCGGGATACAGCGTGACGTTGATTTAATTTGATTTAATACAATTTCTTAAGGAAGAAATACTGGCTTACTAACATTTCTTTAATAGAAAGATACGATTGTAATGAGACGATAGTAAAGTTTTTGTTTTACATTACATATTTAAGAAATTATACCTCTCGGTAGTCATTAAATGGACCATTTCATTAGGATACGCCTAATGTGTTATGAAAATTTCCAACATCACAAGCTTAGTATTAACAAAAGTTTTCAAACCGCTACTCTGCAAAGTTAGTCGAATGTTCAGATCCGCCTATCCTATCTGCGACGACGTCGAAGTAACATTGGGGTTGAATTTTAATTAATGTATAAAAAACAAAAAATATATATATATTGAAAGATATTAAATATGTTGTTCAACCACAAACTGAAAATCATAGTCTATGTTTAATGGAAAAATATATGAATATAATATTATATTGAGCCCATCATTAATGAATAAATTTCAAAATTCAAAAATTTGGTCACTGCGGTCACGAGTGCTCTGCCGCGTTATTATTTATAGGATTAAAAGAATGTCACAATTATTTGAAGCGGAACTTATATCACAGCCAATTTTTATAATTATAACCAAAAAAAATCATATATTGTTTAAATTTATATTACTTTAAGTTGTCGTAAAATTTTACGTTTATCTAAGTACCTGCACAGATTACCGTAAAGTATTCGAACGGGTACAAATAATATGAGATAAGTATGTTTCGAATAGTATAGTTACTTATATATTTTTTTTAAAACCAAAACAAAATTGTATATAATTTCATTAAATCTTAATTATATCCCAAATTATTAAATAACGTTTAATTACTTAAACGTGAAAAACCTCCACAGCAGAAGAAGATTTCCTAAAAAATTAATTACTTAGCCATGTAATATATATTTAATTATTTTTCAACAAAAAACCTTGTTACACACTATCACGAGCTATAAATTCAACAATATTACTCTACCAGAGTAATAATGCTGATATTAAATTAAAAGTTTTATAATCCTGCAAACTTGTTTTAGTGCCGATGTAAAAAATATTAGGCAGTGCACAGCTTGTACTAACAACCGGCAATAGCAGAGAAATGTTACGTACATGTAGCCGAATTAAACATAAATAAAGTTCGGCCACTAGCTTTATATTTGAAGTGTCCGTATCGTACGCATTACGGATATTAAAATTCGTAAATCCTTTAAAGCAAAACGTAAAGTAAATATTTTACTAGAATTTTTTTTATGGTAGATAAAATTTATTAAAATATATTTATATAATCCAAGCCAAAGAAAAACTGACGTCGCCTAACCGATTTCCTTTGAGGCAATTTTCCGAGAATTGATTATTTCCAATTTAGTCCTTGATTGTATCTAATAACATTTATTGAGAAAGTTTTGATGACATAGCCGGACAGCCTGCTTTGAAATTTTATTTCGAAATACACTCTCTATGAATACTAATATTATGACTAGATTTCCTGAGGCATTTTATGCTACGTTTTATCCAGTCTATTTGTAATTAATGACAATGCTTGCAGAAGGAAAGATTTTCTCTTCTATTCTAATATATAAAAAATGTAAAATAGTGTTTGTTTATACTACAGGTCAGTTTTATATTGGGGTTAGGTTATCTACCTTTTTTTTCATTTTTTACGCAGCTAGTCTTGCATTGTCGTGAAATATATAAGTTTGAACACAATGAATTAAAATACAAAAAAATAAAAATACACACTAACCATTAGACATATACCTATACTAAATATAACGATATAATAATTAACATAACTATCTACTACTATATATCGACTCACCAATGATGAGCCGGAGGAGGCTAGCAGCAAGCAGGCCTATATCTGGAGAATTAGCCATGGGTCAATCTCCCGCGCGTACCTTCTCTAGCAGCCATCACACACGAGAGCACAAACTCAAACTACCCACTCAGCTCCAACTGCTCGACGTCGTATAATATGCATCTATATTCACTTTCATATTGTCCATAAATCTGAAGTGATTGTTAATTCACTCGATATTTGATTAAACAAGTTGCCATTCAAATTGAAGAACGAAACATTGTGACGCCGTTGCTTATTCCCCAGGAACCGGCAGACAACTGTGCACAATAACTCACTGAAAATTGGTGTAACTTTTTAATTTACGCTTCGCTATAAATGCAGGCTTTAGCTTGTGATTTATTCGAGATAATACTCATGGTTCTCAAGCAGGGATAATGGAATGTTAATTTCTTACTATAATATCGTAGATTTATTGTGTTATTATACTTCAGTTATTATTATTTATTATTTACTTGTCAAGAAAAGAAAATATATGGAATAAAATTTATAAAATATTTATGTATGTTTTTAACTGACTAATTTTTTTGAAAATAAGGAGGTTCTATATTCGTTAACTATATTTGCCAAGAAAAAAATAACATTAAAATACGAGTATAACTATTAAATATACAAATAAAACCTAAAGAAATATTTACAAAATACCCATGTTGGCAATGAGTAGAAAAACAATTAATTTAACTAGGAAATAACTAATTAAATATCAATACATACTTTCTTATTCCTTTTATGTAAATAAATATAGTTGGACAAGTTTGTAAATGCATATAAATATGGTTTTGAAGTCATTTATTTTTTTTATAATTATTTTATACAAAAACGAGTTATAGGTATATAACTCAATAAATAATTAATTATTACAATTTATATTGAACTAACTTAAGTACCATTTTTAGAAAAAATCTGTATCTGACAATACCCCAAGTCTCCTTTTATATTCGAGCACGAAGGCACATGAGAAAGGGCTCGAGGCGAACACGTATACTAGCACAGATAAGATTTTTTTGTTAAGATAGAATTGTTTGAAATATATGTTCAAGCATAGAAACGAAGAAAACATTAAGAAAGTTTAATCACGAAAAAACGAAAATATGTTATTTTTATATTGTCTAGACTTGTACATTGCTGAATTTGATAACTATAAACTATTGTGAGAAATTCGAGAGGGCAAAGGGCGCAAAAAAAATAAGCGAAAAAAAGACCAAAGATGAGTTAGTGGTCAGGTATACCCAGTTATCCTTTAGTTAAAATGCAAATTGTCTTCTTTTGTTTGCGCAGGCCGATCGACAACAAAGCGTGGTCTGGCACAGCAAAAATGCTAAGGGCACATTTGCAAACCAAGCTGGCGCGCGTATATCTCTTGTTTTAGCATATTCAAAATTCACGACATAAGTCATTGTATAATTGCTTACTCTGTTACCGAGGCTTTGAAACGGTCATTTAAATAACAAATACTTTCATTTTTTACACGTGGCACAGATAACAAAAGTTAAAACTTATACCTGAGATAATAATTGAAATTATTATTGTAAAAGGAGCAGTTCATTAAAATTTATACTAAATATTCGTAACGACTATCGTACACGTGAATAGAGTACTTTGTGTAATTTAATATCACATTAATTATAAAATCAATCTTGTTTACATCAAAGTTTAGGCACTAATAATTTTCCAGCACTTAGGCGGATTAAATAAACACTCTGTATGTTACATTAAATTAGTAAAGTTTTCTTTAAATAATGTTATAAAAGTATATAATACATTAATATAATTTTGACTACTTAACAGTACCTAATAGCTAGTATCCATCGTTATATAATAATTATTATAATAATAACTGAAGAAGAACTTTATTTCAGACTTTTTATTTGTGTGTTTATAAGTTTTTTTTTTTCTACACCAAATGTGTCGTGTTGTGATTAACAGTGTTGAACAGAGGGAACCTACTATTAAAACACGCCTTTGCCATTAATACACTTCCGTTCCCTACTTTCCGCCAAATTCTTCAAACATTGCTTGTTGGGTGGCGGAACGACTCGCCTCGCTTTATATTGTTATCAGAGCGAAATAATGAATTAATGAATTGAATATGTCATTCCCCCTGGAGGGAATCGAACCCACAACTGTCGCGTCTACAGTTGCACGCCTTTGCGTCACCATGACCTCAATTGATTAATTGAATGGTAGAGAAAATTATATAGGAAAGTTAAATAAAATAAACGTTTGAAATACAATAAACTTAAAATAGTTCCAATTCTGTTATTTAGAAATCCATTTATTGTAACCAACACTTTAGTTCTATCAAAGGCTCTTTATATTATTTTGACAACGACCTTGTAACAATATAATTTAGCGACTTTATAATTCACAATATTTTAAATGGTTTTTAAATAGTATTACAAAATAATTTAATATATATTCCGTAGTATTGTTATTTCTAAAACAATAACACGTTTAGTTAAGTTTTGAAATAAATGTTATTAGAACATGTTCTATAGTATCATGAAAGAGAAGTCTCGTTATCTGTAGTCTGCTCATTGTGTAGTTCTACATAGTGTGTATATAACGCATATATATTTCGTCATTAAAGCTGTAATCGCTTTTGTTATAATATTAACGACTATGGTATCGTATTATATAACCATTCTCTTAATTAGTACTAAAATATACGTATATTTACTAAGTACATGTGTTGTAAGTGTAGATTATTATTGAGGTAGTATCTCTATACTTAAATCATTTCAGAATAATGTGAATAAACGACCATGTCGAAATCGCCGAGATCCCAAACAGTTAATGCTCGACCAATATTTTTATACATAAAAATATTATTTTAAATAATATATATATTACGTAAAAAATTTCCAATGAAACTATGATGGCTATTTAATGCTTATCTCACAGTTTGACCACTAAACTATTTTAGCAGCAGGATTTTCCGTAATAATTACACTGCTTTTAGGTTACCTATATAAGCTAGCAAACATCGAATGGCAAATATAATTACATGGGTATTCAAATGTAATATTGATTTTGTAATAGGCAGTATGGAGAAAGCTAATATGTAATGATACTGGGAGCTTAATATGTTAATAGTCCATGTGTACGTAATTTTAAGTTTAACATTATCAATTATAAGGACTGAAGTCAATTGTTCTGTATCAATAATATTTCTGGGAAAATTCGCATTACGAAATGCCTAACAAATTACCTTTCGTGTTCTCCTCTGCAGATCAAATTAAGGCCCGAGGTTATCGAATGAACATCACCGATAGATGTTATTACTAGTTGAAAGCCTGAACAATTGTATATAACAGCAGTCACTTCGCATACATTCATAATAACCTCGATTAGAGTCCAATAAAATAAAGACTTAAAAGAATTCAAATCAAATCTCAATTGAAAAAAAAAATTACATAAGTACATAAAATTATAACTTACATTATAGTTAAAGCTTGTTTAAAATTCATAAAAAATATATAATAGTTATTGTTATGTAAACTAATATTATTGTACGTGTTACGGAACAATGTATTTCAGTAAAGGCGGAGAACTCAGTTTCGTAGATTAATAAATAGTTAGTCCACCCTCGTATGTACACGTGCACTCTAAGATGCTAGAATGCTCTTGTACAAGCTTTAGCAAGTATTTCAAATGCTCCAGCTTCATATTTAACTAGTAATACACTGCAAGATCTTCAGTACATTATGTTATATAAACCACGTCGATACTGATACGTTAATAACGTTTTGAAATTTCCTAAAATATTTATAATTTAGCAGAATTTGATAAGTCTAATAAAATACTTCTTTTTTCTTTTTTTCGGTAGTTACGTTTTATATTGTTAGCACCTCTGCCTGGGAAAAATTATAATTTTTTTTACAAAGCTTCGCATCCTACGGATAACGCAAAATAATTTTTAGCGAAAGAAAATCTATTAACCCAAACATTCAATAATATCTAATAGAGTCAGAGTCGCAATTTAAAAAAACAAAATTAAGTTGATAAGTATTTTATATACTGTTTTTTCTTTATAACGCAGTTATAATTTATTTAAGCCGAAAGCAAGAAGGAGTAAAACGATGTACGTCACGTATGTCAAGTTGTCGAGTTATCAAAAGGTATATTAGCTTAAAAATATTATTAATAATTATCATATAATTTTTTTATTTTTTATTTTCAACTTTTTAATTTTATCATTTCACCTTAATATCAATGATGAAAATTAATTATATTTAGGTATGTCAAGATTTCTTATATTTAACATAGAATAAAAACAAAAATAATACCTCTGGCAGCGGCATATCATATTCACAATAGCGGTTAAGCTATCTACTACATACACATGTCATAAAAAATTTGAAAGGTTCGTGAACGAAATACAAATGACGTCACTTCGCCTGTAGGGCGACGCCGAGTGCTCACCAACAAAGCGCACGTGACGCTACCCTTACTCTACGAATATTTTTGATTTCATTCCGGCCATTACGCAACCCTTACCCTCTTATCCTTCCTTGTTTCCAAAACTCTCTCTGAAAACTAATATTTAAATTATAATCCATTTCATATTTGGTACTAAAACTATTCGTAACGCTTCTTTAATTTAATGCGTCAAGTCTCAAAGTCAGTTATAATGATTTTCGATTTAAACAGTAAATAGAAATTGTCAAGATCCAACGTCGCAGACGACTGTAAAATCTTATTAGGATAATCAAGTTATACAACAAGACGTCTTAAGTCTTCTCCTTTAAGTGGCGGTTACGATAAACTTCGAAAGTAGGTAAATGGCGAGGCGTTCAGTTAAAGTGTGAATAATAAATGTAAGAATATAATTTCAAAATATCTTAAAGAACGTTTATTATGGTAAGTAATATAATATTACTTTATTTTAAATAATATTCTTTTACTTTGCCAGCCCTTAAAAAAGGCCTGTAAAGTATAGGTTAGGACGAAAGTTGAACTAATTAATAAGTACCTACAACAAATAATTACGGCCAAAGAGCTTTGTATATTTTTTCGCTTTTTGAATATTCGAACGTAGAAAGTGGAATTATAATATATCTTTACTAATTTCTATAATATATATTTTTTGATAATAAAAGTGTATGAATGGTTATGAACATAAGTCCGCTTATTACGGTAAGTGTTATGTAACATAGGAAAAAAATTCTTACAAATTCGTAAATAAAACAACTGTAAAAGAATTTAAGTAGGTCAACAATATTCAGTAATTTCACGTTTTCACATCCTAGTCATCGTCGGGCTTATTAATTTAAATCTCAGCTACATTTTCGATACAAATGAAATATGTGTTACCGATAATATTTAATTACCTTAATGAACGCCAAAGCGATATAAATGTCAAATCCATTTGTGAAACTTAACTAAAAGGATGATATTCAATAACAGGTGATAAAATGGAGCTGGTTAACCAATTCGTTACTGAAGTCAATTAAGCAAACACAATAGTAGTGTATTTGCTATTCCACTCAATTAAATTTTAAATATTTTGAAATACATAGATAGTCATGCCCTTATTTAATAAAATATTAAAAATACACATTTATGGTTAATACATATTTTTCGTTAATATATTATTTTTGCGTTCTGTACATCAAAAGAAAAAACTCTCACTCGTCCTTTGTCGTCCGTCTGTACGTATATAATTTACATATATTTTCTATACAAGACAAAAGCTAGTTCCGTTTTAAACTGAGTTGATCTTGATGCTTAAACTACTTCCTATACCTATATAGATATTCTCCCGTAACGCTGAAGTCACGTTTAGTCGTTAGAAACTAATTTAAAATACAATCGGAGCCAAAGGCAACGCTCAGTAAGAAATAAAAGAAATTCTAATTCTATAACATTGACATTTTATAAACATTTTTTATATCATTTCAAATATTTTCGTGACAAGCCTTATAAGAAACTTCTGTTGTAGTGATGTTTTTCAGGCACGTACGTTAGTACTGTCAGGGGGAGAAACAAGAAAATTATATATACAAGAAATATATATAATAATTTCTGACAACATATAGAAATGGAATAACTTTCAAAACAATTATTTCTTAAGATTTTATGTATTGGAAAAATTACAAATAAATATTTACATACATACATCATTCGGAAAAAATGATAATAATCAAATGAAGTGATGTTGTTCTTAAATACGGAGTAAAAGTGAGTAATACCCGTATACTACCATATTAAGATAAATTAAGCTCTTAAGCTTTAGTAAGTACATACCGAATATTTCATAAGTTCTTTAATTATGAATGTTATTAAAAGGAACGAACCTATAAAACTAACAAATATGTTTGCTTGTATGTAATAAAATATCAATATAAAACACTTCGTTGTATAAAATAGAATAAATATAATCATTTCAGACTCAGATCAGTCAGTGATAATAGACTTGTTTTTCGCAAACAAATATAATCCGACTCGAGTTGTTTTTCAAACTCAATACAAAGCTCATATTTTAGGTAAAACGGCATAAAATTAGACAACAGACTCAATGGAGTTTGTGTCATACCTTATTGTTACTGTAGAAATATATGTACTTTACGTGGCTTGGAAGGGAAGTATTGTGAACATGTAACTCCATAGCGAGAGTCAAAAGCATTAAAATTCTTCTTTGAGAATAACCCACAGAAAAATATATTTATGTCTCTTAAACTCAATCTTTGTGTAAAAGAACTCGTACAATTTATTTAAAGTAAATAACTTAATAGGGTAGAATTTATACGAGATTTTTCTCACATTTTATACTACGCCACATTAAAGTTGTAATCCTATTTCATGTTGGACAAGCTCAAGTTCTGTTGTAAAAGAGGTAATCGGATTTTGGGATTTAAAAAATAGTATACCAAGACCAATGTAGCCAATTTTAAAAGACAACTTAACTTTAATACTCTATTATTGTCGTTTTTGACGATTTCTAAGGTTTTTTTATGAAGGCTCCATAAAAAATCTTAGAAAAGTAGTAGTAAGTTAAAATCAGCTTCAGCTTCCCACTTTCCTCCAAATTATAAAGGCATTGCGTTTCGGGTGGCGGAACTCAACACCGCACTTTGCCTCGACACCAGAGCGAGGATATAAAAATATAAATTTAAATTAATATTTCATTATCTCGAGTGGGGATTGAACCCACAACCAGTCACACTTAGTTCCCTTGCGCCACGAGTGGTCAATTAAAGTGTAGTTTAATCCGAGTAAAAGTAAAATGGTAAATTGCTCCAATGAGCTAATGCATCGCAAAGCATTATAGCTTACTTTAGCGGTGAACAAGACACGGCTGGCGGACGGTTATCACACGCCTTTGCATATTAAAGGCACCAATCACGGCTCAGAGAACGCCGCTACTTGTTACTTCCATTACTAAATACTAAAGCATCTGGAAACAGACGAGAAGCCAGATTAATTACTCGGAGACCAGTCGAGACGGAAAATATGTAAAAAAAACAACACACATTTCGCTTCAATGGCTTTTTTGTGGTAAATAATAATCTATGTGTGATTTATTATATTTCTAATATATTGGTATTATAATATAAAAAGTATATTCAACCAAATAACGTTAGCTTCATTTACAGATAAGAAAATATTTTTTAGACAAAATGGCTCATTTCCGTATGATGAGTGCCTACTGCGCTCAGGGGTTGCTAACAGATTCCCGCTGTGGCGTATGCTTATAAAAAAGACACATAACATTGACTTCTCTTATTCAATGTAAATATAATTTTTACTGTACATAGGCGTTATATATTAATTATAAAAAGAAAATCGTAAAACACATAAAAACATTCATAGGTTCCGAAAGTTCCCTCTGCCTGCTATTTGCGTGATATAGCGTGAAGCTAAAAATAAAATCAGTTTCACATTGTATCCCGCACACAGCAGTGTAGGCAAAGAGAACCTAGTGTTAAGGCACTCCGTTCCCCACTAATATAATAATTAAAAGCTATACCATTTTAATCTGCAAGGTTTCAGATGAAATGTGAGTGTTGTGCCGGCGGCGGTGGTGCATAATGTGTTGTTCTATTCAGTTAAGTACCATGTAATACTCGTATAAAAGGCTGCTAGGATTGCTCCTGGGACTCTCTGTTATACACGGCAGTAGGTTGTGATATAATAAATACTTAATTTGAGTAAGCTACCAATTCGAATATATGGCCATAATGTTTTAGATATGTTATTTCATTTACTTTCATTTCCGGAAAAAAAAATGTTTTGTTGGCGTAAACAAAATTGTCTTAAAAAGTAAAAAAGCAATGTAATTACATAAAACGCTAAAATACGCTTTCGTCCTCATTATAATTTGCATAAATTAATTTATGTAAATTATCTATTTTAATACTATATTGTAGAATTTATGTATAAAAGCTAAAATATATTGAAGCAAGAAGTAATGTTTTTATTTTACCTTTTCTTTTATAGAGAATAGCATATTTTTACAAGTAATGGACGTTGTCGGCACAAATGAGGATGTGAAAAAAACATTTTGAATTTAGATATATTAATTCCTTTATATATGATTCATATATAAGAACATTCTTATTTCTAAACCATAAATATTTAAAAAAATAAAAACTTGTATAGTAACTAAAAAATATTTAGAATATAAAGTTACATTTTTATACTTAAAAGAATATGTGGCAGAATGGAGACAAAATTTAACATAACAGCTTGCCTTTTAAAATGTTTTATGTATACTGCGGATAGAGAAGGTAAAACTTATAACATTTCGACTTCCAACGTCGTTTATCTTTATATCGCTGTATAACGACCATAAAACGTATAAAAATTAACGTTACGCTACGTTTAAGCTTACATTAGAAATTTATTCTATAAAAATAACCCATTCAAGTCGCAAGGATTTATGATTTTACAGGTAAGCTTTCTCTTAAATTTTCCGAATAAATTATGGAGGTTAACGTCAGGAATCTTTGTCTATGTTAAAATAAGGTACTTCTTAAGTTCCACATAGACAAGAGTTATTTTAACTTTTAAAACCAAAATATTATTTTAATAAAGTCAGATATTGAATCCAGTTTGTTTGTGTTAGTAGAAACGGAGCGATCTAAAATAGGTAGTGTAAAATTAAATATCAAAATTGAAGACCATTTCGACATGTTATAAGAGCTATTTTCGCCCCAATTAATAGAACAAAGAATCTGGCATATACATTACCGTACCTGCACTCGCATACTAATTAAGGCTAGGCTATCCTACACTCACGAATGTTAGAATAGAAAACCTACACTAAGATACCTCAAGGCGAGGCGTACTCACATTTCTTGGTGTTCTTATTTATATGCATAAACCATGTTTGTTTAGTGGACAGCATTATTTTTATTCCAAAAGAAAGACAATTAAAATATATACATATAAACATATAATTTGTACGTTTTATTTACAATATTTGTTTAATAACCTAAACATAAATACCGCTGACCTTGTTATTATAATAGCCGTTTTATCTGTATAAAGGATATGTTTTATTTTTATGTTACATATATCTAAAATGAAAAACAATACAGTATAATTTTTTTAACCTCACATTGTATTCTGCACATGGCAGGTATGGCAGAGGGAATCTGGGAACCTAGTGTTGTGACCTGACTATTTATCACCGAATTCTCGAAGCGATGTGTGTTGAGTGGCGGAACTGAACGCCACAGTTTTCTTCGTTATCAGAGCGAGGACTGTATTATTTATGTTTATTTATTGAAGAGCAGGGAGAAAGAACTTAATGATTAGCCACTCCATCCTATATATTCTATATCACAGTCACTTCAAACCGTGAAAAATAATATCAATACATATGTATACCTATAAAAAACGGGACAATTTATATCATTACACATATGAACTTTCTAAAGTTTAGTGGCTTGTTCGGTAAATAAGCAAAGTTCATAGATACCACTTCAAAACTATAAGTTGAGTTTCTATTTCTATCTTAATGAAGTTCTCAATATACAAATTAAAATTATACAAATTAAATATATGTATTTTCAACTAAGTTTCATTTAAAATGAACTTTAGTTAGAAAACATCCTTATACCCAAAAATATTTAATATTATATTTATTATAAAGCGAATTGGAGGTTTAAATTGAGTAATTACTTGCTGTTACAGGAGTGAGACCATTAATGAGTCATTAATTTTAGTATAAGGATTTAGAGCAGAGTGATTACTGGTTCGG
The DNA here is from genome assembly GCA_000313835.2 of Heliconius melpomene melpomene. Lineage (NCBI taxonomy): Eukaryota > Metazoa > Arthropoda > Insecta > Lepidoptera > Nymphalidae > Heliconius > Heliconius melpomene. The sequence continues at coordinate 48,249 of HE670897.1, read as the reverse complement.
ACAACCTATTAATTCTACATGTTTGTGACAAATTAGATGCCCTACATTTTACATATCTCTGTTAATCGTTTAAATAAAATATACTATTTTGGACGTCGTTATAAATGGTATGAAAAAACAAAGAATTAAAATGTGTCAACTGGTTGGCTAAGAAAATCCTCAGAAATCTAGATGAACGGAAAAAAGACAAAAAAAGACACCAGTTCATACTTACTACGTAAATCAAAATACATGAAGATAAATAATATTTCTATAATACAGCTTACATTTGAATTTTATTGTCGCTATAACAAATATTAACCAAATCATCCGAGTGGAAGATGAAAAAAGGTTTGACAACGGTAATGATGAATGAAGTCCCGTCACTCACCATATAAGGAGTGAAAAATACGAGTAGGTACAAGCGTATGCCAATATACTGTACATTTGTTGTGCTTTTAATATAATTGTATACAAAATTAAACGATAAACAAGCGTTGAGGACAAAGTAGCTTTGCAATTTTTTATTGTTCCGAATTATTTTATTCATATCAAAGTAAAATTTTATCAAAAGTTTTTTTTACTATAAAATATAAATCATTTACATGATTAATATATATTGTATCTTTCTCATACATACAAAAATAGGTACTTTATGTGAAATAAAAAATGCTTATTTAATTTATAAAACCATATGTGGCTTTTAAACTTTAGAAATGCTTCAGTATTTTCGTAACAAAAAAACGTTAAATGCTGATGTTAAATGAAGCAAGAAAATTTACTCTCTTTAAATAGAAAATAAAGCTGGAAATTACCGTCTCCACCTGAATGCGCAGAATATTTAAATTCAGTGATATAATCGGCCATATTTAAATACGCCAGTAGGCTATAAGTAATAAATTCTCCATTGACGACGAGACGAAGAATTGAACAAAAACGGTTCTTGTTGAATTCGCAGGCCAACAATAGATAATTTATCGCAGCCGAAGCAGCCGGCTCAGGCGCGCCGCTTGTGTAAGAAATTGGTTGAACTTCACTATTTTTCAAAAGTGAACGAATTTATATTTCAAATAAATAACTTTGTGGCCATCGTGATAACATAGCTTTTGTATACATTTTCATCTTGAATATTTTCTTATTTGTGGTAGCATATGATTTTACATAGCACCTAAGCTAAGTAATATGTATGAATGGTAATTAAAGCTACTTGGAGGTTAGGATGTTTAGAAGATATTAAAATATTTTTAATACAGTTTATAAAAACAAATAAAAAGTATGTAGTCTCCTTATTTCAGTACTTGTATTTATTTAGTTTCAGACCAAGTTATTATTTAATTTACTTGTTTATCTACGCGAAAAACTTTAAAGCATATAAATTGTTTAATGATGTTATAAGCTGATAGTAAAAGCTTTAAAGAAAAAGTTTTTGTATACTTTAAAGCGCGTTTAAATAAGAGCATGTTTCTAAAATATATTTTTTCAGACACCCATATTGTAGGAATAGATTGAAAAATTAGGTGTCCGGTCACTTTGGATTTAGAATGACGTCATATAAGTAACATGGACTATCATCCAAACAAAACGTATAAACATACAAATACCAACTCAACGAGGTTATATGGCTTGGTTAGTGTTACTGTTGTTGCTATTATTCCAGCACAATCATCAATCAGCAACATTGAGGATGATAAAATGACGTAGGTCTGGAGGCCCTGGAATCTCAGTCTATAGGTAAAAAATTAAGAAATATAGTCGCAATTCAGTAAATTACGTGGAAACTAATTTCAGAAAAGGAATCTATCTAGAAGGAAGCATTGTATATACTATAATAACTATTTCACTTGTTTTAGCTTGACGCTAAAACTTGAGCTCACCCGCCCCGTTCTCTCTAGCTACCCTCTACAAATCCCTAGTGAGATAGCCAGAGAGAACGGACTGCCAACCGCTACAATAAAAACAAAGTCGGTAACTACTTGTTGTCGTAAATATATTATTTACTAGCGACTTGCTCGTGGCTTCGCCCGCTTAAACTATACTATAATTATTTATTTACTAATCTTATTCATTTTCGTGTTCTCATGATATTAGAATAATTTTAGCCTAGCCTTTATATAACATAATAACATATATATATATATATATTAGAAAGGTAAAAATATATATATAAAATATTTGAATCCTCATAGAGATCACCAAATAACATAAATAACTTAATAAGCGTATTAAAACTTAACTAGGTCTTTTTTAAACATGCACTTTTATGAAATTATTATAACATTTTATGAAATTGTCTTTATAAGAATTTCGTCGTTCCGTTAAAAAATCGTATGGCTTAACGAACGGGACAATTTTCAACCTTGGTATTAAAACAACTAATTAAAAGTGCGTTTCAAACATATAAAAGCGCATAAACTCAATTTATTAAATTAATAATATTAATTAATTGAAATATTTCAAGCGGGCAAAAACGCGGGCTTTCCTTAGCATTAACTAAGGCAAAAACTGTAACTGTAAAAACAAAACACGAAATAAGTAAACTTGTGTCAGGAAACATTTAAAATTTATAATAATTGTTTCACAAAATGGGGGAACTTACAAGAACAGATAGGAAATATTAAAGAGTTGGGTAACCGCCGAGTCCCTTCTGTAATATTAGTTACTAAACAAATATAAACAGGTCCAACTAGACTAATAATAGTTGACGTTAATTAATACATATATAACTTAAATTTTAAACTTGTTATAATAAGAATATTTGAACAAAATATGTTTAGGTTGATTTTAGATCTTAAAACAATACAATTACATAAATTAAATTCAATCTTATCCTTTAAAACAGTTTTCATCCATTCTTATAATTTATAACTGCTTTACGAAGAACCTTTCATCTCAAAAAGTCATTTCACTGCTTATTTCATTTTGTGATGTTATTCGTTTAATATAAAAAGATTTGTTTCTTTGAATGACCCTAAATTTATCCCTCAAACGAATTACGAAAGGATTTTGTTTCAGTTATAATTTATGATATCGTTTTATATTACAATCATTATGTTAAGCTGTAATTGCGTCGCTATTACTATATTAGCTCTCCGTTCTAACGTCGCTATTAGTATAATGTTATCTCGGTGTTACGAACTGAGCAGTGTACACTGGAGTACAGCTATTACTTTACAGGCTAAAAGGCTCTCGAGATTCGGCTATACGAACCCGATTGTTGTATGAGGAGGTCTATTCAGGCTCGCTAGTGACTGGAATCGCTGATAACCTTTCAACTAAATGTTAGAAACTTTTTTACACCCCAAGGAAAAACGACAATTCATGAAAATAAAAATAGAAATATAAAAAGATTAATGTTCTATATCTTTTCATAGTGTCAAACTGTAGGTATATTTTACATTGAGTATAAACTTTCTTCAAATAATAAATGCATATTGTTTTTCTCTAAAAACTTGAATATATTTAAATGGAACAATCACGAATTGATGTTATTCGATGACTTAAATTCATTTAATAGGTGGAAGAGAACCAAAGTATGCAGAATGCATGTGAGCGTATGAAAAATTGCTTCGAACGAGGGCACACGCCTGAGAAACAATTGGTGCGCGTCGCAATATGTTGCTGAAATATGGAAACTCACTACCATTCACTTGACTGAAATTTATATACTTATTTGATCTAATGTTTACAGAAAGTATTATAGAATAATATGATAAATAGCACTATATAGGCCAGTCGTGCCGTAGGGGCACCTAGTGTGACTGTAAGCTGGACTGGTTGTGGGTTCCATCCCCACTAAATGAAATTAAATATTTATTAAAAAATTATATGGTCATTTCTTCGCTCTGGTGTCAAGGCAAAGCGCGGCGTTGAGTTTCGCCACTCAACTCGCAATTCCTTCAGGCGAAAAGTGGGAAACGCAGTGTCTTGACACTAGAACCCCTGCTGCTGCTGATTTAACATTATATGAAATATTTTTTGTAGTGTATGTCATTGTAGTTTAAATAATGGACTATACAGTAAAATCATCTATTAATGCTCCGTACACTCCCAAGGAAACTACATGCCAAATTTCAGCTTTCTGCGCTCAACAGCTTTCGCTATAGGTACGTTTTTGTGAATAACTTGGTTAGAAACAGATATTAGATACATCTAGTTTTTCCTATATTTAAAAGGAAGATAGATAGATAGATAATTCTTAAGTTTAAATATTATAGAATATATATGAAGATGATAATTTTATTAATGGCTACAAGTTAAGTGCCACTTTTCTATTCATTAAAAAAAAATATATATATAAAAATCTGTGTATTTCACAATGGTTGTAGCGTATACCTAATAATTTGCTCGTCGAGCATATTTATTAGAAACTCATCGACATTTCAAGGCCTAATAACGTATTTATTGACAATGCCCATCAATAGCTTTTAGAATCTCGAATTTCAAGCTCCAATTTATATAGCAAATATGAGATTAAAAAGAGCTTTTTTTGTTCGTACTTGTATGATATTTTTTGCCTTTACATAGGTTCGTTACGGGGTTTTCTTCTTTATTTTGGATAATAATTAACAAGTACTATTATTTTCACTATAATATTACGCAAATAGAAATATATTGTTTTGATTTAATAATAAAACCTATGATATTATTAACAATGTATACTGCGCTTAAATCTAGAACGAAGAAAATAATGTTAGTGCTAATAATTTAAAAATAATTTGGCATATTTACAAATAAGCAGTTGCATTTGTGACAAATCGATATAAATCACTCAATTAGTTAAAACTAATTATCATTTAAAATTGGTCAACAATCCGATTTACCCACATCTATACGAAAACAGTGGCTAACTGGCACTTCATCATTTTAATTAACATTAATGAAGCAATTACTAGTTGCAGGATAATACATTACGCACATTATAAAAGCGGTTTTTTTATATTAAACAATGGCAGTGTTGCTAAAATAAATACATTAAGCTTGCGCTGTCAGTCGCGGGCAAGTACCGTAAGAGATATTTTCCAACATGCATTTTCGCCGCAAGTCGGTTTTTCAATTTATTTCCCCGTTTTAGCTGAGTGACGCCATAATTACGACACCACTGCGCGAGCCGCAATATCCACACTTCTATTATTTTTAGATTTATTTTAAATGTATTATATTATGATTATTTGTTTTGATTTTGTATTATATTTAAAATGTTGGTAGCTGTCTGTTTAAATGTAATGTTTCAATATCTATAAAAATGTAATACACAAAAAAAATATAGTACTAAGTGACTCATCACTAGGTCTCGACTCGTCACTCGTTTCTATGTATAACAAATATTAAAATAACAAAATGCGTAAGATATGTATATACATAAAAAGTAGAGAAAGAAATCTAAACTATCATCATAATTTTATGTCTAACTATAAAACATATATGGACTGTTTTTTTTAACAAAAAAATCAGTCACGATCAATATAAATTCACAAACACAATGATATTCAATAAGAGTAAGCCAATCCCAAGTTTCTAAAGACAAATGAAATGGGATGCCATAGAAGAATGACAACAATATAAGGACGCGATGGAAGTTTAACATAATTTTACGGTAGAGTTGGCGCGCCGAGAGCCTCTGGGATACGAGGCAAGTAGAGTACAATTCCCGCTATAGCCGTGCGATAAAAGAGATTGAGCTTACTTCATCCGTAATAAGTAAACCCAGCTACTCAATGCTTCAGACTGTCGCCATTTCGATCAAAAAGTACACTTGGTCTTCAAATAAAAGATCTCCAACTCCGTTTGCGACTCGTTCCACTAAATGACTTGTAGTACTTACTAAATAATAATATCCCTTGTTATTTTTCGAGTTGGGTAAGTAGGAAGCGTGGCGCCAGAGACGTGGTTTTCAGTGATTGTCCGCTTCTACTAAAGAGAATCGAGGTATTCTAAGATAATAAGATATTGGATTCCTAGAATGGATAAATTCTATCTAATATTTGTAATACTCAATTGTTATTGAAGATCTACATATTAGTTATCTTATTAATGACAGTCTAATTAAATGTATTGAAGTTATTTAAAAAGCCAGTCGTGGAGCAGAGGCACGAAGTGTGACACTCGAGTAAATGAAATATTTTAATAACATTTATACTTTCATTTCTCCGCTCTGGTACCGAGGCAAATCGCGACGTTGTGTTACGCCACTCAACACGCCAGGCCTCCCAATTCGGCGGAAAGTGGGGAACGGAATGTCTTAACACTGGGTTCCCTTTGCCTACCCTACTATATGCGGGATACTGCGTGAAGCTGAATTTTTAAAGTTATTTAATAAAATACTTACTATCATTTATAAATAATATTTTAGCTAATTCCCTTGTCTGCGCGCTCACTTGTACAAACATATTCCATACATTTCACAGTCACTAGTCAACATAGCTCTTCCTTTGTTATAGCGCAGTAGAGAGACCATCGCACTGAATAAGTGAACCGATTACAAGGAATTGACAGACGTCATTTTGAAGTAGATACACGAAATCTGGTGCACCTTTAACTGTCATTCGTAAAGTCTGTTTCCGGGTTCAGAATTTCAAATATTTACATTGATAATAGAAAAAGATAAATATGACTATTGTAGAGTATTAAAGTCATGATTAAAAGCTATTTTTCTTATGCTATTTATTTATATTTTTACATCTCATCTCATTTTTGTGTAGCCAAATGAGGGAAACTTTTATATTTAAAAATATCAATACTAATAGATCTCAAATACATTATGATAGCACATATATAACTTAAATATAGTATGATCGACGAACTGTGCATATCGGAAAAGTAGAAAAAATCCTATAATGAAATTTCGAGAAAGAACTTCAGCGCGGCAACGACTCGTCGATCGTACTGTATAAACGTGAGATTAATTTAAAAATCTGTATGTTATAATATCATTACGAAGTTCGAGCTTAAAGCAGCCTTATTTAGTATCTATAAATAAATGACATATTAACTTCTAAAGTCCAGCCATTTGACTAAACAGAGCGGACGCATCGCGTCTTTAATTTGGGACAAACACAATGGCACGTCTAATAGTCCATTAAGGAGAATGGCAAGACAAAAGTAGTGATCAATAAAGGCCCCGTTTAGTGGGCTGAGAGGTTGAGAGGTTAGCTGGAATGTTTGGGATGATACGGACGTACCAAGGGTGTTATTAATAGTTGGCTCATGGAGGCCCACTCGCTGACTGAGACAAGCTTGCGTAACATTATGTAAATGTTAGAGCTACCTGAACATTGTTACGACAATATTATATTTAAACTAATCTCTGTTATAATAACATTAGTTTTAATTAGGATGTTTATAAAATTTCTGTATATCTATAATATATCTATAGTTAATATATTTGTTAATTATTATAATTAACAATTGATAAGATTCTAAGATTTTTTATATGGATTTGTACATTTTAAAATTGAATTACCAAGTTTGGCGTTGATTGGATAGATTTGGAAATTCTTCAGCATAATTCAAAAATGTATATCTACTTTTGCTTGATATATATGTACATATTTTAAACTAACTATGTATAAATTTATTACCGCACCTGCGACTTATTCCACGAAAATAATAAAAACGATATCCATAACTTCTGTTTCTGCATATCATAAATATACACTATAAGGAAAATACTTTCTTCCTCAGGGTAGAATTACTTTAATATTAAAATAGTTTCGATGAAAAATGGGAATGTTGATGAAATTTATTAATTAAAAATTAAAGAATTCAGTATGCTTTCAACGCAAACATTTATACCACGAATATTAAGGCTTATGAAGCTGCTAGCTTGTGAAGCAAAACGAATCCTCAACATTTTTTGCAGTGCACTCAAGTCTTGGATCTCATCTCGCTTTTCTACACTTCCAACATACTCGTATATATAGATACAGAATAAACGTAGAAAAACCGATTGTGTTTCGATTCAAATCTATTTTAAAAACCAATTTAACAATAGGAAACTCTAGTCCCATAGTTCCACTTCCGTCGCAATAAAAGGAACTATAAATTCAATCGAATTCTTCGCCACTTTGACGTCTATTCCCACATTGAAACATTACATTCACAAAAGTCTAGTAAATCTTATTTAAAACCTAGCACCTTTACAAGATAAATTCCAATGTTTAATTCAAATTAAGATTTACTAAGCAAATTGAGTTTTCATATAATTTTAACATATATCAATATCGCGTGGCTTTATTCCATCTCTATATCTATTGAGAATAGTAGTATTAGTAAAAACTAAAAAAGAGATCAAACGGACTATTGAATACATGCTAGCCATTTTATTTTGTGAAATTCTATTAAAAACTCATATTAGTATGCAGAGTACGTGCATACATAAAAAATAGCGGATATGTAGAATTTTTTTGGAGTCCATCTCTATACGCGGATTGCGGAAGTTTTAACCAAAATATTTATTTTTCACTTATTAAAATCATTTATTTACTCATCCTACTTTAATAGTAGTTTGACATCTTCACTACAAACAAAGGCGTGACAAGCACACAATGCATTCACAACTGCCTATAATGTTTTCAACTCACGGTTCAATAACTCGGATCGCTGATGCAATCACGGCGATGTTGGATAAACCAATTTCGTACAATTCAAATCTATAAATTGACGAGGGGAAAGGAAATCAATTGTGATTTTATTTTATATAAAAACCAATTCAGAACAAATATTTGCAGTGTCTCAAAATGGCACTTGTAAAATAAGTACGTGCCAAAAGGCTACGTTGGAAATATTTTTAAGCTTAAATAAAAAAGAAATAAATATATATTGTATATGGTAATAAAATAAATACATTGTCGATTTTGGGGAAACTGAAACGCTTTTAACGAAACGGTCGCCCCTTCAAATCTAATTCGGACGAATATATACCTATTATTATAAAGGAAATTATATGTAGCTAGTAAACACTTAAGAATTTCAAATGCGTTGTCATAAAAAAAATTACTAAAAAACTTACTAAATATTTATCTCTTTTTCCGAAACATTAGTCTTCACAACTTTGGTGTTTCGTCTCTTTGGTGTCAAAAATTTTAGTCAATAATTATTTGATAAATTTTATAATATAAAGAAAAAACCCGCTAGGCTAGCAGCCCGTCTAATCTATGTGTGATATTAATACAATTTCACGAAATTCTATGGACATACCTATCTATGATATCTATAGATGATAAATAACATATTATATTAACTTATAGAAAAGAAAAAAATATACAAACGTGAATAAGATATATGGATTAGTCTCGGCTTTACATACCACTATCGCACTACATTCTACAAATTAGAAGCAATGTTTACGAAGGAGAAGACGCTTCATTTATTTTCATTAGCCTCACCCACATATTATACTGAATACAAACATTTACTGTTAATGGCAATCTGTTGACAAATGACTGGCAATACCTATACATAATGAGTACATGAATATCTAGTGAGTGGCGCTATATAGGTTATCTGTAGATATAATAAAACTGTAAGAGGGGTCAATTGGTGCTTCATGTCAATAGCAAAGCCAAATCTATGTATAATTTTTATATCTTTCTTGTTTAGGACGGATTATGATTAAACATTTTTTGTTATACATTAGAAAATATAGGAAAGGAAGGAAGGACAGAAGCGGGAAGGAGTCCTCGCCAACAAATAGGCTTCATCACCTGATGTGAAACCCTACCAGCCCATCTAATCTATAAGATATATAGCACCTTAAGAAACAAAACGAAGGTCTGATACCCTAGCATCAGCATACTGAACCCTAGTAGCTCAGCTAAGTTTTAATAGATATTTAAAAATAATGCCTAGAACTAAAATTACTATCCTAAAACGACTTACAACGGGTGGTAAATTGAGGTAGTATGGCAAGCATCATAAACTCCCCACAAATGAATTGCGGATTGCACCATATAGCCACCTAAGTATATAAATTGGGAAGTTCTTTTAAATTATAGTAATGTATGTTATTTCTGAATCATTATTTTAGGTTTATTTTTCTTAGAAGACAGAAAGTAGACGTATCTATAGCCTTATCCATTGGCCCCGGTCATGGTGACTCTACAATTATTTAAATTATATTTTTTTAAATTTATAATACTTTTAAAAGGTTTATTGAATTCACCTAATATAACAAGATTTCTAAATATATCTAACTAAAGACAGGATATAAAAATAAATAGAAATATTTTATTTGATCGAATATAATATAGTAAAACCGTTTAAAAATGGAAACAATTTGTGCAAATACAAAAATCGAAAATCACGATACCAAGAGCGTTAAAAAATATAACACGCATATAACTATATCAATTATTTAGTGTGTTTTATATAAATTACCAAAAATCTAAAACCGCGGTATTAAATTAAGCCCGACCGTCAATTAATAAATATATAACTAACAAAGTGCTTTATTCGATATGTAAATAAAATAGTTTGCAATACTAACTTTCATTTGTTCTATTATCTATGTTCTAGAAAATATAAAATTGGTTCAAATAAAAAAAAACAATGGCACTTATTAATTACCAATAGTTTTGATAGTCTATACGTATCTCACATAGAACATACACGGCTTTTGAAGTCTAAAACAGTTTGGAAGTGAATGCCAAGTAGTTAGTAAGTCGATCGAGAATGTGGTTAGACGTTCAGTGCGAATGAACCATGTTCTAGAGAAACCAAATAAGCTAAATTCTGTAGTAGATGTTATTAGATGGGAGTTTAATTTTGCCTATTAAAAGCATATTGAAATGTCATCTGTATCCCACCACAGTTAATTAAATTTAAATTTGTAGAAATAGGAAATTGTTGGTTGGATGAAAGGTTGGAAGAAACAGAAAGCTATTAGCTTATATTGATAGGGACCATATGTGATAATATTTGAGCACATTAGCTAAACACCTTTTTAGTACATTAGTTAAAAAGTTAGCCTCATTCAGTATAATATGCATACACGCATTCATATAATGGAAAAGCCTCATTTCACTTAAACATGCAGAATTAATAGCACAAAATTATTTAGTATTACGATGTTATTCTGAAAATGTAAAAAAAATAACGTAGAAATATCTCCCTATACACAGCGTAAGTGGTAAAGTCAACAAGTAAATCTGAACATACTAATTATAAGTTTGTTTTGATTAAGTTCAATAAGCCAGCCCCATCTCAACAACACAATACATGTTTCATTGATTGGATGATATGTATTAAGAAATGAGCTTATATAAAGCTAAAAATCTAGCTTCCGAGCGACTATGTATTACTACCTAGCAAATAACCTTCTACGTTCATTGGAAATGCACTCTGAACGAAGATAAAGCACCCCTGTGTAACAGGAACTGGATATATGTATGTATCCATAAATAATTGTCTGTGAATCTGGACGACATGGGAGTTTTTGAAAAGATTTAAAATCGCCAAACTTTTATGGTTTCTCGTAAACTAGCAACCCGACCTTGGTTCTTAAAAGATGGAATTACTTTAGCATTTGTTATGTAAATTTTTTGTCTAATTTATCCATATTTTATAAACTACATTTTGATAGAGCCAGCAAAATAAATAAATGATCTTATATTACTACAAAATGTATTCATTTAAAATTTAAAATCGAAAAAGTAATATTTTTATTTAAGAATGGTAAAAAAGCCGAATTCTTAATATAGCGTAAGCAATATAAACTTGAACCGGACGTCACAAACGTAAACTCTATACTAGGCTCGGGCCTAGTTATCTCCAACAGACCAGAACAAATTTGTATCATTTGTTTTAACAAGAATTACTGCCTTAGAAGTGCTAGCGATAAAAGACTTTGGAGACTAAAAAAGTTTAGGTAATTCAAAAAAATAAAAGTGTTTGTATATAATGTTGTTACAAGAAAATTATTAATAAATATCGATATAATCAATTTATTTTAGTCTTCTAGAAACATTAATTTCTTCGAGGCCGTCACAGCGCAGCGGTACAGCAGCTATACAAGCGACGGGGGGGTTCTATTCCCACTCGAAAATTGGGCAGAAAAAGAGGAACGGAGTATCCTAACACTAGGATCTTCTCTCCATTCTACTATATGGGGGATTTTCTAGTTTCTTTTAAATCCAAATTCTATGTATTATGTAATATGCAAATGGCCACTTGAATTATTTTATAATTGATAGCGTCCCCTTTCTTATAAAATATTTCACGCTTTGGTATACTTAACAAGTAAAACATAGAATAGTATTTTTAGCCTAAATAATAATAGTGATTTTGCCTGCGCAGGGAGCAATGAGTTATGTTATCCGTTGGGAGCTAGATTTACTTTCTAGATAGAAAACGGTTTGCACACAATATTGTGGCCACAGCCCGATACGTTCTGTATTGAAATAGTGTTTTAATATTTTACAAAACCTTTGACAGTTTTACGAATATTGTCGAAAAGTTCGTTTGCTAATCTGTTTATCGAGAATGTGAGAACTGAAAAAAGAAAGTAAAAACATATAGAATTGTTGGAAAACTAATATGTATTTTCTTATATTAAGAACTGTTTGAGAAGTTCCAGCGGGAACGCGAGGCCGCTAGTATTAAATAAAATTCACACGTATATTTTTTTTAAAAAGACAGGACATTAAATGAAATATAATAGGGTACATTAAATCAAACTTCTTCGTTTTTATTAGTTTTAATTAATCAAAAGTAACAAACAAAAGATATGTCCTAAGTAATTCTAAATAACTCACCAAATATTATTCTTGAAGATTATAATATTGCGAAAAGGAAATGGGACAGCGATACTGCACGTTTTATATTAATACTCTAAGAACCCGTTCCACTTGGTTTCATATTAGGTAGATACATTGCGGTCTACTATAAAATCTAGCTTATATTATTAATAACAATAAGCAAGTTGTTTAGAAACTGTAATTTTATTTTTCAATTTAAATTTAATAAGTAAACCTCACAGAAGTAATTAAATAGCCGACCAGTGATTACCATCATTTCGTCTTGTTGAGCACAAGTTGTAAAAAAAACTTTTTACATCTAAGACATAAAACATTCTTAATTCCAAGTAGACTCAAGAAAGTTTCATTAGGCCCGCCCAGCGGACCAATAAACCATTGTTTTTATAGAACCGACTTTAGAAACAGTAAATAATACATATACGGGTGTAGTGCTTTTTCTTATAGTTTCACTTAGAGGAAATAGTATTTGATTTTTGTTTTATATTTTCTTAGGATAGGAAAAACAAATTAATATAATTTCAGAAATGTATGTTCTTGTTCATAAAATATGTTTATAAACAGAAATAATTTGCATTTTTATTGCATACGATGTGGATACGTGCTTTATCGTCTATTATAGAGCATCTGGCCCTCATCAATCCTACATGGTCCGCCGTAAAATAAAAAGACTTGAATTGTTTGAGTATTATTCTGTATGTTTTTTATTTGTTTATTTATTTACATAACGCTAATGTGACGCAGTTGATATGTATCGGACTTAGTAAGTATAATGTAGGTTCAAATTTGACACAAAATCTAGAAATTTGAATTGAACAAATTTTAGCTAATATATTTACACAAAAGAATAAAAAAGCATATCAATAAAGCGTAATTACATATAACTAAATTACTACTATCTATACTAATATAATAAAGCGGAAGAGTTTGTTTGTTTGTTTGAACGCTAAGATCTCTGGATCTACTGGTCCGATTTACTATGTTTTTGTTTTGTATGAAAGCTGCATTCTTCAGAAGTGCTATAGGCTATATAATATTACATTACACATATATACTAATAAATTAAAATACTTTCTAATTTGACATGTAATTTATTCTGCCATGTTAGTAACAACCGTCGTTGCTAAGCACCGGTTTGCAAAGTTTCTTTGTTGTTTTAAGAAAACGTCACCCAAAATTAACTTATATTTTGATATTCATCCTTATAAAAATAAATATATTATATAATATTTAATAAATATTCTTATAGTTCAAGCAGGCGTAGCCGCGTCCGGGTCGACTAGTATAATATAATATAAGAATAATAAAAAAGTAAAATAAACTTTACGTTTCATAATTGCTCAGTCCCTACCCTATAATATCCAATCTATAAAGTAAAGACATTCTCATTTCTCAAAGAACAATTTCTGCATTATTCCTCGTCCAGTTTTCTACTTTCCTTACTCGTGCCTCTTTCAAGATGCCATTTTGGCTCTTTTCGTAAGGTCATCATTATTTCTAGTGCAGCTGTTACTTTACGCCCCAACTTTAATAATGGTCCCCGCATCATTCCAGCCTTTCAAACTTTCTCCAATAAGTTTTTTTCTATTCTTTTTTGTATTTAAAATACAAATACACAAAACGGAGCCACTACTACATATAACAAAGAAATAAATGTTTAGCTTTCTTTATTATTTAAGAAAAAGAAACAAACACGTCAATTCATAATAAAAATAAACAAGTTTAACTGGCTACGTGTTCTCTATCCTATATAGATATACTAATATTTTGCACTACCTACTTTGCCATCTTTTTCTGTCTTCGATAAATTCAAGTGAAGGTAAAAGAAATATATTTTCCACTAACTGAAGAATTTATTGACAAATATTTGTCGAACGTGGGACGACTAGATGCCTTATCGGAATTACTTGAAGCCTTTCATACGCTAAGTACTGTTGAGAGCTTCCAATCATCAGATATAGTTTATTTATTAGAGACAAATAGGGATAAAAAGTGTTTTGTTCAATTTTTGTTTACTGATTCGCATTAAAACCGATAAGGAGACCCTTTTACGTCAAAAACCTCAATCCCAAAACGAGATTTCACATTTGTGTGGATAACAATGGCTTTTGTTTCCTTTGACTCAGTAATTCAGTCTCGCCATTATACCTACTACATAAAATCGTACTAACAATCATGAAAAATAAAATGTCAAAATTAATTACTAGAATGTTATATAATAGTTAATTGTTAATAAAAAATAATTTGGGTTTGTCTTAAATGATAATTAATAAATATTATTAAAAATAACTTTTTTATAAATTGAAAATCTAGTTAAGCAACCCTTAACCAATTCATATATTCTTTACTCTGTGAATTTAATATAACTGAAGTACTACAAGTTTTCAATTGCATGTTCTGCTTTATATGAGGTAATTTCAAAATTTTAATCCACATGCACAATCCGAAAGGCAATGGGGTAATCCGAAACCTGACTACAAAACTTTTGAGTACCCAACATGCCTGCCTGGCATTATATTAAATGAAAGGGGAAAAAATATTTACAAACGTTAGGTATATTGTAATTGTGTGTGTATTCAGTTTACTTTTAGTACAGCTAAATCCTTTAACACTTAACTTAATTAATGATAGGATTATAATGAAATAAGGCTTTGTTATTAACATTTTACAAGTAACGATGAAATATAGGCAATATAATTCAAAATTATTAGCAAATATACAATTTCTTACAGCAAATAGAAGAAAAACGAAAAAATATTTACTAATAATTTCCAAATAAGTAAGTAAGCCAATAAGTTCGAAACTAGTATTATTTCGATGGTAACGCAAATAGCTTTATATAATTTAGAGGCCAGTCGTGGCGCAGGGGTACAAAATATGATTGTTGACGCGACGATTGTATATATCTTCGCTCTTGGTATCGAAGCCAAGCGCGGTATTGAGTTCCGCCACTCAACACGCAACGCTTCCAGAATTCGGCGGAAAATGGGAAACGTAGTGTCTTAACACTAGCTTCCCTCTGTCTACCGTGCTGTGCGCGGGATACAGCGTGATGCCGATTGATTTATTTTTACAATTTATATTAACACGGATGTACGTTAAGTTTAAACACGAATATATTTTACTATAAATTTAATATATAAGAGACTAGTATATATAGTAGGCTACACGTTATTACGAGATATTGCATGAAATATTATTTAAACGAGGCTTAAGCGATCACATGGACATGACATACCGTTTAAGCGCATACAGTAGTCGCATATAACAAGTTTTAAATTCGGGTAAAGGGCTATATTGCATTTTGAGTAACGCTATTATTACAAAGCTCACACTTAAATCCATATCTAAATCCTGACATGACATTTAATTACATAAATTTTATGTTTTTGTGTAAAAAAAATTAGGATAACATTTATAAAACCATTTCGTTTTAATTACTATGGGTTTTTGTTTAGTTAGCAGAGAAAAGATAAATGTAAAAGGGGATTTTGTGTGCTTAAGTTGCATAAATTAGACAGAAATGAACATTCGATATAAAAGTAATAACGTTATGCTAAATTATACGCTTTTGATAGATTGCATTCTTCATATTAGTTTATTGTTGCGTTATAACGACGTTTCCTATACATCAAATTACCATAGAGAAGTAAGAAATGAAAAAGGCGAAACCATTAGAAAATATTATATTATAATAACAGAATTATAAAGACAATTTAACATTTTGTCCACTCTAATTGTTTGAACGCCACAAAGCCTCTTTAAACAGCACTTCATACTGGAAGTGTTTATAAAGTTTCTAAGTTATGTTCAATTTATTTTACACGCTCGTTTCTTTATAGGATAGCTAACTATATTTTTGCAACTGACCAACTTGCCGTTCAATTTTTTTTATTTGTTTTTCTTTTATAACGCGAAGCCAGTACTTAAAACATTTTTTTAATGAGCAATAAGGATACTAGACTACATTTCTCGTAAACAAACCTAAAATATACACCATTTACATAGAATCTCAATGAAAAAGCAAAATAATTTTCACTTCCACTTTATAGTCAATAAAATATTCAAAGCTACAAATTTCTTTTTGCTTATGTAATATAAAAAATAAAAATCTTACGTAAATACTTTTGTATTAATTAGTTTTCTCTTGTAATAAAAATATATAAAAACTCTGATGATAATTTAATGAGATTTTTTCAATTAAAGATGAAATTGTTGGAATAAACCTGGGAGTGCAGACAATGAGCAGCATGAAGTAAAGTAATTACGTCATCACATATCAATCACCAGTTGACGACTGACAAATAGCTATTAACGTCCCACGTCGGCTTA
This sequence comes from Heliconius melpomene melpomene, assembly GCA_000313835.2. Lineage (NCBI taxonomy): Eukaryota > Metazoa > Arthropoda > Insecta > Lepidoptera > Nymphalidae > Heliconius > Heliconius melpomene. Next base: position 31,189 of record HE670897.1, on the reverse strand, counting down.
ACGGAAGAGCGCGGCGTATTGAATATGCCAATCGACAATCAGCTCGCAGTTAAACTTACACCAATTTGGAACTATACAAACGTCGTCGTCTTTTAACAAGTCTATTCTAAAGTTAAAATTGATATATTTTTGACTTACAAGACTTACAAAGTCTAGATCTTTACAGAAGTACCATTTCATATTTCATTTATTATATCGGCCAGCGTCTAGCGGATAATAAATCTTGGTTCATCCACTAGCGATACACGATCTCTGCATTTGACAGATGACAATCAATCCTCTGCTAATGAGCCTGTCGATACAGAAAATGGTATTCTTTTATGCAACTCAAGATGAAAACAATTTTAATAATCGATAAATTCTTTTTAATATAACATAAAAATAAAACACTACCACAATTATTGTTAGAAGTTAGTGATTACAATGTAACTCCTTAAATAAAACCTTTTTGAAAGTTAATTTTTAACGAGAATTTAAATTTAAATTGTGCTTTACAAGAAAAAAAAATCGGCAAGAATGAATTTTTCATTTCAACAAAGTAATAGAATAATACACAGTCGAACAGCTCAACATTAACTTTCATTGCATTCTGTATTTAGACACGATGTACAGACAAACTCTTTTCCATGATATTTCATATAAAATTCCATGGAAAAAAACAATTGGAAGCATAGGGAAGACATATGTCATCGCGGGAAAAATAGTCTCATTCATATCGTTTAACACTGACGGCCGCCTAGCATTGTTCGCCGCGTACACTTCGCTGACTTTTATTTTTCAAATAAAATTTAATTTCATTTTAAAACTAACTACAATCCTGTTTTCTGTTTTAACGTCCTAGAAATATATACGTATATTCTAATATCATACTACTGCAGAACAAATATTAAAACATAGTTTAATTTTAAGCTTTCAAGTTGGAAAATTATTCTCGTACACAATAAGAGTAAAGCAGTTGTACCTATGAAACGTATATTTTGCAAAGTATATCATTAACTTCATCAAAGTTAAAGTAGTATTTTCTAATTATAGATATCTGTGATATCTATTGTTTGACTTAGATAGAGTAGAATAGATTATTGTACATTGTTAATAAATATTTATATACAGTGGTTTTTTTTAAATGTGCTATATTCATTTTTTTAGTAACTAACAAATAATTTAATTTTGCAACGAGTCAACATGTAAAATCGAATTGAATATCGAATAATCGAATCTATTCTGGATGTGAATAAATGAAAATGAAAAAAGTGGAGTGCGGCATGCATATATATACTATCACTTGAATACCCTTCAGTTGAGATAATGCTTTAAACGTCTTCAGTGGAAGCGAATATACTGAATCATGGCATTAAGAAAAAAGGAAAGACTCTCGAGAAATAAAACCTATTTTTAGGTTAGGAATAACCTAATTCTATATTATTATATAATTTTATTTTAATCTATTTTTCATTATTATAATTAGTAAAATACAAGTACTTGAACTAACCCTACATAGCCCTAATAGACACGCTATGTCACGAAAACTGGGTGGAAAATGGAGAACGAGTGTTTTTGCACTAAGTTCGCTCTGCCTATTCAAAATACAAACGATAAAACGATATACGATAAAAATTATAATGTACGGAATGACGGTAACAATAAGAAATTATTTATTTCGATACATTGTTAATTTGCAAATAAATTGAGATGATTAAACAAATGGAAAATACACATAATTTATGTAACGTGCAGTTGTGTTTATTTTCAATGTTATTAAATGTTAATTCAAACAATTAAAAATGAGTAGAGGCAAAATAAAACGTTGTTGATATTTTAAAACCATTAAAGTTCATAATAAAGGCCAAAGCTCTCCCTGGATCTAACTGTACCTCACAGGTTCCACAGATGAGTAGAATCACTAACCAGTGGGCCAATATATGGAGTCACACTCCATTATGAATTCCAAGTTAGTTTAACAGATCTAAATCATGCGGATCACGCAGCTAACTACTATTTAAATACTCTGCACACGACTAACGAAAATTAAATATTGCATTTGCACAATCTACACGCAAAAGCTAAATTATGTGTACGAATAAGTAAATACGACATAGGTTAGTCGACATTTGCTCGATAAATAATAATTAATATTATATTTGAAATAATACAAAAAAAAACTTTCTTTTTATTAATTAGTATATCAGCATCCCGCATCAATCATTTATGTACTTCTGAAAGCATTCCACTTCAGCATTTCATAATTTATATTTGTAGACTTCACGCAATATAATTATAATCGTGACATAAATGAATAGCATATTATTCATTAAATTATAACGAGATATTTTCAGTAAATACTATTAACGAATAATTATAATTGAAGATATCCTGTCGAGTACAAAAAAAAGCAGACGCTAGTTTCTTTTAATCAACCTTTCCACTTGCAACTTCATTAGCGTATTCATTAACACTGGTAAAATTTTCTTCGATAATAAGATGTAAAAAATAAAACAAGTTTATAAAAAATAAAAATATTAATTAAAGCATTTCTTTGTAAGAAATATATTAAAACTTTCTATTAGGTTAATGAATTCCGTATTTAGTAATTAAGACTATATCAGGTTTACGAATAACTAATTCGCTTTAATAATGAAATGACAAAGATATCATTTTTTAAGACACTCCCTTGCCATTAAAACACTTCCGTTCCCCACATTCCGCCTCATTTTCGAGACACTGCATTGAGTGGCGAAACTCACCGCCGCAACAAGTATATCTAAATAGTGTTTAAAAGCACAGAAGTGAGAGAATAGGTGATAAATTTATAGTAACGCTACCGTGACATAGTGTAATGATAGCATGTCTTAGCACTAAGGTGAAAAGCAATGAAAATTTTGGAGTATAGGCAGGAAGGCAACAAGATCCTACTTCAAATACGCCAAAATTCAACATATCATCTTTCTGAAATACGATATAGAGCTTTTGCTCTCTTGAGAATTTAAGGAACAAATATGTACCTATATAATGTTTTTTTATTGAGTTCGAGTAAAGATATATTATCTACCAACTTTGCATGGACATGTAAAGTGGATGAATATGTGATTTTAAATAGCAAAATAATGAAAACTAATTCACGCGCTTTCACGCTTTTTCCTTAAATATATTAAATCCAATAATAGAGAAAGCTTTTAAAAAAAACTCAAATGAAAATTCTCTATATATTATTAGGTATTCAGCTTTTCCACATATTTTTTGTATGTCAAAGAGTCGAGATGAGATTGAAGCTTTCATTTGTAAATAGTCGTATGTATGGAATATGATCTACACGCGACAGTGTAGAAAGCACGTTCCCGTCCATTGTCCTGAACATAGCTTTAGCTCAATAGCTTTTCTGATGCTATCTCGTTTAGTTTACAGTTAGTGTTCTAATTTATTTTAGATGTTTACAGAAAACCAAAAGAATTGGTACAAAAATTAATACTAATTAAGAATTTTGTGACGTATATATGCGCATTTCACATTTTTATCTAATTTTATTCAAAGAATTTTGCATAACAAAGTAATAAGAATTCAATTATACAATTATTCCTTTTAAATCTTATTGGAGTCCAGCATAATAAATTAAAAAATGTATACTTGCATACTACAATCTTAAGCATTTTCTTATCTAGACATATAAAAAATATACATACTTCTAGCAGTACAAAGCATAATTAGCTACAGTTACCGGTATTTGCTCGAAAACAGCGCGCCTTTGCGCTGCAAACTTGCAAATATTTCCGGTCTTATTTCTTAAAGTAATTTCCATTTGAGTAGATTCTTGCTTAATAAATCCCAGGAAAAGATTGCATATTTATTTTAAATGTCTAAGAGCAAACATTCACGGCAGATTTTAAATTATGCTTAAAGTTTCCAAAACTTTACAGTTGCATTAGCATTTCAGGTGACATATCTCAACGTATACATTATATTCGCTAGTGGTGCGCTCGGGCGTCATCTGCGCGAAACTATGATATATGATCGTACAAAAATATTGGAGCTATAATATGTATATCTTAAGTTTGAATTTTATCGACGTAACAGTCTACGACACTTTAACTATATTTATCAGGGTAATTCAATTTGCAATATTAATTCTGGGTAATCATTCTAAATTTAGCCTACATTTAATACATGTTTAAAAACATGAACTTGTGACAATTTCAGAGTGGTCCACGTAACCTCCCTTTATTCACCTCACCAGACGTCACTTGGATTATTTGATGTAAAAATTAAATATTTATATCTTTATGCGAGTATATCAGTGAAACAGAATACGTTTAATCAATACTACGTCCTGACTGTTGTACGGGTTGAAAACGTACATTATATTTTAAGAGGACTCTAAATAAAAAAAAAGTTTTAAATTATGTTGAATTTTCCAACTTCAATGTGATACAAAATATATATATTTATTTATAACTTGAATAGTAAAAAGCTTTTATAAACCTAGTTGTATAAAGAGTTACTGAATATAAATTAAATAATTGAAATATCAGCTTTTGATTATATCTATTGTTTTATATAAAATTGATAGCAGGGCACAATCCAAATTAAAACATAGTACCCTTTATAGTTGCATATTTTGATTTCCATTCATTTATATACTTTTGAAATTTCAAAAATAATAGATTAAATTATAATATGTTTAGTTATAGGAAATTTAAATATTCTTGTATGTTTCGTCCTGTTTTAATATAAAATTAACTTAAATTTTATTGAAACATAAACAATTAATTGTTAACTATTTTCTTATTTATTACTAATTTCGATATATTTATAATTAAAAAATAAAAGAATTTAAATATATATAATGGTTCCATTATTTATTATTCAAAATGGTTCCATTATTTATTATTCTTTATTTAATATCGATGATTTTATAAGAAGTATCCAAAAAAATAATGTAAAAGATAATGAATCTATAATATTTATTGCATTTTAAACCTATATTCAGCTTTAGAACTTTCTTTATTTCATGTTTAAACCTGTACGTACTTTTATATAATATGCTATCGCACTAATCACACAAGCAAAACACGACGATCATCACATAACACGTTGCCGGTAACAAGTCTGCCCACTAACTCGCGGTTAAGTTACGTTACGAGACGATTAGGCACGCGTATCCGCGGTGCAGGCCGGCGTGTCACTGGCCGCCCGCCCCGCGCGCTCCCCGCCGCCCGCCCGCCCGCCTTCACGCGCAATAACGCGCGACGCACAGAAACTGAGCCTACACTATCATTTCCTTTCTTAATGGAACACGGCCAAAAAATAATAAACGAACAACCCTCTACGGCAAATGTTACTGCGTCAACAGATATTACTGTAGTATTTGCCTATACAAGTTTCAGCTTTCAAGCTCTTGACAAAGAAGTGCCTGAAGTGCGAAAAACATTCTGTGAATTATAAAATACTGAGCTTTTAAAGTAGCACGTAATTTAGTTCACAATTAAAAGTTTTTTCAGGTTTTTAGACCTATTTAGTTTTCCGTAAAATTTTTTAACATATATATTGTTAATAAAAAATAAGATCGTTTAAGATAGTAGTGCTTATTGTTCTATATATGATCGAATTTTTGTCTCAGATATATGTAAGTGCTATCGTATATCTGAAATATCTAATATATTCATTTCTTCGCTCTGGTGTCGAGGTAGAGCACGGCGTTAAGTTCTGCCACTCAACACGCAATGCCTCCAAAATTCAGCTGAAAAGAAGTAACGGAGTGTCTTAACACTAGGTTCCGTCGGCCTACCCGCAGTACAGCAGCATAGAGTGAGCTGATTAACTATATTAAAAATGTCGTAAAAACGTTATGAAAGCTTTATTTTCCAAACATACGACTAGATTTATGTCATCTTTGGTGACGGTAAAGAGTTTTTATTAGATGACTATCACTTTCGTATTCTAGCATTTTCACGTTAGCGGCGACAAAGATATGAAGATTTAAATTCGTTCGTACAGTCGTTTGAATTCCATGTCTTTTAAAATGCCCGCACGCTTTGACTACGCTCACAGAAGTATAGCTCGGGAAGCATTCTCGTTTTAATTAGTACGCCGACTAAAATTTAATATAGGTAGTTTCCGGACTTTGTAAGATAAATGTAAAAAAAGTTCGTTTAAATCATCATAAGTTTAAAGAGAGAATGTCAGTAGACATAAATTTATTCATTTTTATTAAGTTTCTATTTAATGAACGCTTCGAAGAGCCACGTTGAATTAACAATCATTTCCTGATTGCGTCACCTGCGAGTCGTTATGGCTGGAAAATAAATAATATTACGATATTAAGTCGCCGTTATTACTTTTCTTACCTTACCTTAGAGATTTGTTCGTAAGCTCAAGTAAGGTAGTTGTGGTCTTGATGGTCAAACTTTTAATTCTGGTACATATTACTGTTTCTTGGTTTTTGTATGAACATATTATTGATTCCTATATATGTATTTTTATAGGCAAACTTTCACACCCTAATGGTATCGATACTGTTCAATATTATAGAATAATTCAAAATAGCTTAGAATACATGCTAAGCCAGCTATTAAAATTGCTAAATTGCGTAGCTGAAATGACAAATGTACGATAGAGGCGCATTGGGCGTTCCTCATAGTTAACAGCGTTAACATAAATAAAATGTTTATATATACTTGAACATTTAAAAGCAAGTGCATAGAAAATGTTATTACTTTAATAATAAAATTAATAATATTTACCTCCTCTCAGATATGCACCTCATGTGCAATTCATTTAAAGAGAATCGTATGAAACTCACAGCTAAGTAGCTGCATCTTAGATAGCAAAACCACATTATGATAATAAGAATGATATTTAAATACCTACTCATTTTGGTGTTTCTCTTATTTTCTACGCTTACATATAATTCTATATATTGTTTTTGCTATAATATAATATGATGAAATTCTTAACTTTGCTGCAGTATTATTAAAGTGGGTGCCCAATTAACCTATTAACTAAGTACAGTTAATATAGAGGCAGCACATCTTAACCAAATCTGTACAAACTATACTGTGCGAGTAATATAAGCACCTCAATAATTAATACAAACATACCTGTAATGGGAAGATTGACCTAACGGTAGCTTCTTATACATATAATATGTGCAGAGATGTAGACCGACTAAAATATATCAATGTTAATTTACAATACCTAAGTCATTGAACCTGTGGTTACAGTTCTGTAAAGATTATTCTCAATTTAACTATTAAAATTTTGTATTTATTTTGATCTTATATTATAAATATAATAAAACAGAATTAATATTTTTAGTAAATTTAAATGGCTTTTTAGAAAAAGACTTTTATACAAATGTTGCACTTCAAATCACGCGACATGTATACGGCCAGTACATGAAGTTATTTAGGAAAAATATCAGAAGAGCATTCCTACAGAAAATATTTGTAGAAATATACCGTTGACAGTGTGAAAATTACTATCGTTGCATGCTCTAAATTTTTATTGCTTCATTCATATTCCGCGAGGACATAATTCTACTTAAAGCGGCTCTCATTATAAAATATAATTTATTTTACCTTATTTCTATTAACAGGTTAATGTTTTTTAAATCTGAATACAAAAAGAAATTACACGAGCTTTTCCTTAGTCCATTTTATCTTTTTTAAAAGATAATTGGTAGGTGTGTCCAATTAAGAGAGAGCTTTCTATCTTTCATTATTGTAAATTTTGTTTGATATAAATAGCATTAAATCTACTTCCGGGATTTTAATGAACCGCATAACTATGAGTGCCGTCTGTTTGTCCTAGTTGTAATCGTCACTTACATAGTATTAATGCTCAGAGTTTTAAATAAACGGTGAATAAGGAAATTAATAATGTATAAAATAATATTAAAATAACCCTATAAGGGGTTTTGATCTATTATTGCAAAATAGATAATAATAAATAAATTCATTTTATGATAGCGAAAGACGATAAATTTTCCTTAGAACTAAACTTTTCGGGAGTCAACAAAAACACCGTATTAGTTATTACGCACAATGAATTCTTATTAAGTGAAGTTATACATATATATATATATATGCCTGCGTGAGGTTCGATGAAGTAAAAGCATCTTACTGGTAAAATGTGGCGTTCGATAAATTCCGCAACATCAGGATAATTCATTGGAAAGAAAAAATGATACCATGTCAAAATAAAGCACCGATCTCTATTCAAGCAGAATGGGTTTATGGATAAAAATATTTTTATTTTTAAACGTCATTTTTTAAATATAAATAAGCAACGTTATAATATTAAATACAAATTTCAGACTGTGATATTTAAATATTACTTCTATTACCAAGTTATATTGTAACTTAGTACACCGATAATGTAACGTTATGTTATACAAATAAGAAAAATCCCCTCTTCGGGCAGTGGTGTCAGGCGGAGAATAGTGCTTGGTTGTCCGCAATCCTCTTACGCTTTTAAGTCAAACGTACAAGATAAAATAAAAGCATTTAAACATTTTAAGTAATACTTTTAAAATGGGAAACGTGATATTTTAATTTGGAAACTAATTTCTGATTTATTGAAATAAATTTTGACTGGGATAACTTTATAAACACAATGGATATTTATGTAAGAAATAAAATTATAAAAATATTTACAAAAAATCTAGACAAAAAGAAAACACCAACAGAAGTTGACTATTTCTTACATTTTACAATTAGCTTTATTTAGTTTTTAACCTAAAAGCTAGATATGAGAGTAAACAGTAGTCCATTACACCCAACCATCGCTCGTCAGCGCTGAACGCTTCCTCTACGAACGTGAAAACAATGCGCTTTACGCTTTTTGCAACGCCGGACGCTCCTTGCCTTCAAAGGTACGATACGCTACCTATACAGTCTGATACACTATTTGAAAACAATAGGTTTTTCTATACAAAGCATAGTAAACGTGATGCAGACGTTCATTAACAAAGAATATTTTATAGGAGTGATCGGTTTTAATTTTCCCGATTCGAAGCTAGACGTGACGATCAGCATCGTGATAAAACACTATATCACTTTTCTATACTCTTCACAAGTTATTTATTAAAACAACGTAAATAATGTTAAACCTTCAACGAAATACAATAATATATATACAAACTTAACGTTCACAAATAGCTTTTTTAAATGCATATTGTTTCAAGTATAATTTCCTACCGTTAATTACATGTACGTCGAAAATTATAAATTCATCAATACAAATATTTTGAAATATTAATATTTCATTTAATATAAAATTTCGTGGCGTAATAAACCATCAATGTTTTACGCGAGCATACGTAGCTACAAGCACAATACCTTATGTATTTTGTATGTTTATAAGTTAATATTGAGAGTACTAATTACATATTGTTGGGGCGTTTTTTACACGTCGTCGTTCACTTACATTCTTGTTTAGAAAACAACACATTTTAATTATATTAACATCAATTGCTGTTTTTTTTCTTAATATTAATAACACTAACACTATTTGATATATAAAGAAAGCACTTACCTTTGTTTAATTCATTTCAACGTTATACATGAAAAACTGCTTACCTGTAACAATATATTTTAATTGAATAAACAATCGAATATAATTAATATTTTTTTTATTTACGGTAATAAAGGATCATCATTTATTTTTAGAAATATCAATTGACACAGTCAACTTAACTTTCTTTAGTAGAAAAACAAAGTGTCCAAAAATACAAATACACCTGATTTCGCAACTTTTAATTGAAATGCCAATCATGCAGATAATCAAAACCTAACTTTGTAGCTTACTACAGTTATGAATTTATATTAAAATAAGAAAAACTGTCAATACACAAAGTAATATTCCGCGTGTTGTAGGTTCTATTCCCATATGGGGTAATAAAATATTTATATTTTCATTTCCTCACTATGTTAAGAAGGAGACTAAGCGCGGCGCTGTGGTCCGCTACTCATCACCGCAATGCTTCAAGAATTCGGCGGAAATTGGAGAAAGGAAATATCTCAATTGGGAACGGAATATCTAAGCACTAGTTTCCCAGGTTCCTATGCCTATCCTGCTATTCGTACGATACAGCGAGAAGCCAAAAATAATGATGCCTTAAAATATATTATTATTAAATATAATACATTGTTTAAAGCTCCAAATTAAATATTCTATCATAACACATAACATCTAGGGCAGAACCTTATTTACAAGATTATAACCAACCCAGTGAAAGAAACTTCTCCTCACTGGATAGATGTATTATAAACCTTCACTCTTTAAATCGCTTTATTATTAACACTTTCTACTTAGCACTGACACTTAAACACTTAGCACTTAAACTATCACTTAATTACTTTTGCTCAGAGCCTACTTACTGGCAATAGTACAACGTTAGGAAGACTGAACTCAAATTTGGTTTCATGGAGTTTTTATAGTCAAAATCCCTCCAAAACTAAGGATACTCCAAAACTTAGGATGTAACTCACATTCATAAAAAAAATTCAGTGCTGCCATCACTTATAACATAATTCATATTAAATTAATCTTAATAACAATATTTATTTTATATATTAACAAAAGTATTCCATTAATATTTTTTATCTTCACTCAAACCAATATCATAACCACTTCTTTTTATTTAACACAACTTATTCAAATGTACCCATATTCACATTTCTTTTACTATAAACTCATAACTATAAAAACATTTGATAGTAAACATTTTCTCATTCAGTCTTTGGTCAATTTTCTGAATTAAATAATATCTGAGTCTTTTATGTCCCTGTGGATTGCTTATCAAACGAACGTAACTTTCGGTAAGGAAAATATAATTAAGGTCTCTTTAATGCTCTAAACGTAATAAAATATGATGGCAAATTAATAAATGTATGAAATACCTAATATGTTTTTGTATGTTACGCATGCATACACTTGTTCTATTCATTAAAAAGTATTTTCCTTATTTTTTCAAAGAATATTGGCACACATACGTTCATAACAGGTACGTACATGCACCTATTTACATATTATAAAATCTAATTATTTGAGAAATTTTGATATAAATTAAATAATTCAAAATGTCGTTTTCCCTCTGTAAAATATTAGACCGGAGTTTGATAACAGTAACTCAATCAACTGCAAATAAAAACCCGATAAATTATTGACTTGTAAAAGCAGTAACATCAAAGTTTATTCAGCGACATTTTTTGTTTATTTTTATTACCAAATCAAATTTTAGTTTAAAGTTTTATTGACAGCTCGTGTATATGAAATATATGGATGTGACGTGTGTGATATAATATATATCACATAGATTTTTTTTTTATTCGTATATAACTTGTAATATTACAGTTTTAATAATATGCTTTATTCATTAAAAAGAAAAACGAATCTTAACTTAATTTTATATTGTAGTTAGTGATATAAAAAGTAAATATAAATTTAATTAATTAATTTAAAATAATCATAATAAACTTGTCTTCTTAATTCCATGATTCACGACACTCGCAAGGACATTTTACACGCATCGGCAATAATGCTAAGTCCCATAATTCGCGAAGGCACCTGCCGAGAAAGGAACGAGCAAAGTTTTGGGGAAGATTGTGAGTCGATGGAAAACATTCGCATTTTCTGCCAAGTTATAGACAAATGCGATAAAACATAAAGGGTTTGGATAAACCTCACTTTGAGATTTGTGATACGTCACGAAACAACTGTAGAACACTTAAATTTATTGAAATAAATTAAATTAATATTTCATGCTAGGTATTGTTATTTTATACTCTGGTTTCTACATAAAAACAAAAAAAGTGATAGAAACAAAGTTTCTTCTTTATAAAGAAATATTTTATAAGTAGTCATAAAAAGAAGAGCAATATCCCGCGTACAATTCAATATGTAATAAGGAAATAACTCTAAGCAAGAAGCTAGAATATACATGTCTCTCATTCTCAGTTCTAAGCGCCAACAAAATTCGATCCCACTAAAAGACACTTTCAGCGCGTCACTAGCACCTGCCGCTTGTGAATTTTGATGGAATCATTCCTCTCTATCGATGAAAATGACAATATTTTGCATCGTGTACAGAGCATTAAGTGTTAATTAATCACCCTGAAATATCGGGAAAACTCTTCGATCTTTCTTTCACGAGATGTAATAGAAATTGATACGTTATATTTGAAAATATATTTACCTCTTTTACAGATTACTTGCGATCCGTCAAAAGGATATGATAAAAGGACGATACAAGGACATTGCGACGTTCACGCTTCCCCGACTTTAAGCTCTGATAAATCATTACGGTTCAAAAATATGTAGAAATATGAAAGTATTTTTATATTCAATTATTTTTTTTGTATTATTTGTTCACATATTAATTCAACAAAGCACCCAGCGAACTGTAAATCCTAAATTGTTGGGATCTATATTATTACTAGTTGCCGCCTGCGACTTCGCTTGTCTTTACCTTGACTATATGACCCTTGTCATGTCACTTCCACTTACCAGCTGCTGTCATTAGAAATCGCAGCAAGTACCTACGTAAAGACAACCTGGTATCAAAGCTGTCTTTTCTCCGCTTTACACCTGAATTAGAGACTGTTAGATTGTTTTACTACAGTGGGAAACGAAAAATATTTATACATATTCCAGTAGAGATCGAACTCATAACCGTCGCATTAGTTAGTTATATTAGAAGTTATCACACTTCTTTTCGGTGGCAATTTAGCATTAGCATATCCGAAAATGTGCCTGTATAAGCAGACAAAATTTTAAAAAATTATGGATTCATGTTTTTGCATCTCCCTACATATTTTTTCGCAACTATATTCATTGTGCAGACACATTTCTTTTACTTTTTTTATATGTCGATTTTATATAGATTTAATTTTAATAAAAAAGGATTTATTTAAAAACGCCAACTCACTCATAGAGAATGTAGAACATGACATACATATATGAATATTTAATTATAATTTATAAATTTTATTGCATACTGAAAAAACTACCTTTAAAATAACGTGAATATATTTTCATACAATGACACTGCCTACTAAAATTTTCATAAATATTAAAATAAAGTTTGCACACGGGAAATAAGTGATAAAATTAAATATGCGACGTAGCGCTATTTTCTTTTAAATATTTTATTTAACCGTTACAAAAACCTACTTTATGTTTAAGAGCTGTCATATATATTTTTAAATCACGTAAACACTAAAATTTGAGTACGGAGTTTGAGATACGGAGCTTAAGTTTATTAATAAGTGATGTATTTCTTAATAACCTTATAGAAAGGCTATTACTCTTTAAGAAGTGATTTAAATAAATAAATGGACTAGCCTAGTAAATAAATAAAATATATTTTACATAGACCTATTAGAACACATTTTCGACTAACTAATTGTATTTATAAATCTCTGCTTGTTCGGATATATGACAGGAATCACGCCAGATAATAAAGCCAGAGTTAGTTATATTTTTTATTGTCTGTATGAGTTCATTCTCACTTGGGAAAATGTATTACTTTAAATTTTGATTGTTCCGCCCTGGTAAAACGCGGCATTGAGTTCACCACTCAACACGCAAATGGGGAACGCAGTGTCTTAACGCTAGGTTCCCCTCGTCAACCTTGCTATATGCGGAAAATGGACTGGAAATGCTATTTTTTATGTAAAATAATACTTTAAGTTAAAATTTTTCAAAGAGTACTAAAGACAAGTAACAAAACATGTTTGTCGACAGGTGAAATAATTTAAGAAGAATATTCAAGATTAAGAAGATTATGCACGTACGTTTGTACATGCTGTTTATTTAGATGAGGATTGCAGACACAGAGGTAAATGACTAAGGTGACAGTTGTCATAAGCCTAGGGCATGTTCCCTTCTCTAATAAGGTCAAGTAAAGTAATTAAGTAGCATGCACTCATTTGCTACGATAGCATCAACGAAAGTAAGGCACGTAACTACTACAGTCGTTTCGCATTTGACAAACGAAAGTAAACTTAAAGAGCAAACGACAGACAGACGGCACGGCAGACTGTGCTTAACACAAATCAATTATAATGTGAAAAGTGAAAGGATTTTCAGATTTGGGTCGCATTTCATTATTCGTACATTTCTCAGAATGTTTCTTGAAAGAAGATTTATTAATTTTGAAACAAACTTTTAAGACTAAAACATAAGTTTTACTATCATAGTTTATTATTATATATTAAGCTACAACAGTAATAAATAAGAAAATCTTACAAATTTGAATGAACATCAATTAATTTGGACGAGTGGTCCTCAATATTAAGGTACGCTGTCGAAAATCGGTGCGGGGGTAATCTTAATTAATATACTGTAAACAATAGATCGTGCACGACTCTCTTTAGGTAAGTAAGTGGCTATTTAGGCAATATCACGTTTCATATTTTGCAAATTGCAGTTTAAGTTGGGAGCAGGGGAAGGTGGTTCGTGCTCCCTTTATCGGCAGCACGTCGTGCGGCCTTAATTGATATTGCCCAAACGAAGACGCACTCATACTGTGTGACGTTATCAATATCAACAGAATAGAGTTAATTACGAGTACACGTCAACAAAACGTTATTTTAAACCATAAAATGAATTGTATAGCCCAATGAAAGTTAATTGAAATTCTATGATTTGATGTATTTTTCGCTCGCGCGACTGCATACTATAGTTTTATGATATATACCTATCTATAAAATTTCATAACTATATATATGTATATGTACAATTGTACATATTAATAAATATAAAAATGATATCTATTTGACAAACTCTCCGGCTTATGGGATTAATTCAAATCAATTGTTTTATTGTGGTTTTAATCATATAACTGAAGAGACATTCCACTTCCCCGATCAAAGTGGATTTAATTAAAATTTCGCAATGGCGAGTTGTCTAAATTCCAAGCAAAACGAACTTTCTTTTTTTAAAGAAAGCTTTAATGAAATCTGGTTCGTTTCGGTTCACTTTGTTTATATTTTTTTCCACGTTCGCAACGTTCTTCGGTCCATTTAGATCCCGTGCATCTCATAACAAAAATACATTTTATTTTACCGATTCATTTACTAGATATTTACTAGTACAGGAATAATTAATAAAGGTATATATGTTACACAACGAGAAACAAATTGAAGGGCAAATGTAAATATATTTCATTCAATGAAAACTAATTAGTGCATTTTCTCTTATTTATAAATCTAGATACAAAAACATATTACGAACTCAAACTCAAAACAAACGAATAAAAATCAGCTATATTTTTAACAATGATAAATATATTTATTACTAAAGAAACATATGAAATGTGATTCTTTAAAAATAGTTCGAATAATAGGTACTTTTATTTCGTTTGCAATTTGTTTAAATATAAATAAAAATCCAGATATTGAGCTATAACAATATTAATATAAAAATTGTATATTTAGCTACAGAAATCGTACAATAAATATCAACTTATATCATTATTATAGTATTCTAGAATATAAAGCCCATAAATTAATAATAAAACATATAACGGCAAAAATATGTTTATAATAGCAACTTTTTTGTTATATACAAAGAATTTAATATATTTGAAATTATAAGGGTATGGTAACAGAATATTCATTAAAATAATTCATGCTCGAATAAGACGAAACGAACAGAATTAGGCAAAGTTTAACGCCGTAAAGCCGCAGTGCGTAAAGCTTATATTACCTTTACTTAATCTAACCACATTGTTACCTAAATAACAAACTTTATAATTATTGCGGTTCGCCGATTCAATACTGTTCCCGTGTCTTATATTCAGTTAATTAAAGGGAACTTGTGATAGTTTAAAGTTCCTTCCATTATAATATATTAGATAAAATGGACGATGTTTACTTGTAGTGTGGACTAGTATGCAGTGACGATTTATTTTTATTACTTGTTGTTAGTCTTTGAGTATATAATACAAGGGAATCGCATAAGAGTGTTGTTCGATTATAATTGTAATATTTATGGTTCGATTTTCATTAAGGGTTAAACATGTTTATTATTTACATTAAAAAAATTTAATCTAGCTTTACGCCAGGGATACAGCGTGATGAATGATTAACATTCGCTTTCTTGCGTTTTAAATCTAGGTCTAATGCGTATGCTTGTGTCTTGTTTTTAAGATAATGCGTATGTTTTGTTTTTAAGTTACATATTTTTAGAATCTTTATTAATTAATTTAATAGTAACAATTTAAATTTCCAATATTACATAGAATCACATGTAAACATATTTATTTCAATTCAATAACACGAATTAATAGTTATTAACTATATTTATAAAGCGAAAATGGTGAGTATTTGATAGTTTCTAAAGCAATTAAAATATGTTAGTGCTTGAACGTCAGCAGTATAATCTCATGAATTTTCACGTATGTACAGCACACACAGTAAAGTTGGGTCTAGACAAGGACCTAGCTATAAATATCACTACAGCATATAATACAATGGCCGAGAGCCACGCGACGATCGTAAAAACTATTCACATTCATCCGATAAAGCGACACTTGACCTACAGTTTAGATTTAGTTTGTGTAAATAAAAAAATAAATAAAATTATTCTACATTATTTACTTTTCCTAAGTGAGTACATTGTTTTAGTCAGTTTCCATAGCATAATAGATGTTATACGTGTACTTATAGTTACATAATATGTTTAATATTATAATCTTATTAGACCTTATATTTAGAGACTAGAAAATAGAAAATTGTTTTTTTTTCTTCCCAAATAAAATGAATCAGTACTTTGCAATATATATATTAATATTCATATTAAAAAAGTAATACAACTCTACATTGTTATGTATTTGTTCTTTTTCATTACCCTACCGTTATGTTCAATTTCACTTACCTAGTTATAAATTTTCCCATTGTGAAAAGAAAGGTTGAAATTTCTGTAAACTTAATTTCTACTCTTTTCGCTTTTCAACTCCACAAAGTTGAGAGACAGTTAAAAAAGAAACGCAAACCTTTTTAATACTTTCTCAATTAAAACAACTTAAAATGGAAAAATGTTAAAATATATTATGTTTTTATTTTTTTATTGTTGAAATATATTTCATTAATATCGATTTCCACGCCTACGAGCAAATTGGTAGATGCTCGTTATCGAGACTCTTCAATTGAAAATTGAAAATCAAGAGCAAAAACGTGCCTCTTAAACAACATAAAATAGGAGAAATGACATGAAAGTAATATCCGCGAATGATAAGGTTGTACAAAAGCGTTAAAAAATGCAGCACGTAGTACCAGCACTCAGGCAGCTTAATCTATTTACGCGAGGATAGAGCCGTGTGCACCAGCTTATATTATGTGAGGCGAATTGCAGAGTACTGGGTGTACTGCAAACGTACGTAAATCAGAGTTGTTTTGAAAAATGACCACAGTAAAAATTAGAATCAATAGTTTAAAGTAACTACAATAAAATCTTCAACAACTATAGAAATAAGTATAGTATTTTTTTTAATATACAACCAAAACAGGTTGAATGTGAAATTATAACGTAAAGTAGAAAAGGTTGGTTGGTTATATGAAAAAATCAAAAGAACCATTGGAATTTTGATATAAAAATATTTTAAGAATATGAATGAAATTGCTAATACTTGTATATTTAGGAATATTCGATAAAACTTTTACACTGAACATTTAATCAATAACTCGAAGAGAATATGATTTTGCTTTTCTTGCTTTTAAAATTAATTAATGCATTTCTTAGAGTTCCAGATAATAACTTTCCAGTGGCGCCAGATGTTGACGAATATAATAGCCGAGTTATGAATTTTAATATCTGCTCAGCGAACATCAGAATGAATATTGAACACTTTTTAAAGTACATAATTAAGTTGGCAAAGATATTTCCGACACCCGACCGAGAAATTGGTTATCCGTAAAAATATTTAAATTATTATTAAAATAGAGACCGAACGAGGCCAGACTTGGCGCAGAGGCCAGGCGTGTTACTGTAACCGCGATAGCTTGTGGGTTCGGTCTTCATTCGAGGAAATCAAATATTTTATATTTTCATGTCTTCGGTCTGGTCGAGTCGCGGTTTTGAGTTCCGCCTCTCAACACGCAATGCCTCCAGAATACCGTGGAAAGTGAGGAGCGAAGTGTCTTAACACTAGACTCCCTCTTCCTATCTCACTAAATGTGGGATACAACACGAAGCTGAGAATTTTTTTTTATAAAAATGACGAATCGATCAATTGATGGTCTCGTAACTATAAACATGAATTTAACATAAATATGATTTATTTTAATTTGATTTGTTATAACCTAAAGTAAATTAATAAAAATGGTTAAAGATGAAGTCTACGACTAGTTTATCTTGTAGGAATAAGTAAATATTTATGATAGAGAAAAATTTAAATATCAAATGAATTAATGTAAATAATAAATTTACCAAAGTGCTGTTCAGTACTAAAGAAAAAAAATTACAAATCATTTTCTTTTTATAAGTGATCCTTTTCCATATCTATTAAAAAATGTTTTTTTGCTACTAAGTATGTCATTAATATCGCCATCTGACTTGTTTATTAAATGAGATAAAACTAAAAAATGTCGTTTAAATAGATTATTTTTTATTTTTTTTTATTTTCCTAAATTATATACTTTTTTAATAAAAAATTCTTTAGAAGGGAAATCAAAAGGATCATTGGAATGAATATTTAAAACTTTTGAAACTGTAAATTAATAAACAGCAGTAAACAAAGCACAGAAGCGTATCTAGTTGCAACAACAGTTTCTGATGTAAAGGTAGCTAAAGCAAATTGTGCAAATTGAGCGAATCTAAGGCTCCATCCGTGCTTCAGTTTGGCCAGTATGCCACATAATACAATTAAACCAACCCGTGTTCAAAACATTGTGGACATACCTTGATTATTTAATACTTTAAACTTATATATGAACTTATATGAATAGTTTTCATTATTATCCAGATATATTCGATATATTAATATGAATAGGCAGGCAGCAGTCCACAGAGACTCTTAGAACAATCATCTGCTCGGCTGCATTACCGATGGCCAGACCTATGTAGCGCAGCCTTTGTGTACTCATTCGAATGCCGCTCATATCGTTGCACCAGTGGTTCCCTATCCAATGGCGCAACAACACTCCATATTAAAGGCCCAAATTGCAGTTTAATTTATTCCAAGCGTGTCTCGGCAACGAATAGAATCGCAATAACTGGGCGAAACAATACCAACACTTATTAAGAACAATTCGATTGCATTTACATCCTTACTGTTCGTATAATCCTCAATACAAAATTTTAAATGCATAACATTAGAATGAAACAATTTAGAATATACTATAAAGCTATTTCTAACTAATCTAATGGATACAAGTCGTATTCTCTTCAAAAAGTTTTTCTCCAATACGATATACGATCGGTGTCGGATTTCACGGTGAAATAGACAATACAAAATAAATCAAAATAGCTTAGCGTAGTCAGTACCTTACTACATTTAAACAAGATATCTCTCTGGATCTGATTGGATTTTATCTGTTTGTTACTTGATTTTTAAGAGGAACTGGTATATGTACGCTATTAAATTGAAGCATCCGCACCGATCCTACGAGTTGTTAACTCGATAAAAGGAACAAATATTTGAAACCTTTTAAAAATGAGTGAATTTACAATTTTCACATATTTTGAAATGGTTTTGGTTTTTATTTATATAGTGTTGTTAAAAAATATAATCTTTTAACTAATTAGAGGGAAAAAAACTTAGCATTCCGTAGATACACTGTACGGATGCGGACAGTTACAGCGGCTGGGATTAGGCCTCATTAAAATGCGCATTAACGCTCTACCCTGTCCGAGCTTCTCTCTCCTAACCAAATTTACTCTACTAGCGCTCCCTTCGAAGTACGTTCTAGAAATAAACTGACTGTATAGTACAGAGAGAACTCTAAACCTATGGTTAGTTCGTGGGAAGTTAACTAGTAAATTATGGTATTAAAAGAAGGTACGTATAAATGTTGTATATATAGAATTAATAAACTATATGAATTACGGTACAAGGCAAGTTAGATTTAAGGGTAACAATGGAATTGTAGATAAGGTTTTATGTGCGTTCAAGTACGTCTAGGAAGGATCAAGAAGTTTACGAGGGAGTTGAATTACCATACAAAAACAAACTTGTCAACAAACTTCAGTATCTTTTTTGCATATAGAAGCTCTATAAATATCCCGTATCTTCTGAAATAAGCAAAATATTTTTTTCTCCAATAATTTAAGTATATAAATTACTGGTAATAATTATATATTATAATTGTAAGAACTCTAAGTCTTTCAAATTCTACTTAGTAGAATGAAATAAATATTATCTTAAAGTGGATTTTATTTTACTTAAGCGTTGTTAATTATATTCTGAAAATTATAATATTGCTGCTTAAATTACGACAAGAATTCATCTCTATACGAAAATTCAATGTTTACAACTCAATAAAAACATTTGTTTATGAAAAATATAAACGGGATATTGAAGTTGTAGAAGAATCCGGATTGTATTAGCCTGTTACAATTTGATCATTTTATACTGTAATCCACTTAGCGACCTTTCCCTTTTTAGAATAGAAATAAGAAATGGGAATTGTTTATGGAAAATTAATATTGAGTTATATTAAAAACCTTATTTTATTTTTTTATAAATTCATTATATATCTCGCATTTAGAGTCTAGCGATCTAACGGAACCCAGCAAGCTTTTATCTTACCAAATCAATGAAATCAAATTAATACTCGATATCTATACCTAATAAAACTATAACTTAGCACTTTATGTACATGGAAATCGTATGAAAAATTTATTATATGGAGCCTTTAATAATGTAATAATAGAACACAATGTACAGAAAATTAACGTAAACAATGCACAGACAGACATTTTTTTAAATAATTAAAATGCAGTTTTCTCTATTATATATTAGATAACTTTACTTAACATTAAATGTTTGTGCTAACTACTAATAACGTGTCTACTTTCACAGTAATTAACATAAAATAAGAAAATTATTAAAAAACACAGGCTACTCTATTTAGATTTCAAATATAATTTATATATGAAATGTTATCGCTTGCAGAGAAAAATTACAAGAATTAAAATAAAAAAAATGTTGACTCTATCGTCTTATCTTCTTAAATTATACTCGGAGCAGTTGTCGCTTAACTCCAGCCGCACATCTTATTTTAACAGAGTAAACATTGTTCTCTTACTTTTAAAGACTTGGCAAAATACTTCCAAGACCAATCTCCAACATCAATTCCCTAAAGAATTTGTTAAACTACAGTTTACACTTTAAAGATTTTGAATCATAGGTATATAAAAATATGAAGTACTAGCGGCCCGCTCGCGGTTTCACCCGCGTGAACTATGTTATTACTAATTTCTGTCTCCATGGCTACGTCCTAGTGACGTCTATGCAAAATTTGAGACTCCTAGCATTTGTAGTAACGAAGTTTCATACAAGCTTTCCACCCCAAAAACAACCCCTAATTGTTAGCTCCCTAGGAGTCGAATATTTCAAATTCCCGTCTTAGCGAGCACTTACGTCCTATAAATAACTCCTATGCAAAATTTGAGATTTCTAGCACTTGTAGTTTCTGAGATTTCGTGATGAGTGAGTGACCTTTCGATTTTATATATATAGATAAGTCAAAAGTAGAGCTATAATTTTAGCAGATAAATAGAGAATTGTAATTAATCTGATATACAAGAATAATGGAAATAGCATAAAGCACGTCTTGGTAATATTTTAAAAAGTTATCTTAAACATCACAAAAAATGGTCACGTTCAAATATAATAAGGGATTAAAACGTTAAAGTTGTATCGCGCTTCTGGACGTGGTGGACGCGGCGTTGGATTTCATACAACTGGTGCCTTATGCCTGAACTTAGTTGACTAAATTTTCTCTATTTTCCCCACAAAAGAAGAAAGAGAAACGAAACAGAAGTCACGTAAAAGTATTTAAGTATAATGTTCTATAATATTTAAACTGTGAATAAATAGGTACATATACGAAACGAATACGCTTGTCTTCAAAGAACGTTTTAAGCTTTACCGTTCAGCCGTCTCGCTACGAAACTTACCATTGTTTCTCCGAAGTATGCGTCTTAATGCATATCTCGTACTGCACTTTACTTAACCATGTCCAACTCTAGATTACAGTTAAAGTTGTATTACAAGTTTTGAAAACTTATTTTAAAATATCATCTCAACAAATGCGTTTATTCTTATCATTGTTTGTTAAGTTTTTTAAGTCTATAAAATTATATAACTATCAGAAGTTATAAAAATATAAGTTAGGTACAATCGTGTAATTGTGTTTGTTAAAATGGCATATTTCAGAAGAAATACGTTTAAAAAATTTTTTTTTAAAATGAGCAGATATATAACCCTCTAAAATGATATGATCAAGATAAATAACTTTAGAAGAGCATTTAGTTTTTCAAAAGATTAAGAAATACTGTGAATGCCAATTTATCTTCTTAACGACTTCCGCAACGTGACGCGTTCGGTGCGGCGAAGGCGGCGGGGGAGGCGGAGAGGCGGAGAGGCACAGCGACTGGAATCGCTCTCCGACATATCCTATCCATCCACAAACACTAACTATCGCGCGTTTGTCGTCATTTTTCATCTCGACATGCATATTCAACACAACAATAAATCATTCGGAGCCATCCCTGCGCCAAGCGAAATAACCTACTGTCCACACGCTAACGGAACGCTAACGGGCGAAAATATCGCACATAAACGAAGGCAAACAAACGGAAACGTCAAAATATCACGTTAATAATTACCCAACCTTTTTGCTCTTTGATAAATAGCGCCATTATTGTCACCATAGATCTTTTTATATTTATACATTATAAAAAAATGATTGTTCCAAAGTCCACAGGTTTTGCTTCAGTGTATATCACGTCACGTCGAGATTATAAAGTTATTTATTTTTCTCATAATCTGGATTAACAAGAGATTTTACTTCGCTTGTTTATTTTTATCGATTTTATTCAAAACAAAGAAAGTCTGTAAAATGTAGGATAACTTTTTTTATTACGTAATTGATTAAGAAGCATCCTTCCAAGCAGTCGCATTTAAATAGTAGAACTGTAGCATCCGCTACGAGCGAGCTATCGCCATGAAATCCTTTTATTACGTAATTACTTACCTAGCCACGTAGACTGCTGACTGTTGATTAAGATAAAATATTTTTATGTTTCTTCCGTTCAAAACTATTAAGTAAATATTCTTGAAATATTATTATGATCAATTTTGGATCTTATCATTTTGATTTAAAATTGGTCATAGTTATATAAAAATGTTATAAGCTTTTAAACTCAATCTTTTAGAGAAATCGTTGCATCTACTGATTTTTCGTTAATAAACCGCTCTATATAATGGAAGTTTAATTAGAACAAATCAATAATGTATGTAATCCTTGCAGAAACTAGGAACTAGGAAAGCAATAGAGATTCCTTAGTACGTACACAAGTATATTTTCAAAATTTATTTTTTCCGTGATATACCTAGGGTTATATTATCTTGATTTCCATGTATATTATAACCAACGTTTCAGCACAATAAATTAGCACGCGATACACACCGCGTGTGCGTGCGCTCGTTAAATCAACGCTAGACGAGATGCGCCCTATCGACACATGCACCCAAACGAGCTATTTACATAATTGTCGTCGGATGCGCACGTAATGCAGGGTTACCGCCTCGACTAATTTCACTAATCATTGTTTTAGTCACGACCGTCCGCCCACCGCTGTAATTAATGCTTATTTGACAACCAAAATTACATGTCAGCTTTCATTTATTTCTATTGATAAATGGATATCAATTTAACTAGAAAGTTAAATTAATCGTATGAGGATAATTCGTAAATCAGAAGATAAAATAAAAGTGCGCCATATTGTATATGGGAACATGGAATTGCAAAATACTCGAACATACTTTAGGAATACATACATCGTCTAAGAAGTTATTCATAACTTGCAATATATTACCATCGTAATATAAATATTTTTCTATAAACGTAATAGATAGAAAACTTCAAAAGAAGCAGATATTAAATTCATTTGCTTGTAACTGTACGATAAACGGTTTACTCTGCTATATGTTTTATACTTTCAAGTTAGCTTATTCGATCAACTCGAGACAATAATATCTTAATAATGGTAATTTAAAATACTAACAAAGAGATATGTAATATGATCAATTATAAAATATACATTATATTTTTAATATAATATATAGAGGCGAGTCGTGAAGCTGATTTAATTTAATTTGACTTCTTGTATACAGAAAAACCTCCTCTTAGAAAAAAGAAGTCAGTTAAAAATGACTAATTTATCACTTGTTTGCTTGTTTGCAAATTGTTTTACATTGAGTGAATGTGAATGGTTAAGCATATGAAAGGTTACACCCATAAAGCCACCGAACAAATAAAAGTTTTTACTTAAACATCAGGTAGCTTTTTTTAAAATATAAAAGTCATGAAAATGTGACGCATTAGAAATTCAAACATCGCTTTTTATTTAACTTTGTTGACTGCATACTAATAATATATGTATATTAAATATTAAATAAAATCATATTACCGCTTCTATGATAGCAACATTTTGAAACTATATTTTTATTTGTTAAAAATATTTTATACTTTGGATAATTTTTAAAAAAATGTGTACTTGGATAGCAGTGGTTTTTTAGATTGCCCTTTAAAAAGTCAATTCTTGTTCTTGGCTACGGTTTTTGTTGTAACTACATAAAATTTGCAAGACATTGCTCATTTTAAAATAATATAGAGGTATAGAGACTTTGCTTGAGTTATACAATTTTATATGAAAGGAGCCGGAATAAAGAAAAGTATATTCAAACTCAGCCAACCAATTTAAGTCATGTACGGAAAATTGTGTTAATATGTAATTTTGTTTAATTATTTCTTTTTTATTTGTATTCTAGCGACCAGTAAGTTCACTCTCTTTTATTTTTCCTTCTAGAACTGCATTGAACATCAGAATGAAAAATATCGTATACCTAAGTTGTTTTAAGTTTTAACCTATTATCATTTCAACATTTATTCACTTGTATCCAGTAGTTATCAGTAAACAAAGTAATTTAAATTTATCAATTTTTAAAGTAAACAACATTGAATACCTGGATAAATATTAAAAAATATGTAGCTTCAGACTCATAAGCAATTACCATAGATCAATTCGCTTTATTTTTGTCCACAGTTGATGTGTGAAAAATCTAACACACAAGCAGGCAAACTTGAATATTTTTTTACATTGACTATAGCAGTCAACCTTTATTATATACATAGAGTATAAAAGAAACTAAAGTAGTAAAGCTTATTAGAACTACCTATAATTTGTACCATAAAGATGTACTTATCTAAGTACAGGAACTATATTAAAACTTTGAAATTGAATACGAACAGGAGTCACTGAAAACAATGTGTTACTTTCCAAAAGATTTATATCATTAATATACATGTAAAGTGGTTTAATGGAAAGTAATGTCTTAGTAATGGGGTATACCTGTATTTACTTGGATACTTTCTTTCAAATTAAATAGTATATTAAATACCATTATATTTTTTTCTATATATCTCAAGTTTTGTACTGTAATGGCATGTCGTTAGAAAAGAGATTTTGTTTGTGAGCTTTTTGTAGTTTGTTCCGTATTTATAGACATTAAACATCTCTGTAAATGTTCAAAATTAACTATTCAAACATTCTGGTTCTAATCATGGTAAAGGACTCTTACAGAAAGATTTAAAATTAACCTTCATGGTCTTAAGTGCTCGTTTCAAAGCAAATTACATCTTAAGCGTGAGTGTTATTACAAAACCGCGCGCCGAGCTACCTAATAATCTTGTGAATGTAGTTCTTACTTACTTGTTAGAATTATTAATGTTAGTTTGTATATCTTACATCACAATTATTTAGCTATTGCAAATTAAATTTCATAATAATTAAATTGACAAAATAAAATATATTTATAATACTGTTCAATAGTTTCGATTGTGCCAGTTGAGCACAAATCACTTGGCCAATAAAAATTTCTCTTATATCTGTTACATTGGTAACAAATAAAAGACGACAGATATAATTCCATAATAATAGATCGAAATAAAGCTAAATAAATTTTATTATTTTTTTAATTTGTGTATAACTTTCTATTAATGTTTTTGACCTATATAATAAAAGCTTACTGTAAATTTTACTTTCAAAGTAATATAAGTATTAATAATTGTCGATATATGTAGATCGTATTTTTTTGTATAAATTTTATTTTTTTACATCAATCTTATTTAACAACGTTAAATGAAGCAAATACAAATACGAGTGGGTATATACTTATAAACAATCTATTTATAGTTAATACCTATTCCTTTATGTGGAGGAATGTTCCGATAATATTCAATTTTCTATGTCATCGGTCGTCAAATTTATTTCACGCCACAATTCTTGAGAATACGATTACCATTATAATATAAACGTAATGTTTAACAGTAAAATTTCACTATATAAATTATTTTATTCACAATATTTAGCCTTCTAAATAAAATGTATATATTATGTGAAGTAAGAAGTTTAAGAACCTAGTGTTAAGGATTCTGGAGATATTGCGTGTTGAGTGGCAAAACTCAACGTCGCGGGTGTCTCGGGACCAGAGCGAAGAAACTTAGATTTCCAATCTAAATTTTAATGAACTTAGATTTCAAATCTAAATTTCATTGTGGTGCAGTAAAAACCAGTGCGTTACAAAAAACTCTTTAAAAATATTATTATTATTATTTAGCTTCATACACGAATATAGTAAGACGGCCTGATGCATATGATAAATTATAAGGATTAACTACGCTGCAGTAATAAATTCTCCTACTAAGATATCAAGATGAATTCACTCATTCATAAAGCTACGGTGCTTATCGTTTTAGGTATCTCAAAATTTTTACTCGCCAACCATTTAATTTAACAGTATTTTAAGTATAAAACTCGTTGTATTTTTCGTATACAGTTTTAATCTCACTATACGTTAATGCAGTACTTGCGAAATGTTTCACTTTAGTTCCCACTTCATTACTTTAATTACTTCTAACATTTTCTTAGGTGTTATAAAAGCTGAAAAGGCTGATTATATACAAATAGGTACTGTTGAGAAAATTCAACAATATCGTTATGTATATTTAATCAGTTGATTTCGGTGAAAAGGGTACAAGTCTCTAGAGTAATGGCTAGGCTATTGCCCTTGTTATCCATCATTTTAAATCAGGATTTACATGTAATTGTAACCAAAATATTGGAAATAAATTTAAATTCTTATCAATTATCAATTATTTCACAATCAATACATTATCTAATATGTTACATATTACTTAGTCTAGACTTGTCTAGGCGACTAAATCCATACTAATATAATAAAGTGGAAGAGTTTGTTTGTTTGTTTGTTTGTTTGTTTGTTTGTTTGTTTGAACGCTAAGATATCTGGATCTACTGGTCTGATTTACTATGTTTTTGTTTTGTATGAAAGCTGCCTTCTTCAGAAGTGCTATAGGCTATATAACATTACATTACACATATATACTAATAAATTAAAATACTTTCTAATTTGACATGCAATTTATTCTGCCATGTTAATAACAACCGTCGTCGCTACGCGACCGCGTTCGTTACCGCGTCATTTTGATATTCATCCTTATGAAAATAAATATAATAGTCACTTTTAGCATTTCATCTAGATTGAAATTATATTTCTATAGAAATTATATTCTTATATTTCAAGCAGGCGTAGCCGCGTCCGGGTCCGCTAGTTCTTAATATAATTAACACCTATTATATAATTAGCACATACTTTCCGTAAGTAATCCATCAAATCCTACTCAGACTAAACTAGTCTTAATCACAGTCAATTACTTACCATGTACACTGCAATTCAATATTGCTTCATATACACATTTGCTTAATATACGATATTCTACTTAAAAGCAACTATAATAGAGAATATAACTGTCCTAGTACGTTTCTATACCTGTATACATACAATATATCAACGTTTGTCGCGTGTCGGGCGAGGAATGAGAACTATTCTGGAATTCCCGAGGTTAACACCGGAATGCCTTCTAAATTAAGGTGACCAATCAAACTCCTACTATAGAAATGGCTCGTATCATACTACGTACTACCATAAATTTGACGATTATCTGTTTAATTCTAGTAAATATAAGTAGCACATTTTAAATATTTGTTATGTAATTAAAATCGATAGCTTATTTTTACGTTAAAAAAATTCAAAATATCCTTAATAAATAAGTAATAAATACAGTGTCGAAGCGCATGCGGTGTTGCTTAGACGTGTTTTAAGCAGTAATAATTGCACACCACTAAGTGTAATCGTAACCGGTTTTTACTTACATCGTCGTCGGTCGGCCGTTTGGCCGACCGTTTGTATTATATCGTTTTGATCTTTAACGTAGAATGAATACAGTGGAAAATTGCAATGAAGAATCAACAAATATAAATTGTAATAATTTAGAAGAAGATATGACACATTCAGTAGACTTAACAACAATGGTTGAAGAAGAAGAATTATCGACGAAAGGTATGCGTCCAACAAAGAGAGTGCGGGGAAGGGAAGATGAATGGAATTTAGTGAAGAGAAGAAAAGAGAGATTAAGAGAAGTTAGCGGCATAACTGAATTATGTATTACGAGTAAAAGCATATTTCCTAAGCAATTTACACTTGCGAAGTTATTTAAAGAACAAAATATTATGAATGTAACCAGGGTTAAGTATATAAATCCATATAAAATTAATGTCGAAATTAATAATACTGGAAGTGCGGAGTATTTGGTTTCCTGTGAATATTTTAAAGAATTAGGATGGAAGTTTCATCGTCCTTTTGAGGTTGGTTTGTCGTATGGCGTTATTAAAAATATAGAACTAGACATATCTGAAGAAGAATTACTTGAGAATATAACAAGTCACATAAATATCGTGAATGTAAGGAGACTAAAAAGAAGAGACAACGAAGGCAGTGGTTGGACGGAGAGTGAGACGTTGAGAGTAGGATTTGAAGGATCATCTTTGCCATCATATGTATTCCTCTACAACGTGAGAATTGTGGTAGATCCGTTCGTTTTCCAAGTTACTCAGTGTTCGAAGTGTTGGAGATATGGACATTCTAATAAAATGTGCCCATCTAAATTGCCTATGTGCCCAAAATGTGGAGGTAAACATGAAAATTGTCAGGCTAACATATTTCGATGTGTTAATTGTAATATGAACCATATGTCTTTAGATAGAACTTGTCCAGTGTATATAAGGGAAAAAAATTACGTGATATAATGAGTGAATTTAATGTTTCTTATAGAAAAGCCTTGGATATGTATGTGCCTCCTACTCCATTTCGTTCAACGTCGCAAGAGAATGTTATGTCGAACATTACAAGACAAGCCCCGTTTGATGCTACATATGCTTCACCTATTATTCCTATAAAGAATACATATGCACAGGCTACATTACAGTCGAAAGTGACCCAGGCTGCAGTGGCAGCCTGGGTCACGGTAAGGTAGTGACCTTACAGAGTGACAAGAGCACGAACATGAATATTAATATAGATATAAGCGAAGACACTTGCAGCGAAGAAGTTTTTGACAATAGTTGTAAGAATAATAGTAAACATTCAAGAGATTACTCACTCAAATGGTTAATTGACAAATTTAAATACATTATTTTAATTAAAAAAGGCAATATTAAAAGTAAGATTATATCTATAGTTCAAGTGGGTATCGAGTGGATGGTGTCTTGGATAGTTAGTAATATACCAGAGGACTTTTCTTTTTTAGGAAAAATGTTTAACAATGGATAGTGTTACAGTTAATATTTTGCAATGGAATTCTCGGAGTATATTACCAAAGAAATTAGATTTTGAACAAATGTTGTTCTTAGAGAAAATACATATTGTTGCACTTAGCGAGACTTGGCTTACTTCGGACTGTTCACTTCATATAAATAATTATAATGTTTTTCGTCACGATAGGTCGGATTCATATGGAGGTGTTGCAATTCTAACCCATAAATCCATTAAAGCCCAAATTTGTCCAACTAGAATATCTAATTCTGGTATTGAAATAGTACATGTTAAAATTCATAATTGTAATATGATTAAGGATTTAATCTGAGTTTATTGTCCACCAAATATTCAAACTGTGAAAAGTGATTGGGACTCGTTATTTTCAGTAGCTCATTCCAAAGCCTTGATTTTAGGAGATTTTAATGCCCATCATTCGAATTGGTCAAACAAAACAAATCAAAGAGGGAATCAAGTTTTTGATTCTATGATAGATAATAATTTCATTATTTTGAACAATGGTAAAGCAACTCGATTTAAATTAGTTAATAGTATCTTACAAGAATCTGCTCCTGATATATCTATGGCCTCTTTGGATGTGGGTCTACTTTTTAATTGGAATGTTTCTAATGATTCTCTAGGTAGTGATCATATGATGATAAAAATTACGACGTCGAATAGTTTTACTCCCCAATTATCAAAAAAGAGAAATTTTAAAAAAGCTGATTGGTCGGGTTATCGTAAGTTCATTGAAGAAGCACTCAAAGATTTTAAAGTAAGTTCTAATCCAGAGGATGCTTATAATAGTTTCTTAGATATTTTAAACAAAGCTGCAGATTTAAATATTCCATATATAAAATTTAATCAAAACCCTAGTGGTAAATTTCTTCCAAAAAAGTATTGGTCTTCCTTATTATCAAAAAGTATAGCGAGAAGACGATTAGCTTTGGTATGTTTTAGAAAGAATCCCACACCAGATAATTTAAACTCGTTGCAAGAAAAAATTCGGGAAGCTCAAATAATAACTAGAAGAGCTAGGAATAAAGCATTCCGTACGTATTGTTCCTCCTTTGATGAAGGTATGTCCGCAAATAGTGTACTGCAAGGTATGCGATGGTTAAAAGGATACCGTTCTTCTAAGCCCTATATTTTAAAGTCATTAGCTGAAAGTGTACTATATAATCTAGCTCCCGATTCTACATGTCCACCGTTACCAACTTTTTTATCTAATAATGTTCTATTGGAAGCTGAAATAACTAGACAAGAGTTAAATAAATGTATTAAAACTAAAGATAC